>JACEFZ010021772.1:97500-370000 GCA_014155875.1 Cepaea nemoralis | reverse complement strand
TGACTGCTCCGCTGTCACTCTGACCCACTCCTCTCCACGCCTAATGTTCTCCAAGGGGCACACCTGTCTGATCGTATCCGCTGCCTGAGCCATCCATGATTTCCCTCTTATCAGTCGCTGACCCTTAACTGCGTCCAGCGCCTCATGCAGTGGGTGGTCTGTGTCTGCAGCTACTCTGAGGTATGCCTTCGCCTGCATCACCTTGAGCCTACCAGCAACAGTTGGCAGACCAAGGACGTAACGCATACACACTACTGGGGTGTCTCTAGTGCATCCCAGAATGACCCGCATAGCTTCGTTCTGTATGCGCTCTAACTTCACCATCTGACTCTCTGAGACAGTGAGCAGACCTAATCCATAATCAATTACTGAGAGGATCAAGTGCTGGTATAGTGTGAAAAGCATTCTCTGCTCTATGTCCATTGCAGCCATAATTTTAAGTGCATTGAGTCCCTTTTGAGATGTTGTCATGACCGTCTCCACATGGTCCTTGAAGGATAGGCTCCTGTAAATGTGATCCCCAGATACTTCAGTTTGTTCTCTCTGCTGACATTTCTACCATCTATTGAATGTAGGTAATGATCAAGTATGAATGTAGATAAGTAGACAGACAGGTAGATAGGTAGGTAATAGACAGGTATGAATGTAGATAAGTAGACAGACAGGTAGATAGGTAGGTAATAGACAGGTATGAGTGTAGATAAGTAGACAGACAGGTAGGTAGGTAGGTAATAGACAGGTATGAATGTAGATAAGTAGACATTTAGGTAGGTAGGTAGGTAGGTAATAGACAGGTATGAATGTAGATAAGTAGACATATAGGTAGGTAGGTAGGTAGGTAATAGACAGGTATGAATGTAGATAAGTAGACATATAGGTAGGTAGGTAGGTAATAGACAGGTATGAATGTAGATAAGTAGACATATAGGTAGGTAGGTAGGTAGGTAATAGACAGGTATGAATGTAGATAAGTAGACATATAGGTAGGTAGGTAGGTAGGTAATAGACAGGTATGAATGTAGATAAGTAGACATATAGGTAGGTAGGTAGGTAATAGACAGGTATGAATGTAGATAAGTAGACATATAGGTAGGTAGGTAGGTAGGTAATAGACAGGTATGAATGTAGATAAGTGGACAGACAGACAGGTAATAGACAGGTATGAATGTAGATAAGTGGACATATAGGTAGGTAGGTAGGTAGGTAATAGACAGGTATGAATGTAGATAAGTAGACATATAGGTAGGTAGGTAGGTAATAGACAGGTATGAATGTAGATAAGTAGACATATAGGTAGGTAGGTAGGTAGGTAATAGACAGGTATGAATGTAGATAAGTGGACATATAGGTAGGTAGGTAGGTAGGTAATAGACAGGTATGAGTGTAGATAAGTAGACAGACAGGTAGGTAGGTAGGTAATAGACAGGTATGAATGTAGATAAGTAGACATATAGGTAGGTAGGTAGGTAGGTAATAGACAGGTATGAATGTAGATAAGTGGACAGACAGACAGGTAATAGACAGGTATGAATGTAGATAAGTAGACAGACAGGTAGGTAGGTAGTAGGAAGGTAAGTAGGTGGATATACTGGTAGCACATTCATTAATTAATTCATTCATTCATTCAGTAGCATGTCCTTTGCAGAACCTCGCTCCCATAACAACCTTCCGGAAAACTTCTTGATCACAAGCAAAATGTCCCGTGTCCGATACCCCATCTGGAGATCACCCGCTACATCCTGCACCCATCTTCTCTTTGGCCTTCCTCTTCCTCTCTTCCCAGGCATATACCCCTCCATTATTGTTCTCTCCACACTTTCATGACGTTTCAAGTGACCAAAATATATAAATTTTCTTAGTTTTATCGTCTTTAAATTGGAGAACATCGTGACAACTGGACAGATCGAGGGGAAGAGAGGCAGACCAAAAGAAATGATGCTGGACGGATTGAGACGGTGGCATGGAGGAATATCATCAGCAGAGTTAATCCAGAACACCAAAGATCGAGATCTGTGGAGAGCCATGAACGCCTACGCCAGCCGGCACGGCACTTGATGATGATGATCGTCTTTAATAGTCAACCCTCTTCAATATTCAGCTCTTCAAGTATGGATGCTTTGTTCTTTTCTTTACCAAAGATATTCTTAGAACACGTCTATAACATGTATATTCAAAGGCATTTATGCGCTGTTCAGCTTGTTTAGTAAGTGTCCAGGTCTCACAGGCGTATGTTGCAATGGCAAAGATGCATGCTCTTAAAAATCTAATTTTTGTAGTTCTATCTGTCCCACTCCATAATTTATTACAATGTTTTAGTCTTTTAAGAGCAATTGATAGTCGTCGTTTAATTTCTTTCAATATGTCACCATTGTTGGTAATCAGTGACGCAAGATATTCAAAATTTTCCACCACCTATAATCGTTCCTCATTAACATTTCTTTTTCTCCATAATAGTTTTATCTGTGTGCATTATCTTTGTGTTTGCTTTTTTTCGCATATCCTTTACAGGATATCAACATTAGCATCTTTCAGCTGATTGTTGATTTCTTGGCAAGATAAGCTATGTTAAGATATAAGTTGTGATTTTCATTATTTCTTTGGGTTGAGGTTATTAAGTTTTCTATACCAGTCTGTGATGTGGATAGTAATACTGTATTATCAGCATATCGAATCTCTGGTATTTCATGACCACCGATATTTAGGGCATCATATTGTTCCCTGTTTATATCATCTCTAACATTTCTCATTATATTTTCGGCGTACAGGTTAAACAAATAGGGTGATAGCACACAGCCCTGACGGACTCCTTGCTTGATGTAAAACCAATCTGATGTCTCGCACAGTAATAGATTAAAATAAAGAAGAAGGGTGAGAAGAAGAAAAAAGGAAATGAAGAAGAAGAAGAATTATAATAGAAGAAGAAATATAATAATAATAAGAAAAATAATGCCGTACTCTATAGTTGATGGTGATTCTTTACCCATACAGTGAAGATGTTCGTCTACAGTTGTCCAGTTGGTCAAACGTCCCAGTACATTTGGTTTTGCGGTCGCTGGTGATATGTTACAGTCTCTCTGGGCTTACTACTGTCATTCTCTATATTGTCTCTTGTACCCCCTGATTTGTACGTCTTCGTTCTTTCATACACGCTAGTCAATCCAAGCAAATATATTCAACATATTGTTTCAAATGACCTCAGGTTGTTTCCCAACTATTTCTATTGCCGTGAACAAAGATGAAGAAGAAGTTTCTTTCTTTCTGTCCCTGTCGATCTAACTGTTCACGTCTCCGGCTCTCTCTCTCTCTCTCTCTCTCTCTCTCTCGCTCTCTCTCTCTCTCTCTCTCTCTCTCTCTATCTGTCTCTCTCTCTCTCTCTCTCTCTCTCTCTCTCTCTCTCTCTCTCTCTCTCTCTCTATTCTCTCTCTCTCTTCTCTCTCTCTCTCTCTCTCTCTCTCTCTCCTCCTCTCTCTCTCTCTCTCTCTCTCTCTACCCGCCTCTCTCTCTCTCCGTCTCTCTCTCTCTCTCTCTCTACCCGCCTCTCTCTCTCTCTCTCTCTCTCTCTCTCTACCCGCCTCTCTCTCTCTCTCTCTCTCTCTCTCCCTCTCTCTCTCTCTCTCTCTACCCGCCTCTCTCTCTCTCTCTCTCTCAAAAAAAAAGAAGAGGAAGATTCTATCAACTCATTTGTTGACACATGTTGACACAAATAGTCTGTGTCACGATTTGATTGCCTCGCCAGGACAAGTTCCGGCCAGTTTGCACTAGGTTGGTTTCACCTGGCAATTACTGCGGGCAGCGGGTACTTTCATGAGACGTCATTTATGTAATGGCGCGCGACACGTGAGCACTTAGGAGAACGCGTGAGCAAGACGTGGCGATGAAAGATAGTCTGGGAGAACGGGAATTGAGAAGTTGAAATTGTCGCAAGATGGAGAAATTATGACATCAAAGGAGAGGGAAAGGATGAGATAATTTTAAATGTCATTCATGACATTTGGTTTTCAGTGTTTGGTTTGTCGTGCTGTGTAAATGTCATTTCTTCACAGACAGCCTATGAGAGCTTGAGAAACAGAGAGATGGAGGAGAGATGCAAATACGGAGAAATAAAGAAAGCGAGAGAGAGAGGGTGAGAGAAAGAGAACTAGATGGAGAGACAGAGGGGGAGAGATAGGGAGAGAGAGAGAGAGAGAGAGAGAGAGAGAGAGAGATGAGAGAGAGAGAGAGAGAGAGAGAGAGAGACAGACAGACAGACAGCCAGTCATAGGGTGGGACAAAAAGATAGAAAAAGTCTGAGAAAGGAAAAGAAACAGAGAGAGAGGGGGGGAGAGGGGGTGAAGAGAGCGAGAGAGAGAGGGGGGGAGAGCGAGAGAGAGGGGGAAGAGAGCGAGAGAGGGGGGGAGAGAGCAAGAAAGAGGGGGAAAGAGAGCGAGCAGAGAGGGGGGAGAGAGCGAGAGAGATATAGAGAACAGATATTAACAGCAAGTTGACAGCGATAAGAGAGAGGGAGAGAGAGAGAGAGAGAGAGAGAGAGAGAGGGAGGGAGAGAGAGAGAGAGAGAGAGAAGTTGCGTATGTGTGTATCATAAGTATATTTGTAATCATAAACTGGGACAGATAGAGAGATTGAAAGCGTGCAATTAATAGAAAGAAAAGGACACAGACAGATTGAGTGGGAGAGAGGCGGGTTGAGTGATGGACAGTGACAGAGAATGAACGAAAGAAATAGACAGAAAGAGAAAGAGACTGACAGAAAATACAAAGAGCTGAAGATAATGAAATAAATAAATATATATATATGTGTGTGTGTGTGTGTGTGTGTGTGTGTGTGTGTGTGTGTGTGTGTGTGTGTGTGTGTGTGTGTGTGTGTGTGGACTGTGAGGAGAAGAAGAAGAGAGAGGAATAGACGGGCGAAGAGTGAACAGTTAGATGGGCAGGGACAGGGAGAAACTGATAGACTGAAAGAAAGAAACAGGAGTGAGGTAGAAAGAGAGTCTGACAGACAGACACACACACACACAGACAGACACACAGACAGACAGTGACACGACACAAAATGGTGCAGAGTAAACAGATTTATCTTGTATTAGATAAATACCTGATAAATAGTTTGCAACGATACGGAAAGAACTGTCTGTCTGTCGTTAGACTTCTTCGTACAGTCCATGCCGTGTGGCGTTGGTGATCTTTGTCCACAGCCTTCTGTCTCGTGTACTGCCAATCATTTCTGGTACCAACGCTCCTCCATGACACAATGTCAAACTGTCCAGCTTATTCTACCGCTGTCTCCTCCTGCCTCCCCTCCCGTCTAGCATTCCCGTTGTGACAATATAACCCAGCTCTATACATTGATATTTTCATGTAGTGTTTTTTATGTAGTTGTGTCGTTTTGTGTGTGTGTGTTTTTTTAATGTGCCGACGAAAACTTTAGCCGCATCGTTGATTTTGTTGCTTGTGCTCGTGTTCTAGTAAAGTTGACCGTCTATTTCTCGTTGTTGTGTGTCATTTATTCATAATAAGACTGAAAACCCTTGACAATATTCATCATCATGTGCATGCCGATCAGCGCGAGCGATCATGTTTCGCCATCTCACACGATCACCAGAGTCGTGGATCAGCTCCTTATTCTTGTCTCAACCATACCAAACGGCCAAGCCATCCAGATATGTATTTCTCTGCTTTCCTCTTGCTCTTTTCCCCTCGATCTTACCAGTTGTCACCAAGTTATCTAATGTATTTCTTCTTATAATGTATCCAAAGATTGTTGACTGTCAACGTCTAATTTCTCTAATCAGTTTACGGTTTTCATTTGCTTACTGTAGGACTTGCTCATTGGTTTTTCTGTCTGCCCGTGGTATTCTTTATATTGTCCTCAGAAACCATATCTCCGATGCCATTAGATATTTTCCAACTTGTCTGCTCATCACAATATTATCGTTGAGGGGGGGAAAAAAGAATATTTTGAAGAACTAACTGTGATGTGCAGTAACTCATCAAACATGTAGAAGTTGTGTGAAAACTACAACCAAAGACAGGATCCAACATTGATGCCAGTAACACATGACACAGAATGTTTCCGAACGAACAAATTGTCTGCTGTGTGGACAGAGCCATCTATAAATAGACCGCTGATGTTCCGTGACAAGGAAGTTGCGTGCAAACACTATGGCTACAGTGAAATTCAAGTAAACTGATCGTTCGTGATGTGGTGATTTCCTTTAGTCTCTGCCTTTCATGACCTGGGGGAGAAGGAAGGGACATGCCTGGTGATCAATTTTTAACCAGTGAAAATTAGTGTCCCGTTTGTTTCACTTTTTACAGACAGTGATAAAAGTTCCATCGGGGAGCAAGCACGACATCAGGTTTCTAATTCGTCAGATGAGGTTCTCCCCTTTCCGGATTTATTTTTTTTTTTAAACCTTCCTGACACTCTCTAGGGATACGCACCCGGACATGACTCCATGTGTCTTTCTCCTGTCGTAGAGTTCGTGCCCTGTTTCGCGACGTTGAATTGTTTCCCAACGTTGTCCCACACATGCGCATTGGGGAGGAGAACATCGTGCACCCGGTGCTTCGTGCCCTCACACATATTCAAGCTTCTTTCCCAGCCGTTCTCTGTCGCTCTCCTATCCGACGGTACACGCCACTAAAATCTTTTGGAATTCATTAGGACACTTGGGAGACTGCTGACGAAGATCGAAATTCGTCATCATTACAAAAGGTGCCGTCACTTGTGAAGCAAACACAGCTGCAAGAACTGTGGGGGGAAAAAAGGCTGGACAGAAAAAAACCACTGCAGGAGATCCTCCTCCTGGAAAGTCAAGCATTCTTTGCCCACATTTTGAAAGAACATTTCGAGCCAAAATAGGCCTTATCAGCCATCTTAGAACTCACGGCTCCATACTTTCAACTCCACTGGATGAAGTGAATGATCATCATCATTCTTGATTTGTACCCGGTTCGTGGCTCACGGAGCCACACGCCAGCTTGTCTCCAGTAAGCCTGCTCTTCCTCTGGGTGACTTCGTTGTGAGTTGTGGGTGAGGGATCCACAACCTTCACCCGTCTATGCTGCGGAGTGCAATCCTCGCAAGAGGTTTCACGCTACCATTGGCAGGATGTTGGACTTCGGACATTTCCTTGGTTTCGGTGACTGTTACATCATCATCATCAAGTGCCGTACCGGCTGGCGTAGGCGTTCATGGCTCTCCACAGATCTCGGTCTTTGCTTTTCTGGATCAACTCTGCTGCTGATATTCCTCCGTGCCACCGTCTCAATCCATCCAGCATCACTTCTCTTGGTCTACCTCTGCCTCTCTTCCCCTCGATCTTTCCAGTTGTTACGATGTTCTCCAATGCCTCTCTTCTCAACACATGACCAAAGAAAGATGTTTGTCTCTGTCTTATTGTTGTATATAATGTTCTAGTTTCATTAGCCTGTTTCAGGCAGTCGTCGTTAGTTACTCTGGCAGTCCAAGGAATTCGCAACATTCGTCTCAGGAACCACATCTCTGTTGCTTCTAATTTCTTCTTAATGTGTTCATTTACATTCCAAGATTCACTGCCATACAGCAAAACTGGTTCTACATAGCATTTCAGCACTCTCTTTCTTACATTCAGTGATAGTGACTTATTGCATAAGATACTCTTCATTTTCTGAAATGCTGCTTTTGCCTGCCCTATTCTGCTCCTAATCTCTGTTGTACATCTTCCATCTGATGTTATAAGTGCCCCTAGGTATCTAAAATTATCAACTTGGTTAAGGATTTTCCCTTCTATTTCTATGTCACATTTTGGTGTCACCATTTTCTTTGATATTACCATTGTTACTGTTTTCTTGATATTCAAGGAGAGTCCTTTCCTTGCACTCTCTGTTACTACAACGTCTAATAATTGTTGTAGGTCTGTTGAATTATCCGCCACCAATACTGTGTCATCTGCATAGCGTATATTATTTATATTATAACCTCCAACTAGTATTCCTGGCATCTCTTTGATCTCTCTCATTATTACTTCGCTATACAGGGAGAAAAGATCTGGTGACAAGACACACCCTTGTCGTACTCCTAGCTTTATCTGTTCGTAACTACCCTCTTTATTTCCCATTTTAATTGCTGCTACTTGGTTCCAGTAAACATTCTTTATTATTCTTAAATCTTTTCCATCAGTGTTGATATCTTCCAACATTTTAATCAGTTCATCATGTTTTACTTTATCAAATGCCTTAGTATAATCTATGAAGCACAAATATATGTCTCTCTGTTTCTCTATTGATCTTTCTATTAGTGTCCGTAATGTATAAATTGCATTGTTTGTGCCCTTTCCTTCCACAAATCCATACTGTTCTTCACTAATTTCCATTTTTATTTTCTTTTTGGTTCTTCTCATTATGATTCTGAGTAGAAGCTTAGTGATATGGTTTATAAGGTTAATTGTACGAAAATCTTCACAATCAATTGCTCCTGGTCTTTTTGGTATAGCTATAAATACAGATTTCAGCATATCACTGGGTAAATATCCACTGCTGTAAATATCATTCAACATTTTGGTTAATATATCTACTCCAAATTCTCCCAATACTTCTAATTCTTCTATTGTGATTTCATCTGGCCCAGCTGTTTTTCCTTTCTTCATACGTTTCATAGCGTCAGCGACTTCTTCTTTCAGAATAGGTGGACCTTCTAAGTTACTATCTTCTGTTAATTCTCCCTTTCTCCTTCATATAATTCTCTTATATACTCATTCCACCTCATTCATTATAGCATCTTCCTCTAATATTATCTTTCCTGTTTTTGATTTCAAACACCCTGTATTTATTCTTATTTCTCTTCCTGTAAGCTCACTGATTTGTCTGTGCATATTTTTTGTATCTTTAATGGAATTTAATTCAATTTTTTTTGCATTGCTCGTTTAACCAACTTTCTTTAGCCTTCCCACATTTATCTTTTATTTCTTTATTTATCTTAGCGTATTCTTGTTTGTCATTTTTACTCTGTTTTCTTTTGTCCATCAGTTTTAAGATATCTTCATTCATCCATTTTTTCTTAGCTATTTTGCCTCTCTCCGGTAATACTTCTTTGCTAGTTTGATGAATGGAGTCCCTTAACATTTCCCATTGTTCATCTATACTCTGTATTTTAGTTATTGCATTGTACCTATTTTTCACAGTCACTCTGTATTGTTCTTGCATTTCTTTATCTATTTTCAGAACCTCTTTATTAAGTCTCATGTTCTTAACCATTTTTTCCCCTCTCTTTAATCTTACTTTTATTTGTCCACATAGTGGCACATGATCACTATTACAGTCGGCACCTGGCATTGTCTTTACATTAATTAAAGCATTTCTAAATCTTTTATTAATTAGTATGTAGTCAATTTGGTTGCGTATTTTCTTATCAGGGCTTATCCATGTGTACAGTCGTCTTTTATGGTGTTTAAACCATGTGTTTCCAATTATCATATCATTGATATTTGCCCATTCTATTAGCTTTTCCCCTCTTTCATTTCTTGTACCTAAACCATAATTCCCCACTACATCCTCCATTTTTCCCTTTCCTACTTTTGCATTAAAATCACCAAGTATTATTTTTATTTCTTGTGATCCAATTTGAGCCATCGCCATTTCTATTTCGTCGTAAAAGTGTTGTATTTCTTCATTCACTGTTACAACGTGGTGTTTTTACCGCATTGCAGAACTCCAGTTTCAAGTGCACCACACTCACTTGACGGGTTGGCTACAGAGTCGACACGAGGCAATGCAAGATCTTAGCTGAGAGATTGACTAGCCTCGATGTCAGATTTTGGATGAACTACGATTTGCAGTGAACCATTACTGCAGTGACTTGTCCCATTCGTTCTTTTATAAGTTTAACAAGTCATCAATGGTATGGAACATAGGCTTTTCTGTTGATGATCATCTGAGATGATCAGTAAGCTTGCTTCAAAAGCAAATCTTTGCTGTATATCTCATCTCATCTCATCATGTTCCTCTTGTACCTTGCGGTGTCGAGGTGAAGTATAAACTTCGAGAGAATGCCCGATTATGGGCTTCATATATCGACATTCCCATGGACTCTGCTATTCCCTCCGACTACTTTATGATCTGTGTTTATACTGAAATTGGATACTGCTCTTGCATCTAATATATTTCTCTTTCTGTTATTTCTTGTTAATATAAAATCAATTTGGCTTTTAGCATCTAGATCGTTCCATTTATATCAGGTGTATACTTGTGAATCTTTATGTTTATAGAATGTGTTTGTTATAGTTATATAGAGGTCGTGTTGGCTGCAAAGCTCTATTAGTCTACTTCCGTTATCTTTCCTTTCATCATGCTGTTCTCCAAATGCTCCCAGATGTTTTTCTATGCCCACTCTGTTATGTCCTAGGCTTGCATTGAAGTCTCCCATAACTATGATGTTGTCCTGCTTATCTATTTTATTTAGCACGTCATGTCTTCGTAGAAGTCCTCGCATTCATGCTCATTATTGTTTGTATTACATGGTGCGTATATTTGTACCATCCATCCATCATGTGCCATGCCGGTAAGCGTGGGCGGTCATGTTCTGCCATCTCACTCGATCACCAGAATCGTGGATCAGCTCCGAGTTTCTGTCTCGACCATGCCACAAGGCCAAGCCATCCAGGTACTTGCTTCTAGGTCTTCCCCTTGGTCTTTTCCCTTCGATCTTACCAGTTGTCACCAAGTTCTCCAATCCATTTCTTCTCATAACATGCCCAAACAATTTTGACTGTCTACGTCTGATTTCTCTAATCAATTTACGATCTTCATTTGTTTCTTGAAGGACTTGTTCATTGGTCTTTCTTGCTGTCCATGGTATTCTTTGCATTTTCCTCAGAAACCACATCTCTACAGCCATCAGATGTTTTTCAGCCTGACTGCTCATTGTCCACGCTTCACATCCATATAAAAGTACAGGTTCTATGTAGCATCTCAACACTCTTTTTCTCGTTTCAATTGACATCTTTTTATTGGTCAGTATGTTTTTCATCTCGCTAAAGGCTACTTTTGCCATGGCGATTCTTGTTCTAATCTCTTCAAGGCATCTCCCATCAGATGTTATTACTGTTCCGAGATAATTGTACCTATTCACTTGTTGAAGAATATTCCCATTTACTTGTATATTACATTGTGGTATTTCGTTCTTCCTAGTGACAACCATAATCTGTGTCTTTTTACAATTTAATTCTAACCCTAGTTGTTCACTGTGTGTAACAATCGCATCTACTAAATTTTGCAGGTCCTGTTCATTATCTGCAATCAAGACTGTATCATCTGCATATCTAATGTTATTGATGCATCGTCCCCCAATGTTGATTCCTTCCATATCTTCAATATTTCTGAAAATACTTTCACTGTACAGGGAAAACAGATCTGGAGACATTACACATCCCTGTCTCACACCTCTCTTAATAGGCTGATATTGGCTTACTTCATTATCAACTCTTATGGCAGCTTGTTGTTTCCAATATATGTTTTTTACAAGTCTGAGATCTTTTCCATCAATTTGTAGATCTTCAAGCATCCTTATCATGCTGACATGTCTCACTTTATCAAAAGCCTTTGTGTAGTCAATAAAGCAAAGGTGTAGGTCTTTGTTTACTTCTATAGAACGTTCGATTATGGTTCTCAGTATATACACAGCATTTACTGTACCCTTGCCTTCTACAAACCCACATTGTTCTTCTCCTATTTCAGGTTGTATTTTCCTCCTAACTCTTTGCATGATAATTCTTAGCAAAATCTTCGTGATGTGACTCATTATACTAATTGTTCGATGTTGATCACATTCCAAGGCTCCTGATTTCTTTGGGATTGCAATAAATACAGAATTACATAACTCCTGAGGTATATTTCCAGTATCATATATTGTATTAAGCAGACTGGTAACTTTATCTATTCCATATTCTTCTAAAGCATTAATCATTTCTGTTGTGACGCTGTCTGAACCGGGGGTCTTGCCAGATTTCATATGGTTAAGCGCATTCTGAATCTCCATCTTCAAATTTCTGGTCCTTCATTATTATTTTGAACATCATACTGTTCGTCTCTGTTATCGTCATAAAGGTTTTTCACGTAATCTGACCATTCATGTAAGATCTGATCTTTTTCTATTATGACTCTTCCATCTTTTGTCTTTAGGCAGCCTGCTGATGTACGTGTTCTTTGATTAGTAAGCTCCTGAATTCTTTTGTGCATTAGTTTCGCATTGTTACTGTTGTGTTGTTTTTCAATTTCTCTGCAATTTTTCTCAAGCCATGTTTCTTTTGCCTCCTTACATAAGGTTCTCACTTTTCTGTGAATTTCTTTATATTTGGCAGGATTATTTTTGTTCTGTCTTCTTGTTTCCATTAGTTGTAAAATTTCTTCAGTCATCCATGTCTTACGGCCCACTTTCTTTACTTTTGGAATAGTTTTTTCTGCTGCACAACTGATTGAATTCTTCATCATTTCCCATTGATCATCTACATCTTGAAATAGGATCTCTAGATCAGACAATATATCAAATTTGTTCTTTACTTCTATGTTAAAATTATCTTGTATTTCTTTGTCAGTCTTCAATTTGCACAAGTCATATTTAGGGTTTCCTGCTGTATATTTGACTTTCTTTAACTTTACCCTCAATGTGCCTGTAATTAATCTGTGATCACTGTAACAGTCTGCATTTGGAACTGTTTTTACGACTGTTAACGCATTTCGAAACCTTTTGCTAATCAGGATGTAATCTATCTGGTTTTTAATCCTGCTGTCTGGACTCCTCCATGTCCATAATCTTCTAGGATGCTGTTTAAACCAGGTGTTTCCTACAACCATTTCTTGTTCTTTTGCCCATTCTACAAGTCTGTATCCTCTTTCATTTCTCTCTCCCAAACCATGGTTGCCTACACTGCATCCATCGCCTTGCTGTCCTATTTTTGCATTGAAATCACCCATTATGATATTTATCTCTGATTTTTTGCAGTTCTTCAAAGCAGACTCCATGTCATTATAAAATTCCTCTATGCTTTCTTCACTGCATTCACTTGTTGGGGCATATACTTGAATGACATTTATTTTAAAAGGTCTTCCGTTTAATTTTACTAATAGAACTCTGTCTGACACAGCCCGATATCCTTTGACAGAATTTGATGTTTGCTTATCTAATATAATGGCTACACCTCTTTGCTGTTCTTCTCCCCCAGAGTAAATAATCTTACAATCCTCTCCTGTCCTTATCCCTGCTCCTTTCCATCTCGTTTCCGATATTCCCAATACGCTAATCCTCTCTCTCTCCATTTCTTTTCTGATGTTTTCCAACTTTCCATCTGCATTCATTGTTCTAACATTCCACGTTGCCACTTTCAATGATATTAATCTGTTGCACCTAGTAGCCCGTTGACGGTCTGGAGTCACCTGGTGCGCATGACTATCCCTACCGGGCGAGGCTGCTCCTATGGAGCACCCATTTACACCGTTTCTCTGATTATCGATGATTTCACACAACATGATTTTCTTGGCATCTGTAAAGAAGGTAGTTTGCCATTGCTTTCCTTCCTAGCAGTGACCATACTGGTCAGTGACCGTAGCCATTGTCTCCTCAAAAAAGAGATCCTCTGCCTACCGTCGTGAAGGTGGAGACCATAACCTACAACTATCTGTCGGCTGCTCTCCATCTTCATCCACCACCTGCACCCATGGCTTCACGTAACCCTGATCGGGGGGCTAAACGGGTACTCCACCTTGCCCAAGGGTGTCCCGTAGGCTAGCGGAGGGAAGGAGGCGCCTTACTTCTCCTTTGATAGGGGATACCCCTACCCCGCTACCCAATATATATATATATATATATATATATATATATATATATATATATATATATATATATATATATATATATATATATATATATAATATACTATAATATATATATACAATATATATTTGTACATATGTTGTAAATGTCAGTTCTTTCATTCTCACTGTTATGATTCTTTCTGATATAATTTATGATATATATTTGCTGTGTATAAGAGAAGATAATGGTGACATTCGTGGCAATACACAGCTTGGGATTCTGAGGTAAATAAGAAATTTTTTTTTCAAATATTCATTTTCTCTTCATTGCTTTAATTTTTTCATCTTTTTATTCTTGTCATCTCGTCGTTACGCCTTAATATAGTTACCGGAGGGTCTTCTCCATGACTATATGTTGTGTTTAGAGTATGTATTTGTTTGCTGATGAAGGCTAGTCGTCCCAACGCCCTGTATATGTCGTAATTCTGTTATGTAAAGCTGCATCAGTGTTATTTTATATTGTTTACAACTATCTATAGACTAGTATGTTTTAATGTTACGAAAACAATGTTAACTTTGGACAAATAAACACGTTTTCGATTAAACCTTTATTTTCACACCTAAGGTTTATGTAGGTTAAATAAATCGAAGGGATTCAATGCAGGTATCCAGGATGGTCTGGGGAAAATGAATTGTGCTTCACGATTCTGATTTGTTAAAACGTAGAATCAATGAAGATTGAATGCATAGCTGCCGGATGGTGTACCAGACTAATGAGTGCTTTCAGTTTCTGCTTCACTAGAGTCTAGAGCTGTGGTTTGCTCCGGGTTTGTTGCTGAAAGCATACCTTCTTCGTGGGAAATAAGGTTACATTTACATGGTTGGGCAGCTGTTACATAATCAATGGGTTTTTGCTTGTATTTTGTGACGTTTGACAACAGATAGAAGTGGTTACTGCACTAGCTGCTGGAATTGTATAGTACTGCTGCAGTCTGTTTTTCTAAATAAACGTATTTAGCATCTATTTTTTCGTTGCTACGTCCGGATTTTTTTTTTACAAGTCAATTAAAGACCTTTAATTAACAAATCAATCAATCAATCATGTGCCATGCCGGAAAGTGTGGGCGGTCATGATTCGCCATTTCACTCGATCACCAGAGTCGTGGATCAGCTCAGTGTTCCTGTCTCGTCCATGCCATGTGGCCAAGCCATCCAGGTATTTTCCTCTCGGTCTTCCTCTTGGTCTGTTCCCCTCGATCTTGCCAGCTGTCACCAAGTTCTCCAGTCCATTTCTTCTCATAACATGTCCAAAAAATTTTGACTGTCTACGTCTAATTTCTCTAATCAATCTAGGATTTTCATTTGTCTCTTGTAGTACTTGGTCATTGGTTTTTCTATCTGTCCATGGTATTCTTTGCATTTTCCTCAGAAACCACATTTCTGCAGCCATCAGATGTTTTTCAGCTTGACTGCACATTGTCCAAGTTTCACATCCATACAAAAGAACAGGCTCTATGTATCCCCTCAACACTCTTTTTCTCGTTTCAATTGACATCATTTTATTGGTCAGAATGTTTTTCATCTTGCTAAAGGCTACTTTCGCCATGGCGATTCTTGTTCTAATCTCTTCAAGGCATCTCCCATCAGATGTTATGACTGTTCCGAGATAATTGAACCGATTCACTTGTTGAAGAATATTCCCATTTACTTGTATAATACATTGTGGTACTTCGTTCTTCCTAGTGACGACCATAACCTGTGTCTTCCTACAATTTAATTCCAACCATTGTTTTGTTAATTGTAATTAACAAAACAAACTACTAATTAAAGCCTGTTAGGGTGTATTTTTAATGACTGCGGGGTTTTGATAACATTGCCGTTCCAAGTTTTGTATTCACCCTCTGTGAACTCATGAAACACAAAAAGTAAATACAAGACTTGGAACGGCAATGTTTTCAAAACCCAACTGTCATTAGAAACACATCCTGTATATTTTTCTATGGGATCCTCGGCAGCGTAGAGGGTATACGACAATGCACACTCCCTCGCATACACATATAACTCACTCACAATCACAAACACACTAACAAACGTTTACTCATACATCTACTCTCTCTCTCTCTCTCTCTCTCTCGCTCTCTCTCTCTCTCTCTCTCTCTCTCTCTCTCTCTCTCTCTCTCTCTCTCTCTCTCTCTCTCTCTCTCTTCAGATCCTGTAGAATGTCAGTTGTTTTCTTCTTCACGTCTGTTTCATTCTAAAAAATTTTGTTGTTGCAACATTCAACTTCAAATGCCCTGATTTATTCTTTAATGATTGCGAAATAATGGAAAATATGGATCATTTATCAGCATCAACAACAATAAATTAAATAACAGTAGTGATAAATACCAGAAGCAATAAACAACAGCCTTGATAAACGCCAGGAACAAAACACATAACAGATCAATGCAGGCGATTTACAGCGTGATCCGCCTGTCTCCAACATTTAGAATTATATCTCCAATAGAAGTATTAGCATAATTTATACATGTTTACATTGTAATCAGTGTAGCAAACATTACGTTTGCCGTGGTGATAGCCACTGTTAGTGCGTAACAGTTACAGCTATTAATACGGTTGTGTAATTAGTGTTCAGATTCAGATACTATTGACAAGCTGCCGTACTTCACTTAATACCACTTAAACAGTTAATGTTATTATGTAAATTAATTCACAGGTACTTGAATGACAGATATCTAGAGCAGGTCATTTTTATTTAAAATGCACAGGTTGGTAAAACCGGGGTTGTTACATATATTAGTTCATGGGACTGTTTAGTTTAGTTAGTTTAGTTTTAGTCGAAGGATCAACATCACGGCACACGGGTGTAACCCTAAGTGCTCCGTTTTCCTCCTAACTCAAACCTAAGTCTGGAGAAATTCAGCTCAGTGCACGAACTCCGTAGCACCAGCGAGGATCCTGAAATACTTTGGTTAGATTTTTAACAAACAGCTTTCTTTGGTCATGTAATGAGAAGAGAGACATTGGAGAACATCGTGACAACTGGAAAGATCGAGGGGAAGAGAGGCAGAGGCAGACCAAGAGAAATGATGCTGGATGGATTGAGACAGTGGCACGGAGGAATATCAGCAGCAGAGTTGATCCAGAACACCAAAGACCGAGATCTGTGGAGAGCTATGAACGCCTACGCCAGCTGGCAGGGCACTTGATGATTATGAGATTTTAAACTCGAAATTTTTCCCGGGCAGCGCCGTTAGGCTACTCCTTTTCGATTTCCAGCTGCCAAGGGATTTTTTTACGTGCGCAACAATACACAGCCGTCTCCGTGGCCAAAGGCTTGCGAACGCGGTTCGTGTTAGCCGGGTACCAGGCGTTCAAAACTCAGCTACGACCGATTTGAGCAGCAGACCGTGTTGCGTTGTGTTATAACGTGCTGGTATGGGAGCCGGTCGTTCAGAAAGCAATGGAAAACTACTGAACGTAACACTTGCCTAGTACATCAACAGCAGCTGAAAAATGCTGGTGTTGACTGCAACGTCCCGTAAGAGATACGCAAAAAAAAAAAAATACACACGGGCGTCCGATCTCAACACTCAGAGATCAGGGGAAATGTTATTACTAGAAGTCCACGTGAAAAGATCCCGGTCCTCACCGGGGCTTGAACCCGGGACCTCCAGCACTCGAGGCGGACTCCATACCTCTAGACAACTCAGCCTCATCATGGGATTGGACCTGTAGTACTATACGATTCTTCTTCTTCTTCTTTTCTTCTTCTTCTTCTTCTTCTTCTTCTTCTTCTTCTTCTTCTTCTTCTTCTTCTTCTTCTTCTCTTCTTCTTCTTTCTATGGGGAGTGCATCGCACGTAGTTGTACACCTCAGAGGTCAATGTGTGTGACTACATCATGAATTTGTGCCAGGTTTCCTTCTTGTAGACAGATTCCATCTCTTCTTGTAGACAGATTCTACACCTTCCTGTAGACAGACTCCATCCCTTCCTGTAGACAGACTCCATCCCTTCCTGTAGACAGATTCCGTCCCTTCCTGTAGACAGATTACACCCCTTTTCATTCCCTTCCTGTAGACAGATTCACTCCCTTCCTATAGACAAATTCGACCCCTTCATGTAGACAGATTCCATCCCTTCCTGTAGACAGATTCCACACCTTCCTGTATACAGATTACGTCCCTTCCTGTAGACAGACTCCATCCCTTCCTGTAGACAGACTCCATCCCTTCCTGTAGACAGACTCCATCCCTTCCTGTAGACAGACTCCATCCCTTCCTGTAGACAGACTCCATCCCTTCCTGTAGACAGACTCCATCCCTTCCTGTAGACAGACTCCATCCCTTCCTGTAGACAGACTCCATCCCTTCCTGTAGACAGACTCCATCCCTTCCTGTAGACAGACTCCATCCCTTCCTGTAGACAGATTCCATCCCTTCCTGTAGACAGAGTCCATCCCTTCCTGTAGACAGACTCCGTCCCTTCCTGTAGACAGACTCCGTCCCTTCCTGTAGACAGACTCCATCCCTTCCTGTAGACAGACTCCGTCCCTTCCTGTAGACAGACTCCGTCCCTTCCTGTAGACAGATTCCATCCCTTCCTGTAGACAGATTCCATCCCTTCCTGTAGACAGACTCCATCCCTTCCTGTAGACAGACTCCATCCCTTCCTGTAGACAGACTCCATCCCTTCCTGTAGACAGACTCCATCCCTTCCTGTAGACAGATTCCATCCCTTCCTGTAGACAGATTCCATCCCTTCCTGTAGACAGATTCCATCCCTTCCTGTAGACAGACTCCATCCCTTCCTGTAGACAGATTCCATCCCTTCCTGTAGACAGACTCCATCCCTTCCTGTAGACAGACTCCATCCCTTCCTGTAGACAGACTCCATCCCTTCCTGTAGACAGACTCCATCCCTTCCTGTAGACAGACTCCATCCCTTCCTGTAGACAGACTCCATCCCTTCCTGTAGACAGACTCCATCCCTTCCTGTAGACAGACTCCATCCCTTCCTGTAGACAGACTCCATCCCTTCCTGTAGACAGACTCCATCCCTTCCTGTAGACAGACTCCATCCCTTCCTGTAGACAGACTCCATCCCTTCCTGTAGACAGACTCCATCCCTTCCTGTAGACAGACTCCATCCCTTCCTGTAGACAGACTCCATCCCTTCCTGTAGACAGACTCCATCCCTTCCTGTAGACAGACTCCATCCCTTCCTGTAGACAGACTCCATCCCTTCCTGTAGACAGACTCCATCCCTTCCTGTAGACAGACTCCATCCCTTCCTGTAGAGAGACTCCGTCCCTTCCTGTAGACAGACTCCATCCCAGGTCACGAGCTCTATTTATCCGTGGGTAGGTTTTCTTTCCTAGCAATATTACCAGGACAGCTGCCTCAAGGCCTGTCAATATCCTAGCAATATTACCAGGACAGCTGCCTCAAGGCCTGTCAATATCCTAGCAATATTACCAGGACAGCTGCCTCAAGGCCTGTCAATATCCTAGCAATATTACCAGGACAGCTGCCTCAAGGCCTGTCAATATCCTAGCAATATTACCAGGACAGCTGCCTCAAGGCCTGTCAATATCCTAGCAATATTACCAGGATAGCTGCCTCAAGGCCTGTCAATATCCTAGCAATATTACCAGGACAGCTGCCTCAAGGCCTGTCAATATCCTAGCAATATTACCAGGACAGCTGCCTCAAGGCCTGTCAATATCCTAGCAATATTACCAGGACAGCTGCCTCAAGGCCTGTCAATACGATTCAAAAGCATGAATTCTAACCAAAAGTATGAACGGCTGGAAAGTGTTGAGATCTGGTGTTATCTAGAATGCAGAGAATGAGCTCTACAGGAAGAAGATCAAGTGAACACAAGATTGCCAGATACGTGGGCACCAAAAGGAGGACATAATAAGACAAAGGGGAGGACAAAGGAGGACATAATAATACAAAATGGAGGACAAAGGAGGACATATTGAATGTTTTATTTAAATCCTTCCAGATTAAACCCACAATCAGTACAATTTTATTACAATAGCTGCCAATAATTTGTTTTTGTATCATAGCAGGTGGTTGGTTTACAGAAAGAAAATATTCTTTCAAAGCAGTAAACAGTCTCAACAACCTCTCAACAGCTGGAAACAAACTGAGCCATCTAGTTTTAGAGTGATAGAGTAGTTGCTGATAGTTAACGTTGACATAGTCACAAAAATCCTTTAAAGTTTCTGTTCTGACAGTGTATATAGAAAAGTAATTGAATATCTTCAAGACAATAGATTCAACGTCAATCTGCATTAAATCTGCGCCGTGTTGGATGCAGTTGTGCAGAACATGAGCAGAACATCCAACGCCTACTAATGACTTGCTAAAGGCTTCCTTCAAATGTGAGAACACATTTCTACCTTCTCTTCTGTTAATGCCTCCAAACTTCACTTTGGCATTGTAACCAGCAAAAGCATGTTTTTGGAGTGCTCTCAAAGTATACTGTGATATAGTTTCTGAGGTTGTATTTGGTATATTGTCTAACTCGAGAATCTTAGTTTGGATTCCACCTGCTTTCCAGTCAAAGTACTGAACAACGGTCGGAAATATTTTCATATTTTCTGCGAACCGTGATTGCTAGCATCTGTCGAAAGACCGAAACATGAAATACCACTTAAAGATTTATCCAATTCATCAATAGTATGGGGGGGGGGGGGGGAAATCACCTGATTTATTATTGCTTATGTCTTTGTTTTTGCACAAGCAATATTTTTAGCAATTTCTGAATCTTCAAATAATGACATAATGTATGCATCTAACTAGCTGTGCAGGTCATCGAGTTGTAAGACTGATGATGACAAACAGTATGAAATGCCAAAGTTGCTTCAGCCGCATGCGCTTTCAGCAACATATTTGAGTAATTAGGCTGGGAACAAAAGTCGTCAATGTGCTAGATGACGCGGACACTTTGATTAGGTTTCTATGTGACATGTCTCTCACTGTCAACATGGCGCTCCAAGTCAGTTCCTTTGTTGGAAACGGAAAAGTAACTATCGCAAAGGGTGCGTCCTTCAACGAAGCATGGAAACCTATTTTTCATAGTCTTCGAGAATCTGCATTTTCTCTTTGTAGAAGCCATTTTCATAAACATAGACGGCAAAAATTACAAATTTAAAAAAAAACAATTTTAAGTGGCGTATCTGCTACCGGAACCGGAAATAACATTAACATTTTGACCATAGAGACTACAGCATTGTTAGTGTTGCCGAATAGAGCAACAGTTAGATTCAAATTATACAAACAATTGGTGTTTCATATTTGGTATAAATAGGAAAATTAAATAAATATTATTAAGTAATGGGTTTTAATAAATAATGTAAACACACGGTAGAGTGTAGATACATTGTAAGTTGTAACAACAATACATACAAAATTATAACATAAAATATTTAAAAAGTCGGACATTTTAAAGGTTTTTAGCTTTGCCTGCCGGACGGAGGACATTAGGTTAAAAAGGAGGACATGTCCCCTCTTTGCCGGACGTCCTGCAACCCTAAGTAGACAAATTTTGAAAAGTACAGGCGAAAACGGTTGTACAATAAGCCAAATACATACGTAAATAAAATAAACCTAGTATTTAAAAAATTGAAAACAGAAGTCTCGGCGCGATCACACTATGAGATAGTTAGATTTATAATTCGAAACATCGGATTTTGTGCAATCGGAGACATGGATGGAGGTTTATTATTCACATATTGCTCACAATATGAGACATAGAGGGAGGTTTATTATTCACATATTATTGCTCACAATATGAGACATAGAGGGAGGTTTATTATTCACATATTATTGCTTACAATATGAGACATAGAGGGAGGTTTATTATTCACATATTATTGTTCACAATATGAGACACGGAGGTTCATTATTCAAATATTGTTGATCACAATGTGAGACATGGAGGGAGGTTTATTATTCAAATATTATTATTCACAGTATGAGACACGGAGGTTCATTATTCAAACAGTGTTGATCATAATGTGAGACATGGATGTTCATTGCTCAAATTAGCAAATAGTAAATCAAGCCTGAAGACAAGCAGCTCTCCAAGGTCTTGCCAGTTTGTCTGCCTAATCCCCATCTTAGCCAGTTTTTTTTGGCGGGGACGAAGATATGACACACAAGACAATAGAAAGGTAAAAAAATGTCGCACGCTTGGGTTTGAACTACTGCACTTTAATGACGACAATGTCTCGCTGAAAAAAAAAAAAGAAGTGTACTTTGACGATCCACCAGCTTGCCACTCTGATCAATGACTGGAAGTAAAGGCAAGCGGTGTGATATTTACTTCAAAACCCGGGACGAGTAGTCAATAAAAATATGAGACAATCTTAATATGTTCAGTGCGCTACAATGCATGGAAAAGATTCCTCTACTTTCTTTATTTAAACCTTGTAATTCTAGCACAATAAAGGGCTGGGAAAGTTCAAAGTGCTTGATCATGTAGTTAGGATAAGTGAAAGTTCTTGGTTGCAAAAGGTTCAGACTCAATAGAGGCCAGGCGGACATATAGTATAATCAGACTGCAGCTGATACCATTAATATTGGGACTCTTCGCTGGCTGTTGAAGATGGAGACGGAGTGCATATAGGAGTCTGGCACTGATGTGAAATCTGTTCTTGACTCAGCTCAGTTCGATTCAACAAGTTAAGAAATTGTAACGTACTTGGTCATATAAAGTTTGAAAAACTTAAACTGCTTCGTCATATAAAGTTATGAAAGCTGCAAGTAATTGGTCATAACAAGTTAGGGAAACGGAAAGTACTTGGTCATTTACAGTTAGGAACACTGAAAGTACTTGGTCATTTACAGTTAGGAACACTGAAAGTACTTGGTCATGCAAAAAGAAACTGACAAACATCTAGTTATTTCTTTGTGCTTAACAGGTTAGCCGATACGATAGCAATCAATAAATTGGCCCGGCCTGACTGGCCTTGATGAACAGAAAAACGGTTGACAGATGGCGCTCCCCAGGGAATGTCCGGAGAAACCTCTTGACCCTGAGAAGATTAACGACTTTTAATCTGATCACAGCTGTGGCCGTCACCGCCAAAGCCAGCTGACCGTTGGGAGATTAAACAATTATAACGTGGTCACAGTTTTGTGCCATCACCGTCTGACCCAATGACCTTGGGAGTATGAACTTTCAGTAATGTCTGAGAAATGGCCATTTATTAAGCAAGGCGGGCGCGGAAGTGTGGTTGATAGACAGCAACACATATACTGTCTTAAGCGCGGTCGTACGGGGGTTCGACATCTGAGCTAGTCGTCCGCTAACAGAAGAAAATACTGGCCTCCCATTCCATGGTGCATTCTGTCACCTGACAAGATGAGGCGGTCCTATCACATCAAAGACACACGGCGGGAAGCTGCTTACAGACATGCTACGTAGTACGCAATATGAACTGTGAAGTACATGACCTCTCTTCACACCACGAGGCGTATTGAATATATGGTGCTAAACCCATACTTGTATAAATCATTCGATATTCCATGGGTGGTGTGGTAAACGTCAGGGCAGTCGCATTAACTTCCCACGACATTTCTTGCACACATTTACTCCCCACGACATTTCTTGCACACATTTACTCCCCACGACATTTCTTGCACACATTTACTCCCCACGACATTTCTTGCACACATTTACTCCCCAAGACATTTCTTGCACACATTTACTCCCCACGACATTTCTTGCACACATTTACTCCCCACGACATTTCTTGCACACATTTACTCCCCACGACATTTCTCGCACACATGTACTCCCCACGACATTTCTCGCACACATTTACTCCCCATGACATTTCTTGCACACATTTACTCCCCACGACATTTCTTTCACACATTTACTCCCCACGACATTTCTTGCACACATTTACTCCCCACGACATTTCTTGCACACATTTACTCCCCACGACATTTCTTGCACACATTTACTCCCCACGACATTTCTCGCACACATTTACTCCCCACGACATTTCTTTCACACATTTACTCCCCACGACATTTCTTTCACACATTTACTCCCCACGACATTTCTTGCACACATTTACTCCCCACGACATTTCTTGCACACATTTACTCCCCACGACATTTCTTGTACACATTTACTCTCCATGACATTTCTCACACACATTTACTCCACACGACATTTCTCGCACACATTTACTCCCCACGATATTCCTCGCACACATTTACTCCCCACGACATTTCTTGCACACATTTACTCCCCACGACATTTCTTGCACACATTTACTCCCCACGACATTTCTTGCACACATTTACTCCCCATGACATTTCTTGAACACATTTACTCCGCACAACATTTCTTGCACACATTTACTCCCCACGACATTTCTTGCACACATTTACTCCCCACGACATTTCTTGCACACAATTACTCCCCACAACATTTCTTGCACACATTTACTCCCCACGACATTTCTTGCACACATTTACTCCCCACAACATTTCTTGCACACGTTTACTCCCCGCGACATTTCTTGCACACATTTACTCCCCACAACATTTCTTGCACACATTTACTCCCCACGACATTTCTTGCACACATTTACTCCCCATGACATTTCTTGCACACATTTACTCCACACGACATTTCTTGCACACATTTACTCCCCACGACATTTCTTGCACACATTTACTCCCCACGACATTTCTTGCACAATTACTCCCCACAACATTTCTTGCACACATTTACTCCCCATGACATTTCTTGCACACATTTACTCCCCATGACATTTCTTGCACACATTTACTCCCCACGACATTTCTTGCACACATTTACTCCCCACGACATTTCTTGTACACATTTACTCCCCATGACATTTCTTGCACACATTTACTCCCCAACGACATTTCTTGCACACATTTACTCCCCACGACATTTCTTGCACACATTTACTCCCCACGACATTTCTTGCACACATTTACTCCCCACGACATTTCTTGCACACATTTACTCCCTACAACATGTCTTGCACACATTCACTCCCACGACATTTCTTGCACACATTTACTCCCTACAACATTTCTTGCACACATTTACTCCCCAGGACATTTCTTGCACACATTTACTCCCCACGACATTTCTTGCACACATTTAGGCTGGGTATACCTAGGGACCCAGGTCAGTTTTAAAAAATTCTGCCTGGATGCTAATTCGAACAAGGTAAATGTGCTAGCTTCGTACTTTAGACCAGTAGAGTAGCCGGACACCCGTGTGGGTGGACAAGAGATTAGCTGGACATCCGTGTGGGTGGGCAAGAGAGTAGCCGGACACCCGTGTGGGTGAGCAAGAGAGTAGCCGGACGCCCTCGTGGGTGGACAAGAGAGCCGGACACCTGATTGGGTGGACAAGAGTGTAGCCGGACACCAGTGTGGGTGGACAAGTGAGTAGCCGGACACCCGTGTGGGTGGACAAGAGAGTGGCCGGACACCCGTGTGGGCGCACAAGTGAGTTTCCGTCTTCAGGAATCCCTGTGCAGTCGAAAGACTGTCCTCGTCGATTTCTCAACACTTCATAAACTAAGTCATAACGTGAACAAAAGAAAAGCGTTTCGTTTACTGTATGCAAACAATAAACGATTGCTAAAATCTAGTGAGGCGTTAGTTATTGGCCGGTTCCAGTCGGTTTTATGCAAACAGAAGAGTTCGTGTTAAATTTGAAATTACCGTGGGGATAACAGATGCCAAACATTCGAACAATGCCTGCGACTATGTTTTTTAAGTGTTTCAGCTAAAATATTCTTCTTCTTCTTCAGTGTTCCGAGCCATTGAGGTTCTTTGCTGCAGATACAATCCGTCTCCATTCGTCTCTCTGGTTGACCTTCTCTTGCCAGTCGTTGATTCCAAGTGCTTGTAGGTCTGTACATGTATTATCTCTCCACCGTCTTCTTGGTCTACCTCGGGGTCTACGGTCATTTATTTCCTGAGTGTAAGCGAGTTTTGTTTCCCTATTATCTTCCATTCTTTCTATATGCCCCAGCCATTGCAGTCTATTAGCCTTCACGATACCAGTGATTAGCGGGGACTTAAACATTGAGGTTCTCAATGACCCTGAGAGCTATGCCGGCGGTAGCGTAGCTACCAGCAGGGCCTCCCAAGCCGGACAGGTCAAAGAGTAGAGAACAGACAAAGAGAAACACCCTGGTCCTCCAGGTTGGGGGTTGAAGCGTGGGGTTAACATCCCCACCTTTGTAAAAACCATTTTGTTACGAAACAGATACATGAGCTAAAGTATTAGTCATTGAAATTATTATTCAGCAAGCAAAAACTGCATTTTATCAAATGAAGAACATTTTATGCAATAAGTCCTTGTCATTGGAAGTTAGAAAATGCATTTTACATTATGGCTGCCGATGCTGGCCAATTCATCGTCATCATTATGTGCCATGCCGATAAGCGTAGGCGGTTATACTTCACCATCGCACGCGATCACCAGAGTCGGGGATCAGCTCCGTGCACTTGTCTTGACCATACCACGTGGCTAGGCCATCCAGGTATTTACTTCTATGTCTTCCACTTGTTCTTTTCCCCCTCAATCTTGCCAGTTGTCACCAAGTATTCCAATTTATTTCTTATCATAATGTGTCCAAAAAGTTGTGACTTTGTACGTCTAATTTCTCTAAACAATTTACGATCTTCATTTGTTTCTTGTAGGACTTGTATATGGCCAAAAGATTGGAAGAGAACTATCTTCATTCCAATACCAAAAAAGGGCAACCTGAAATTATGCACCAACTATAGAACTGTTGCCCTGATAAGTCATGCAAGTAAAATTCTACTAAAAGTCATAATGCGAAGACTTAGTAAGAAAATGGAAGAAGAGATTAACGTAGTTCAAGCTGGATTTAGACAAGGAAGAGGAACAAGAGATCACATATTCAACATGCGTTTAATAATAGAGAAGTGCAGAGAATTTAATGTAAACCTATTCTCATGTTTTGTGGATTATTCAAAGGCATTTGACTGTGAACAGCATCAGAAACTTTGGGAAATCATGAGGAATATGGGCTTTCCTTCACATGTAGTACATCTCATAAAAATGCTATATCTAGACCAACAAGCAGCAGTTAGAATAGATGGCGAGACATCAGATTGGTTTGACATCAAGCAAGGAGTCCGTCAGGGCTGCGTGCTGTCACCCTATTTGTTTAACCTGTATGCCGAAAATATAATGAGAAATGTAAGAGATGATATAAACAGGGAGCCATATGATGCCCTAAATATCGACGGTCATGACATACCAGAGATTCGATATGCTGATGATACAGTATTACTATCCACAACACAGAATGGCATAGAAAACCTAATAGCCTCAACACAATTGAATAGTGAAAATCACAACTTATATCTTAACATAGCAAAAACTAAGATAATGCATACAGATAAAACTACTATGGAGAAAGAAATATACATTAATGGGAGAAAATTGGAGGTGGTGGAAAATTTTGAATATCTTGGGTCATTGATTACGAATAATGGTGACACAATGAAAGAAATTAAACGGCGACTATCCATTGCTCTTCAAAGACTAAAACAGATGAATAAATTATGGTGTGGGACAGACAGAACTACAAAAATTAGATTTTTAAGAGCATGCATCTTTCCCATTGCAACATACGCCTGTGAGACATGGACACTTACTAAACAAGCTGAACAGCGCATACATGCCTTTGAATATAAATGTTATAGACGAGTTCTAAGAATATCTTGGGTAAAGAAAAGAACAAATGCATCCATACTTCAAGAGTTGAATATTGAGGAGGGATGGCTATTAAAGACGATAAAACAAAGAAAATTGAAGTATTTTGGTCACTTGAAACGTCACGACAGTTTGGAGAGAACAATAATGGAAGGGTATATGCCTGGGAAGAGAGGAAGAGGAAGGCCAAAGAGAAGATGGGTGCAGGATGTGGCGGATGATTTCCAGATGGGTGTATCAGACGCGGGACATCTTGCTTGTGATCGGGAAGTTTTCCGGAAGGTTGTTATGGGAGCGAGGTTCTGCAAAGGACATGCTACTGAATGAATGAATGAGGACTTGCTCATTGTTTTTTCTGTCTGTCCGTGGTATTCTTTGCATTTTCCTCGGAAACTACATTTTCACAGCCAGTTAGATGTTTTTCAGCTTGTCTGCTTATTGTCCACCCTTCACATCCATACAAAAGTGCAGATTCTATGTTCAACCTCAATTTTTTTTTTTCTCGTTGCAGATGATATCATTTTATTTGTCAGTACACGACCGTGCCGTGCTAAGATACAGAGACGCGGCCGTATCAGGCGGCACCGTAAGGGGGCTTCATAAGGGGGCGGCATTTTTAAAGAAGAAAATAACATGTAAGGATTGGCATTTCGAAGACTTGCATCTTACTGAGACAATCTACCGTACGGTACTGTGTCAGTATGTATTCCATCTGGCAAAAGGCTACCTTTGCCATGATGATTCTTGTTCTAATCTCTTAAAGGCATCTCATGACAGATGTTATGACTGTTCCGAGATAATTGTACCGATTAACTTTAACTTGTTGAAGAATATTCCCATTTACTTGTATATTACACTGTGTATGTTATATGATTCTTCGCTTATGGCGATCTCAGATGTGACGAATTTCTGTTGTGAAGAACAATATTGTATTGTACCTTGTAAATGCATTACTATATGCTTGAACTATATAAGAGGAATTTCTGATAAGAAGAACTATTTCCTGGGTCTATGGTGAAATCGCCTTATCAGGTGCACTGTGTTCAAATCCCAGATTTGGCAGATTGGTATTAAGTTGATCTGACTTCCCAGCCAAAACTGGGTACTATGAAATGTTCTGGCAAGTAAAGGCGGACGATGTCGTATCCACCACATCACCCATCTAGTGCCGACTGGTCTATAGAAACAGGATGTTGGCACCATATGCCCTACGCCTCAGGACGTGAAAGACGGCAGTGTACTACTAACTAGTGTACTAACTACTAACCTTTAAAAAATATATTAATTTCTTAACCAATATGACAAGTAAACTCACCAGAGTCGTAACTGTCAGTGAAAGCTGGAGTCGGCGCGGCCGGCCAGAGGTAGGCTGAGGTCTGTTGGAATATTTTCAAACAGGAAATAATTGAATGGTCCGTGAAGTGGGGATAAAAAGTCGACATCCTAGCAACCCAGGATCGCGTGCTGTGTATTTATTGTTGTCATGGATACTGGACGTGGGATCTCGTTCTGAAACCAATCACGTGACTGATCAATGGACATGCTGTGCTTGAGTCCACCAGGCTTGCTGGAACCGTGAGCGGTATTTTAATCTCTCACCAGTGAAGCCTATCAACGGACCATTTATGTAAATGTATTTTTAAATGTTTGTTTTCTGTGCATTGTCTAATTTCTTCGTTGCCGTTATTATCTTTCCCGCATTGTCTGATTTCTCCCTTTGCATCTTTCCCGCATTGTCTGATTTCTCCCTTTGCATCTTTCCCGCATTGTCTGATTTCTCCCTTTGCATCTTTCCCGCATTGTCTGATTTCTTCCTTTGCATCTTTCCCGCATTGTCTACTTTCTCCCTTTGCGTCTTTCCCGTATAGTCTGATTTCTCCCTTTTCATCATTCTCCCATTATTTGATTTCTTCCTTTGCATCTTTCCGGCATTGTCTGATTTCTGCCGAGGCATCTTTCCCGCATAGTCTGACTTCTCCTTTGCATCTTAACAGCATTGTCTGATTTCTCCCTTTGCATCTTTCCCGCATTGTCTGATTTTTCCCTTTGCATCTTTCCCACATTGCCTTATTTCTTCCGTTCCATGTTTCCCACAAGAAACACGTGTAGATATATTCTTCTTCTGCATGTCAAATCTGGGTGGACACAGGCGCTGAAGCAACTCTCACCAAGTCGTTTGTAGATTTGTTGATTGAATGTATAGCATAGCTACAGTTGACTACGGGATGTTGCAGCCAGTCTAACACCAACCCTCCTTTGTCGCCTCTTCAGTCACGCATGGTTGGTTACAGTGTCACTGTTCTTTGCTTTCATTACATGTCTCGCTTACGCAGGGCCGACTTGAATGTATATGCACAACAATTGATGACATCATAAGCTTTGCCGTGTTCTCCATTGCCACTCCCAGAATGAATATATTGTAAATACATCGTCAGATTTTGCATCCCATCCATGTTTTGTCTTGCATTAATCATCATCATGAGCATCAGCGCGTCCTCTTCTACTTGTTGCCGCCGTGAGTAAGAATAAATGACGTGCCAGCGCCCGATGGGTGGCACTAGATAGTGTTATTATATGTGACTGTACAATATCTTTGATGTTATCAATCCATTTTCTTGTCGGGGGACCACTTGCCCTCGTACCAGATCTTCTTTGATGTAAATCAATGCTGGTAGTTGATGGTGTTGCATAATGTCAATGAGATGGCCGAACCATTTCTTCTTCTTTGCTTTCATCCGGAGTATTTTTTCAGATGTGATTGCGGTGTGTCTAGTTAGGCACCCTTGGGTCGAAACCCTCAGGCCAACACATCCGACTTTTAGCATGTTGTTTTGACCAGGTTAGCATTCCTGGGAGACTCTCACTTTTGTGGTACCGTCCACATCCCAGCTGGTCAAGTTGGAACAGTCGAAGACTTCGGTCATCCCTCAAGGGAATGCAGGGACAGTCCGTAGCATTTTCCGCCATCCTGGGTGGCTTCCATAGTTGCAGAGCCGACACATAGCGCCCTGGTGCTGGGCTCACCGAGGGAATCGTCACGTCATGCTCATGGCTGCTTTAAATCCTCACTTCAATATATTGGGCATTTCATTCACCACGGGCCGTTCCCGCACAAACCAGACCGGTCTGCAGACGGTATCCACTCAGCGAGTTTTCGGTTCGGACATGTGCTTGTCTTTATGCCCGTCAGAGCTGTTCCAGGCACGACAGACATTCGGAAAACTACCTAGTCAGAGCTGTTCCGAACAAGAGCGGCATTCGGAAACTAGGTAGTCAGAGCTGTTCCTAGCATGAAAGGAATTTCACTCGGACGTTTTTTGCGTTGTGCCTGATTTATTTGCATCCGTGGACCAGCACATCCGACTTCAGCAGGCATTTTTACGGGTTAGCCTTCCCGGGGTTTCGAGAGACGTTAGACTGTTTGTGCTGTGGTGTCGCCCACATCTCAGCTGGTCAAAGTAGAACGGTCAACGACAACACGGTTAACCATCAAGGGAAGGCGGGGGCAGATCATGGGCATTCCCTCAATATCCAAGGAGGCTTCCATAATTGCAGAGCCGGCACATATTGCTCTGAGACTGGGCTCACCCGAGGAGTTGCCACGCCCTGCTCATGGCTGCTTTAGTTCCTCACTTCCATGTGTTGGGCATCTCGCTTGCCACTGGTCGCTCAAGCACGCACTAGGAACGGTCAGTCTGCGGGCGACATCCACTCGGTAAGCTTTTGCGTTTGACTTCCGACCACGCAATGGATTCGCTAGTCGTGCGTTCCATTTCGCATCATTGAGACGTTTTTCCACTTTTGTCTACACTCTCTATGAGTTAGATACAGACAGTTTTCGTAACCATTTCATTCGACTGGGATACTTTTCTGCCTTTTAGTACTCGCTCACGAGGTAGGCTACATGTACTGCCGGCTCAGCACCTTACCTCCGTGCAACAGTGAACGAGAAACGGCCAAGCCCTCTCATCCGGGATCCCTCATATCCCCCAGCTGAGAACCTTCGAACAAGTATCAGAACTGGGCATGTAGCGTGCTAAATATCTCACCTCTATTTTTCGGTAGGTGGGTATCGGTCCGGCTCTCACATCCGAGGGTTTGTGGCTTAGAGGCGTTCAGCCACAACCCTCGACAGAGAGCCTTATAGTATGTGTCCGGACCAAGAACTTCTGCCTTCGTGCAGCTGATTTAAACTTCTGACTGTTATCCTCACCTCAGTCTAACCCGCAGAGCAGCAAGTTGTGTCTCTCTTAGTCTGGCCCCTATCCCATAAGCTGTCCGATATGTAGTTTTCATCCATCGGCAAGCACATGGGGTCAGAGGGACACGCAAGCTCCCCCACCATGACAAGGTGGAGACACATCGGGGGGAGCCGAACCATTTAATCTTCTGCTTTCAATCTATGTGGCACTCGGTGTTGATTCCACTGTCTGTTTGATAACATCTCTTAAATGCCTTGGCTTCTTATGTTGGCAGCTCTTCTCAAGCATCTAATCTCTCATGTGTTGATTTTATATATGCATTTTTGGTAATGTCCAAGTTTGACAAACATTAGAGTTAGTTGAATTACACAAAATCCCCGATTCGTTAACTTGATCATCATGATCCAGTGGCGCGTCATGTACAACATTTGCCCTTCAACAATCGTTCGAAATCCCTTTCTGTCACAAGCCAGATGTCCCACCTCAGCTGCTGTCATGTCTAAATGATCTTTCACACCTTGAATCTGTCTATGTTGTGGTCTTCCTCCTCTCCGTCTCCCTTGTACGCCTCCCTCTATTACTATATCTGTCTTTTCAAGGTATTCACGAATTTGTTTTCTTCTGTTGCTGCCTTTTATCCTCAATTTAAGCATAGACCCTCAATCTACTCACGCCAACAGTCCTGCCATTTTTGCTATATCCTGCAGCTCCCTCTATTACTGCTCACCTAGACGTCTCTTCTTCCCACCCAACCCACCACCCAACCCACCACCCGGCGTTCATCTCTCGTGTTGTTATGGCAATCCGTGGGCTCGTGGCTTTATTGACTTTTAGCCGCTTGACCCCCGCTTCACTGCCATAAGCGCATTTCCGGCCTGGCCGCTTTGTTATAATCATACATGTGGATTTGATTGCACATGTGTCAAACCCACTACAAGGAAACAGTTGAGTAACTGATTATATATATATATATATATATATATATATATATATATATATATATATATATATATATATATATATATACACGCACACACACACACACACTTTCAAGTAGTCTTGTTCATGTAGATGTATATGTGTGTGTTTGTTCGTTGTGTGCATACGACGGCTTTGGCCGCAGCGTCCATTTTGTTACGTGTGGTGGGTTCAAGTAAAACTTATCCAATCAGGTATTTACTTCTCTGTCTTCCTCTTGTTCTCTTCCCGTGATTTTGCCAGATGTCACAAAGTTCTCCAATTTATTTCTTCTCATAACATGCCCAAAAATGTTGACTGTCTACGTCTTATTTCTCTAATTAGCTTACGATTTTCATTAGTTTCTTGTAGGACTTGGATTGGTTTCTCTGTGTGTCCATGGCATTCATTGCATTTTCCTCAGAAACCACATTTTCACAGCCATCAAATGTTTTTCAGCTTGACTGCTCATTGTCCACGCTTCATATCCATTCAAAAATACAGGCTTTATGTATCACCACAATACTCGTTTTCTCACTGCAATTATTTTATTAGTCAGTGTTTTCCATTTGCCAAAAGGCTACCTTTGTCATATTGATTCTTGTTCTAATCTCCTCAAGGCATCTCCCTTCAGATGTTTTGACTGTTCCGAGACAGTTGTACCGTTTCACTTGTTTACACAAATTCCCATTTATCCTTATATTACATTGTGGTATTTCTTTCTCATTAGAGACGACCATAATCTCTGTCTTCTTACAATTTATTTCTAAAAAAATATATAGAGTTAACTATACGTAACTGCAAACAGCAAATTATGTCCAGTTAATGACCACATAATGTTAGCATATTAATGACCACATAATGTTAGCATATATAGTCAGGTCTTAGTCAGATATGACTGAGCTACCGTATGACAGTAGACGGTACTACCTGTTTTCTGTTAGCGCCGAATGTTGAGCGGCGATTACCAAACCCGACACCCCACATTGTGCCAACGGCTTCGGGCGGAAGAGCGCAATTGGGAGGGTACAAGCCTTATCATGGTGCGAGGAAATGCAACCCAAAGACAAAATAGTCATGGCAGGGCAGACCAGGCCCTAAGCCTTGGTTGGCAGCTGGTCTAGGATCGAAGCTCCGACAGGCGGACAGTTAGAGCATTGCTTTGCTGATCCGGCAGCTTCTGCAGCTTGTCTTGTTCCAGATGTATAGGTGTTAACTTTCCTCTGGAGTGAACTAGGCAGGCCGAGAGAGGGATCATGCTGCATGGGCAACACATGGTTTCTTTATTTTAGCCCAGGCTTTGTGCTATGGAGAGGCAATAACTCCATCCCTGGTCTTAACCGGTCTCGGAATCAAAGCGAGAGGCAACTGTTACGGGTTATAAGTCCTTGTCAGTTGGCGTAGACATGGGGCGCCACGCGTTGCCTCTGACGGTGGGAGACACCTACAGGTGTCACTGATCAGCTACCGCCCGCCTCAAGCTGGGCAGCCCCCGGCCAATTGGGTGCTGATCCGCCACAGCCTGCCTGCTTCAATGGGTGCTTGGGGCTAGGACAAAATCTGAATCGCAGGCTGTAAAACCAATGCACCAGGTACTAATAAAAAGAATAATAGAAACCTCAAGCTACGGCTTGCAACCTGGAACGTAAGAACCATGTGTCCAGGATTTTCCACTGACTTGACAAATATTGACGATGTGAGAAAAACGGCTGTGATTGATGCTGAACTCAGTCGTCTTAACATTGATATTGCTGGCCTGCAGGAGACTCGCCTCGCTGAGGAAGGGTCACTCAGGGAAAACAATTACACCTTTTTTTGGAAGGGAAGAGGGCAGGCAGAAAAAAGGCAACATGGTGTGGGCTTTGCAGTGAAGAATTCGCTACTGGGAATGATTGATATCCCAGCTGGAGGTAATGAAAGATTATTATCCCTGCGCTTGGCAACCTCTTGTGGATTTGCCACCATTATCACTGCATATGCACCGACACTCGCTTCCTCTGATGATGTGAAGGATACGTTCTATGAGCAGCTAGACTCTGTGATCAAGGCAGTTCCAAAATCCGACTACATTTATATGCTCGGTGATTTCAATGCTCGTGTGGGCAAGGACTCGAGTTCATGGCCAGTGTGCCTTGGAAAATACAACATTCGGTCGCATGAATGATAATGGGCAAAGGCTGCTGGAGCATTGCACTAGAAATGACCTATGTATTACAAACTCCTTTTTTAAAACAAAAGAGCTGCATAAGGTCACATGGAAACATCCAAGATCCGGCCATTGGCATCAGCTGGACTTCATTATCACACGGAGACAACATCTGAACCATACATCATTAACTCGAAGTTACCACAGTGCTGACTGTGATACAGATCATTCTTTGGTTGTTGCAAGGGTTAGACTGAGACCAAAGAGAATCTACACAGCTAAACACAAATCTAGCCCCAGGATTAATATTATTAACACTCATGATCCTGAAAGTGCTTTGAATTTCAACAGCAACTTGAAGACGCTTTCACTGATACATCAGAAAATTGTATAGTAAATGATAAATGGAGTAAACTTAAGGAAACTATTTATAAAACAGCGGTAGGGGTTTACGGCACTGTGGATCATAAGAGGCAGGACTGGTTTGCGGCAAACAGCCAGATACTGCAGCCCTTGATTGATAAAAAGAAGATAGCTCTCTTAAGAAACAAGGAAAGACCAACGCGTAACACTCTGAGTGAGCTGAAGCAAGCGAGGAAGGATGTACAAAAGGCTGCCAGGCAGTGTGCGAATGACTATTGGATCAAGTTATGTGAGTCCATTCAAATCGCAAGTGATAAGGGAAACATCAGAAGCATGTATGAAGGGATAAAGAAAGCCTGTGGTCCAATGATCAAAAGAAGTGCACCGCTGAAAACCTTGACTGGAGAAATCATCACTGATAAGAAACAGCAGATGGATAGATGGGTCGAGCACTATTTAGAGCTTTACTCAAGTGAGACCAAGCTAGCGGATGATGCCCTCAACGCCATAGAGGCCCTGCCAACTCTTGACCACCTGGACACACTTCCCACCATAACAGAAGTTAAGTGTGTTATAAATGAACTTGCGTCTGGCAAGGCTCCAGGTAAGGATGGGATTCCAATAGAGGTTACCAGGAGTGGGCAAGACACACTCGCTCTACAGATCCACCAGCTAATAGAGCTATGCTGGCGAGAAGGACAAGTCCCACAGGATTTCAAAGATTCAAACATCATAACGCTGTACAAGAACAAGGGCGATCGGAGCGACTGTAACAACTATAGGGGTATCTCACTTCTGTGTATTGTTGGGAAAGTATTTGCCAGAATTGTTCTGCGCAGACTTCAAGTCCTGGGAGATCAAGTCTACCCCGAATCACAGTGCGGCTTCCGTCAGAACCGGTCTACCATTGATATGATATTCTCATTGCGACAGATGCAAGAAAAATGCCGGGAACAAAATCAGCCACTGTTTATTGCCTTCATCGACCTCACAAAGGCATTCGATTTGGTCAGTCGTGAGGGTCTGTTCAAAGCACTAAAGAAGATTGGCTGCCCACCAACTCTTCTGTCCATTGTGGAATCGTTCCACACAGGCATGAAGGGTATAATCAAGTTTGATGGCTCAACTTCAGAAGAGTTTGAAATCAAGAGTGGAGTTAAGCAAGGTTGTGTACTAGCCCCCACCCTCTTTGGGATATACTTTTCACTTCTACTGAAATATGCCTTTCGTGATCAGGATGACGGTATATACATTCACTCACGCTCAGATGGTGGCCTCTATAATGCTCAGAGATTGAAGGCCAAGACCAAAATTAGGAGGGTACTAATCAGAGAGTTGCTTTTTGCGGATGATGCTGCGATTACGACCCACTCTGAGGAAGAATTACAACATCTACTATCTGCATTCTCCAATGCTTGTTCTGAATTTGGTTTAACAATTAACAAAAAGAAGACACAGATTATGTCACAAGGTGCACATGGTGTACCATCAATCTTTATTGACGACGCCGAACTGGAGATAGTAGACCATTTTACATATCTAGGATCAGAGGTAAATAGCAAATTATCCCTCGATCAGGAAATCAACATCAGGATTGGCAAGGCAGCAACAACAATGAACATGTTAGCAAAAAGAGTCTGGGAGAACAGGAAGCTTACTGCCAAAACAAAAGTCCTCGTCTACCAAGCCTGTGTCCTTAGTACTCTTCTTTATGGCAGTGAAACCTGGACAACTTACTCACGCCAAGAGAAACGTTTAAACAGCTTTCATATGCGGTGTCTGCGAAGAATACTTGGTATTAAGTGGCAAGACAAAATCACAAATACTGAAGTATTGGAAAGATCAGGTTGTGTGACGGTGTATTCCATGCTCAGTCTTCGTAGACTTAGATGGATAGGACACGTTAGGAGGATGGATGATGGTAGAATACCAAAGGACATCTTTTTTGGTGAATTACAGACGGGTAGGAGATCTCAGGGTCGGCCTCTACTACGATACAAAGATGTGTGTAAGCGGGACATGATTGATACAGGCATTAGATAATGCACATTGGGAGCAAGTCGCCGCTGAACGTGTTGCATGGAGGGCAACTATCAGAAATGGAATAAAGACAAAGGAGAAAATTATTGTCAGATAAAGCACACACAGAGCGTGAGAGACGTAAGATGGTGCACAATGGTGGAAATGACCATGTTTTCACATGCATCTACTGTGGGCAAACATTTGCAGCAAGAATTTGCCTTACCAGCCACACTCGCCACCCCATGGGTCGTAGTTATTAAGCCTTTTTGAAGCACAGTGTACCAAACTATCGTCTGTCAAGACGGAAAGGTGCCAATGAATGTTAGCATATAATGTGTGCATTTCGGTCCTATTTCTCTCCCCATGAAAAATGAGAAAGAAGAAAACGATTACCATGTAGCTTGTCCAGTCATACTGTACCCAGAATCAACTAAATTTGCCTGCAAATGGTCAGGACATAGAAATAAAATCTGTAGGCCAATATCAGAAGGTTGCACATGGCACAGCAACTATGTCTTTTGTTGCTCCTCAACTAGTGCCAAATCCTAAAATACGACAGTTCAGACATCTAACAGCAAGATTGATTGCTTTTGTCGGAAACAAAACTCGTTTTTGATAAATTTATCCCGGTAATTTACCAGAGTCTCTTGTATTTCTTCTTAAAGTCCATACCGTGTAAAATATGTCACTATATTTGCCCACAACCTCCTGTCTCTGTTTCTATAGTCCATGCTGTGTGACAATGGTCGTTATATTTTTTCCACAATCTCCTGCCTCCCTTCTTATAGTCCATACAATTTGACAGTGGTAGTTATATATGTCCACGGCTTCCTGCCTCCCTTCTTATAGTCCATGCTGCATGATATTGTTCACTATATTTGTCCTCTGCCTGCTGTCTCTTTCCTTATAGTCCAAATTGTGTGACATTGGTCATCTTATGTATTCACAGCCTTCGGCCTCTCTACTTATAATCCTAGCAGTCTGACATGGTCGTGACGTTTGTCCACAGCCTCTTATCTCAGACGTGGCCCAAACTTTCTGACACAGATGCTCTTCTGTGCCTCAATGTCACATGGTATAGGTTTTGTTTTTCTCTGATCATCATTATGTGGCTATGCCAAAAAGCAGTCATGGTTCGCCATCTCACTCGATCACCAGAATCCCCTATCAATTCTGTGTTCTTGCCCACCATTATGAAAAACGAGCACCACAGGTATTTATCTATATGGCTTCCCTTTGCTCTTCTTCCCCCATAAAATTTGCTAGTTGTCTTTAAATTGTCACAATTATTTCTCCTCATAGTCGGTGCAAGAACACATCATTTCTCTATGTGGCACAAGGTGTTGATCCATTGTTTGTCTGATATTTCTTACTCGATCTCGGATAGTTATGTTGGCATCTCGGCTGGTAAATGTTGTGTTCATGTAAGTGTGATTTGGATGTCCAAGTTTGACAAACATTAACAATTAATTGAATCACATCGGTAATAGCAGTAGTAGTATTACCAATAGTAGTGGTAGTACCAGTAGTAGTAGTAGTAACTAATAGTAGTTGCAGTAATAGTAATAGCATTAATAGTAATAACAGTAGTAGTAGTAGTATAACAGTAGTAGTAGTAGGTGCAGTAGTAGTAGCAGTAGTAACTGTAATAGTAGTAGCAGTAGTAAGTTGCAGCAGTAGTAGTAACAGTAATAGTAGTAGCAGTAGTAACAGTAATAGTAGTAGCAGTAGTAACTAATAGTAGTAGCAATATATTAGTAGAGAAAAGTTGCTAACCTCTAGGCCAGGAAGGCGGCAGTAGCAGTAATAGTAGTAGTAACTAGTAGTACTACCACAATTGTGGGATATGCTGGAGTTTAAGAAAGCAAGTCCAACAAAAACAAAAAGTAGACAATAAAAATAACAGCAACACAAATGTACATCAAAGGTATATAGTATTTTAATGTTTTATCACTGACATTGTCAGGAATGTTTTATCACTGTGACATTGTCAGGAATGTGTTATCACTGACATTGTCAGGAATGTTTAAAAACAAAAACCATTACCACAAAACAGCAAATACAGATGTCACAAATATCAATTGATTACAAGAAACTGCTGGACACACCAGCGTGCAATACTCAAGACTTAAACAAACAACTTCTGTATACAGAGATCATGTCTGCCCACTGATGAGAATGATGCGAGTACAGGGAGCATGTTACGACATGTTATGAGTATTTGTATGTATATTTACAAGAGAATACTTCAAGAATCCATGGACATAGTGGCAAGAGATGCTTGTATGTGTGGAGGCATCACTGTATGTTGTGATGTGGGATTTTACCCAGAGAAATAAACATCATACGTGATGCTTATATGGTTAGAATTATAGCATAAGATAAACACTGACAGAACTATAGCATACAAGACATAAAACACTGACAGAACTATAGGACACATGACATAAACACTGACAGAACTATAGTACACATGACAAACGCTGACAGAACTATAGTAAACAAGACAAACGCTGACAGAACTATAGTAAACAAGACAAACGCTGACAGAACTATAGTAAACAAGACAAACGCTGACAGAACTACACAAAACACTGACATAACTGTAGCATACAAAACAAAAACACAGATAGAACTATAGTATCAATCTGCATTTCCTGAAGCAAAGCTATACTGTCATGGTAAGTTGGAGAACTATCCCTAATATCCTTGACATGAAATATTGACTATTCTTGGCTATAAATATTGTCTGCGAGACTGTAAGAGAGTGACAACAGTTTCCCATGGTGACTAGACATTCAGCACCCTCGACACACCACGAAGAGAGCTCCTGAACATGTTCGGGGTGACTGTGTTGCTTGTCTGTCGGCATGGAACTAAACCATCATCAGTTCGCAGTTCTTCAAGTCATTCAAGAGCAGACAACCTAACTCACAAGATTTCTAACAACAATAACACTCTCTGAGTGTTGGTGAGTTGTCTGCTCCTGACACCCCAACTCTACTGTTACATCACCAAGACAGATCTGCACTAGTAGTTCATGACACTTATGTCAAACATACAAGTTGAATATTCATCAAACAATATCCTTGAAACTGTCTGCTTAAGTAGAACAGACATAAAAAGGTTACCATAAAATCACAGGACACTCAAAGTACAATGAATACAAATAAAAATATATATTTCAATATCAATACATTGATAATATCTTAAAATAGCGTGAACATATCATGAGCAAGTGTTCAGCTGGACGTGTTTTAATACTGCCAGATATCTTTCACCACAAACAGCAACATCCTGTACAATTAGTCAGCTTAGAAAGCAGTATTAGGGCAACTAGTCGAATGTTTGTCCACACATTTGTAAACTGTCACCAGAGCCTGTCACTTTGGATGGAATCTATCTAGAGCAGTGGTTCTCAACCTTTTTGGCCCATGTTCAGAACGTCATTCCCCCCCCCCTCCCTTTTCAAATTTCCTCCCTATAAACCCCCCCCCCCCCCACACACACACACACAGTATACATATACATGGAAGCTAAATAAATTTAATAACATACACTAGAACAAGTCTAGACATCTACATAAAATGTGATTTGCGGGTTTATTTACAGTATAAAACGAATTTCATCAAGGCAAGAAGTATAGAACCGTAAAATTTAGAGGGAAAACCAATATCAAGTAACTAAGTAACTGGTTCTTGTATTAATGTGATCTTCCAATAATCTTAATTCCCCCCCCCCCCCTGGAAACCCTAAAATTCCCCCCTGGTGGGGGGGGGGGGAAGAGAACCACTGCTCTAGAGGATGTAAACCTGACACCAATACATGCTTGTTTACTTTCCAGGCTTCTGCGCAATATGATAGTACTGAATATATATATTCTCATTTTTAATGTACAAGTATTTCTCTCTCTAAATGTAGGTATTTTTTTCATATTATTGAAAATATATTTCTTCTTGTACCATACACTTCCATACTTGTCTAGTTCTGTCTTGAACTTGGCTACACTATTTTACCACTGCTGATATTTATTCTGTAATGAAATTGTTCCAACTTTTGTATAAATATGGCCCTAAAGAGGCCATACTTAAAATGGAGAAAGCTAATTGGTGAGCTTGAGCATACTGAGTGTGTTTGAGTTACATTTTTGGGATAAATCAGCCTGAGTTATTTGTTAGCAAGGATCACCAAGGTGATTAAAAATAAAACATCTTGGGAGACAGAAAAACATCACTTCAACTTAACCTGTTCACAATCAAACAAAATATTTGAGCGGAAGCAAATACTGGGTGTTTTCCATAGATATGTATACAGACACACCTGATGAAGAACTATACGTATAATATGCTGTCTTACTGCTTCTGGCAAGACAGAGTGTACCCTTTTCATAGCACATGCATAACAAACTTTCACTTTGAAACAGCAGACGCTGATCACAGCAGGAAAATATAAACATTTTAAAAACACAATTTTACACCATGGTCAAAGAAGAATAAAAAAAAATATATTGAATCAATGCAAAGGTCCACAATTCACAGAGGTAAGCTCAACTGTGCACAAAGACAAGCAGGTATTGTAGGCAATGAAAGAGCAGATTGGCTGGTACTGTCACTATATCAGATAGTCAACCAATGAGAAGTAGACATTGTGAGAAGTGAAAGAGCTGATTGGCTGGCTGGCACTGACACTAAATCAGACAGTCCTTAGAGAGTCGGACTGAGACATGGACTTTCAAGTGAATACAAGGGAACAAGTCCAGGTACCTTGTACAAGCACACAGGGCCTACCATGCTAAATCTATATTTGTGTAGACCAGTCGGCCCTCAGTGGGTGATACCCAGCTGCCTTGACTTCCCCAGACATGTCCTGGTACCTGTCTCATGCTGGGTCAACGACCTGGGTGCCTGCAGACATGTCCTGGTACCTGTCTCATGCTGGGTCAACCTGGGTGCCCCCAGACATGTCCTGGTACCTGTCTCATGCTGGGTCAACCTGGGTGCCCCCAGACATGTCCTGGTACCTGTCTCATGCTGGGTCAACCTGGGTGCCCCCAGACATGTCCTGGTACCTGTCTCATGCTGGGTCGACCTGGGTGCCCCCAGACATGTCCTGGTACCTGTCTCATGCTGGGTCGACCTGGGTGCCCCCAGACATGTCCTGGTACCTGTCTCATGCTGGGTCAACCTGGGTGCCCCCAGACATGTCCTGGTACCTGTCTCATGCTGGGTCAACCTGGGTACCCCCAGACATGAACTGGTACCTGTCTCATGCTGGGTGCCCCCAGACATGTCCTGGTACCTGTCTCATGCTGGGTCGACCTGGGTGCCCCCAGACATACCCTGGTACTTGTCTCATGCTGGGTCGACCTGGGTGCCCCCAGACATACCCTGGTACTTGTCTCATGCTGGGTCGAGCTGGGTGCCCCCAGACATGTCCTAGGTACCTGTCTCATGCTTGGTCGACCTGGGTGCCCAGGTCAGTTTACAAGATCTGCCCTGATGTGGATTCTAAAGCATGTCAACCATGGAGCAGTCTAGCCACTAACGCTGCCCCAGCCCCCTTTCAACAGAATGAACAAACACTAATAATGAGAATACAAAGGCTCATACTGAAGGTCCATGTATCCAGACAAGAGCAGCCAGCTAACTATGTGAGTAGGTTTGTCAATCAACATTAAACAGGCAGTTATCTGATGCACACTTATAGATTTATGACCGAGGAGATAAGAAAACTGACAGACATGTCTAAGAATCAGTCATGGTAACCAGGACTGAAGTGAAATGAGAGAATATTCTAGAAAGAAATCTGCAGTAACAGGAAGCAGGTTGCCAGCCACAGTAGCAACGCTATACTTAGCTACTGCCAGATTGTCTGACTTTCCGTGTCCTACATGCAACTTGATGCTGAATATGTGATAGTGAAGATATTGCGTAATTATACAACATTCACTAAACCTCCTCCTTCCTTGTTCTCTCACACATTTTCTCTTCTTCATTTGCTCAACTTCACAGACTTTCTTTCAATCACAGATCTGTTGCTTCCACATATAAAAAGTTAAGATAATCTCATGGCAGACTCTGCCTTAGCGGTGTCAAGTGCTAGGCCTTTCCATGCACCAGATCATGACATGATGAGGTGCAGTGAGGAAGATATTGCTTACAATGATTGAGATCCTTTACAAACAAAATCAAATGGTGAGTGGGTGGTCAGTGTGTTCATGCGGTCTTCTGTCCTTGTCTGGGTTGACCACTGCATGCATCATACTGGACAGAACAAACTATCTAACCGTGTCACACACTGAGGGTTGAACCTTGACCACTGTATTGGTATGTTCATGCACTAACAACCACATTTCAATCCTTTAACAAATACTGATTCAAACTATTTTACAGTTGTAAAACATGCATCTACAACCACAAAGAAATAACTGATGATTTTACACCTCCGTACTAAAACAAAAACTAATAATATTGTAAATAATATGTGGCATCTGAATGTAACGAGGCACCATACAAACAAACACAGGAACAGACAATCATGAATCTGAATTCAGATTATTTCATATAAATTCCGACAAACAACACAACATGTGATGAACAATGACTGAGATCACACACATCCACTAGCTTCACTATACATGACATATTTTGGTAATAAAACAAAGTGTTTTGGTAATGTAAAAAACAACATTAACAGAATAAGAGAAGAATGAACAGCAGCATGGAATCACAGCTTGCAACAGGAACAAGTCAAACACAATAAAACAATCATAGTGATGAAGAGATTTCTTTTGCAGGCATGAGGGCAAGTTGAGTTCACAATGTTGAGCATACAGGCCGATGTGTTCTGTGGCAGTGGAAGCCAGACCAGGCAGTAAGAAGCTCTACAGATTCCTTGCTGGAGTACAGACCCTCATGCCAGACTTCTGCTACACCTCCACATCACACACCATGAATAAATCCTGTCAAGGAGCCGCAAGTCAACTGGCTGAGGATCTTGGAGTTTGTGGACTCCCAAATATGCAGTGACAGAAACCACAAGGTGGTACAACTCTGACGCTCCCCAGTCCAGTGCCAGCTCAAGAGTGAACAGATAATCCAGCTGATGACAGTCTGCTTCTAAACTCTTGCCTACAAGTCTTTGTGATGCCCATTGAAGGCTTACACCAGTGTCACATGTTTGTCTGACAGCATAAATACAATTCCAACCTACTAAAAGACAATTAATTCCAAAGAAAACTTAAAATGATCAGCGAGGTACACCTTCCAAGAATCGGAAATAACACTATCACGCTGCTACACAAGGTGTTTGCTCCATGGCTCTGACTGGACAGCATCTATGCAAGGAATATCTCATCTGTCCACACACAGGAAAGCTGCTGCTGCTCTGGAACACTTCCCAGAGAAAGACCTCTGCCACACCACTACAAGCAAGCGCCAGGATATCTAGACTTCACTAGGTCACCCGCTCAGGCAACCCAGGGAAAATATGCATATTTTCCAAGGGCGGTGCTCTATAAAGAAAATTCTGCACTTTGTGACCCCTGATGGTCAAAGTCTAACCAAGACCCTAAGCCTAGACACAAAAAAGTACACTTGCTCTGTCAGCCATCCGGCCAACATTCAAGGGCTTGCACTTATGGTTCCAACTGTGGTGCAGTCTTAGTGAGACACTAGAAATGCACTGCCAGCTTAGAGAAGTCATAAAATCTAGGGACATCTTCAGTTTCCATCTGATTAGCCCCTACAGGTGTAGTCCTTGATGATTGGAACACCAGATAGATGGAAGGGAGCAGGCAGCCATGTGCAGGGCATGAGAATTCCTTGGATGGGCCCAGAACCAGGGCAACATGTAATGGCTCTGTAATAGTGCCAGCCTCCTTGGATGGTTGGGAGTACTCATATTCTGACCACTTCTCGCCTTGAGAGCTGAACTTCATGCCTGGGGCTGTCCTGAGAGGAGCTAGAGAGGAACTGCAAACCTGAGGATGAGACTTGGGCAAATCACTTCATCTCATCCAGATTGTGGACTGTTAGACATCATCACTATAAATGTAGATCTTTATGACAATGCCAGGGTAAGAAATTATCCGGCATGGTTAAAAGAGCAAACTGCTGGAACATGCAACACAACAAATGTAGATCTTTGTGACAATGCCAGGGTAAGAAATTACCCAGCATGGTTACAAGAGCAAATAGCAGGTCAGTCCTAGCCAGTCAACAAGAAACACACTCAACATCTTTGGCCGTAACTTTCCGAGACTATAAGTTGAAAGTTAACTTCAATGCACCAGGTTTTACCCCATGTAGCTTGGTCACTCTTGCCACTGAATGGCTGGCCGCTTGCCGAGAGCAACACATACAACATGAAGTCTGTAGCTCCATCAATGACCCTCAGAGGTCTCCGGATAAATTGTACTTGAGGTCTGAACAACAACAAAATAACCCACTCATGACCTTCAGAGTGCCTGGCAGGTGGCTTGACCACTCAGTCACGGAGTCCCCTTTCTGAGACTAACTGGTGATGACTTGTTTGACCACAGATCATCTAAGCCACCAGGTGTGGCGCATGATGATAGTGCTGATCTAGGAGGCATGATATAAAGTCATGATAGCATGAATAATTAAAATCCCACTATCTGGAATGATCACAGACACAATGTATCTCGTTACAATCTAAAAGGGATCAAAGTGATATCACATATTTGTTGAACGTAAGAAAGGTATTTCAGTTACGTAGGGAGAACTTATCAAGTCATGGCCATCTGCTCAGTTAAAGAATGGGTAAAACTGTCAGTATACATGAGAAAATAGCTAATATTTTAGATAAAAATTACAGTAAAATAATATCATTTACAAGATAACATCAGCAGAAGATTTGTAACAACAATTATTACATGTAAAAATACTTAAAACTAACTACCGCTTTTATCAGAGAAATTAATGTGGAGGTCTCAATGCGAACGAAGAAGAAAAAGAAGAAAATGTTTAAAAAGAAATTTAAAAAAGAAACGAAATGCAGGTACCTAACATTAACTACCAAATGTTATAGAAGAAAAAGCAGATATAAATGAGGTCATTAGTACCCTGTTTCATATTGAGCTACACATAGTTAATCTTCTCACTTTTGCCCAACTGTAATTTTCTGTGTGATTTTCATTAGTCATTTTTAACGTCAAATTGAGACTATCCTTTCATATAGAAAGATAGAAAAGGATGTTAATAAAATTCTAAACGATTAGGATTAAATATTGTTCTAACAAAGATTTGCATGATCCTGTTCTCAAAGATCTGAATTATGACAATGATGAAGAGTACAGATTCTAATAGATGTGGACTCCCCATTCTCAAAGATTTGGCTTACTCAAAGATGCACACACGATCTGTATTATAAATACAGCAAGGTGCAGTTGCCCTGGTACATGCTTGTACAGGAACAGTAACAAACCCTTGTACCCGCCACCAGCTGTACTGGGTATATGGTGCTAGTCCCACCTGTTTATAACCCAATCAGCACTCAGTGGGTGATGTGGTCACAATCACACCCGCTGACTTGATTCCAGGACATTTCCTGGTTCCCATATTATGCTGTGTTGACCAAATTTTTTTTTTAAAAATCTGCTTTAATGGGGGATTTGAACCACTGGCCGGCAGGAAAACATCACAGCCACTGTGCTAGCAATGCTGACATAGTTGCTCTTTATTAACTATTTCTTTCAGCTGTCCTCATCTACTAGCTGTGTCTTTCAACTGTCATCTATCAGCTGTTTCTTTCAACTGTCCTCATCTCTCAGCTGCTTCTTTCAACTGTCCTCATCTCTCAGCTGTTTCTTTCAACTGTCTTTATCTATCAGTTATGTCTTTCAACTGTCCTCATCTATCAGCTGTTTCTTTCAACTGTCTTTATCATCAGTTGTGTCTTTCAACTGTCCTCATCTCTCAGCTGTTTCTTTCAACTGTCCTCATCTCTCAGCTGTTTCTTTCAACTGTCTTTATCTATCAGTTATGTCTTTCAACTGTCCTATCTATCAGCTGTTTCTTTAAACTGTCTTTATCTCTCAGTTGTGTCTTTCAACTGTCATCTCTCAGCTGCTTCTTTCAACCTAGGGCCTCATCTCTCAGCTGTTTCTTTAAACTTTCATCTATTTCTTGCAACCTTCCTCATCTATCAGCTGCTTCTTTCAACTGTCCTCATCTCTCAGTTGTTTCTTTAAACTTTCATCTATTTCTTTCAACCTTCCTCATCTATCAGCTGCTTCTTTCAACTGTCCTCATCTCTCAGCTGTTTCTTTAAACTGTCCTCATCTATCAGCTGTTTCTTTAAACTTTCATATATTTCTTGCAACCTTCCTCATCTATCAGCTGGTTCTTTCAACCTTTCTCATCTATTTCTTTCAACCTTCCTCATCTATCATCTTTTATTTCAACCTTTCTCTTCTACCATCTATATCTTTCAACCTTCCTCATCTATCATATATGTCTTTCAACCTTCCTTAACTATCATCTATTTATTTTAACCTTCCTCATCTATATCTTTCAACTGTCTTCATCAGCTGTTTCTTTCAACCTTCCTTATCTATCATCTATTTCTTTCAACCTTCCTCATGTACCATTTATGTCTTTCAACCTTCCTTATCTATCATCTATTTCTTTCAATCTTCCTCATCTATCAGCTGTTTCTTTCAACCTTCCTTATCTATCATCTATTTCTTTCAATCTTCCTCATCTATCAGCTGCTTCTTTCAACCTTCCTCATTTAACATCAATTTCTTTCAATGTCCTCATCTATCAGCTGCTTCTTTCAATCTTCTTCATTTATCATCTATTTCTTTCAACTACCCTCATTTATCTATTTCTTTCAACTGTCCTCATTATCAGCTGTTTCTTTCAACCGTCCTCATCTATCAGCTGTTTCTTTCAACCGTCCTCATCTATCAGCTGTTTCTTTCAACTGTCCTCATCTAAGAATGTGTCGTGCTGGGGTTTTAACGTGTTGGTATGGGAGCCAGTCATTCAGAAAACATTGGCAAACTACTGAACGTCAAACTTGCCAAGACATCAGCAACAGCAGTAAAATGCTGGTGTTAACAGCGATGTCCTGTAAATAGGATATGCCAAAAAAAAAAGTCCTCATCTATCAGCTGTTTCTTTCAACTGTCCTCATCTATCAGCTGCTTCTATCGACTGTCCTCATCTACCAGCTGTTTCTGTCTACTGTCTTCACTTATCAACTTCTTCTTAGAATCACCCCCATAATGTTTTTAAAAATCTATGATGATAAAAGATTGATGTCAACCAAATTTTCTAAGTTATCAACACAGTCTGTCCACACAAATGTCATACTGGTCATTAAATCAAATGGAAGTATAAACAAAGAGGATAACTGTGCAGGCACTTATTTATCCTGTGCTGTGTACATTTACAGCAGCTCATTTGTCTCTGTGGCATATATACCTTCTTTCTTTAGTCTTTGAAGAATTGGCTGATAAGTCTCCATGGCCAGCGGTGCGCAGACTCCCTTGGTCTGGATCTCCCCTGGTGAAGATAAAGACAGCAATATTATCAACAGGCAGTTGGCTCTAGAATGTGTGAACTCAAACAACAGTAGGCCTGACAGAAATCAGTTCAAGTCACTTACTGCAATCCCTGCATTCTTCAATTGTCTAGAGACAAGAATGTTGTCTGGTATTTAGAATGTTGACACTGTTCTATTGTCTAGAATGTTGACACTGTTCTATTGTCTAGAATGTTGACACTGTTCTATTGTCTAGAATGTTGACATTCTTCTATTATCTAGAATGAAAACCTTCTACTGTCTAGAATGTTGACAATGTTATACTATCTAGAATGTTGACATTGTTATACAGTCTAGAATGTTGACATTGTTATACTGTCTAGAATGTTGACATTGTTATACTGTCTAGATTGTTGACACTGTTATACTTTATAGTGTTTAGAATATTGACATTGTTATACTGTCTAGAATGTTGACATTGTTCTATTTTCTAAAATGTTGACATTGTTATACTGTGTTATACCGTCTAGAATGTTGACATTGTTATACCGTCTAGAATGTTGACATTGTTATACTGTCTAGAATGTTGACATTGTTATACTGTCTAGAATGTTGACATTGTTCTACTGTCTAGAATGTTGACATTGTTTTACTGTCTAGAATGTTGACATTGTTATACTGTCTAGAATGTTGACATTGTTATACTGTCTAGAATGTTGACATTGTTATACTGTTTAGAATGTTGACATTGTTATACCATCTAGAATGTTGACATTGTTATACCGTCTAGTGTCTAGAATGTTGGCATTGTTATACCATCTAGAATGTTGACATTGTTATACCATCTAGAATGTTGACATTGTTCTAGTGTCTAGAATGTTGACATTGTTATACTGTCTAGAATGTTGACATTGTTTTATTGTGTAGTATCTAGGATGTCATTCTATTGTCTAGAACTCTGACATTATTCTGCTGTCTGTTGTGTGTATAGCAACAGTTCATATACTAAACATTTCTTAAACATATAATACCCATGACTAAACATTTCTTAAACATATAATACCCATGACTAAACATTTCTTAAACATATATCCATTACTAAATATTTCTTAAACATATCTGTGACTAAACATTTCTTAAACATAACATATATCCATGACTAAGCATTTCTTAAATACATCAGATCCATGACTAAAGATTTTTTAAACATATCTATGATTAAACATTTCTTAAAAACATCTATAACTAAACGTTTCTTAAACACATCTATGACTAATCATTTCTTAAACATATATCAATGACTAAATATTTCTTACACATATCTATGACTAAAAATTTCTTAAATATATCATATCCATGACTAAGAATTTCTTAAACACAACAGATCCATGACTAAACATTTCTTAAACACACCAGATCCATGGCTAAACATTTATTGAACATATATCTATGATTAAACATTTCTTAAACACATCAGATCCATGACTAAACATTTCTTAAACATATCCATGACTAAACATTTCTTAAACACATGACTAAAAATTTCTTAAACACATCAGATCCATGACTAAAACTTTCTTAAACACATCTATGACTAAACATTTCTTAAACACATCAGATCCATGACTAAAAATTTCACAAGACATACCATTGAGAATCATGCGGGCAGCAATCCCTGTTGGCAACCCCACAGTTTTGGCCATAGCTGAGAAGCCCCCAAGATCCCCGTAGTTGACAAAGTCAATACTCCTCTGCTCCTTCTTGCCGTCTCCCCAGACAATCTCGATTTCATGGCGCATCAAGATCATGTCTCGCTCATGTGTTCCTGCAGAAACATTTACAAGTGTGTTAGGGCCTGTCCTTAAAGTAGGTCAAAAGGTCATTCCATTTTTTAAAAAGTCTTAAAAGTCGAGAGTATTGACTTCATTGCCCTGGGTTGTATCCCATATGGCTTGGTCTCTTTTCGCAGGGTGACCCGCAGAAAGCATCGCACAAAGCATGAACTCCGTAGCTCAGACGATGACCTCCAGGAGTCTCCGAGAAAAATGCACTCATGAACCGAAAGACGTAGCCAGGAATTGAACCCACAACCTTTGGAGTGCAAGGCAGACAGCTTGACCACATTGCCATGGAGACTCCCTATGGACTTTACATATATCAGGTCATTGGATTGTGAGATGGGGTGAGCAGTTTTAATTCAGTTTGTCAAAGAAAAATGTGTGGTACCAATACCACATGGCTTCATGACATGCAGAGCTGTAGCTATCAGGAAAAAACCTCCTTGGAATGGACACAACTTACCATAAGTGGAAGGGACACAACTTACTATAAATGGAATGGACACAACTTACTATAAGTGGAATGGACACAACTTACCATAAGCCAGTCTCTTGGCCAGATAGTTTGACAGTGTGTCGATGGGGGTGCCTCTCTTGTCAATGGGCTCATCATCAGTGAGTCCCAACCTGCGTGACACAATGGATATAGATATACATGTTAGTTAGTTAGTTAGTCGACAGATCATCCTCGTTGCACATCAAACCATTCAGTCCATAAGTGCTCGGATCCCCTCCTCAGCAAATCCCGCAAAGTGTAGCGGCTAACGACGCCAGTTCTGTGTTGGTTTATCAATCTTCTTTGGCTTCCTGCGTAGTGTTCTTGTTTGGCCACCCCTCTATTAATTTGCTGCTCCCGCAGTCTGGCCATTGTTGTAGATTCACAGTCATCACTTGGTTCTCGCAAAAGTCTCACTTCTCGTAGAGCATTCAGAATGTCAGCCTGGTCCATGGCGCGTCCGCCCTCCACAGTAGCCTCACCTGCGAGCTTGTCAGCCCGCTCATTTCCTTGTACTCCCGCATGCCCTGGCACGAAGATGAAACTAATCTTTGCCAGCCGAGACCGCTTCAGAGGCAGCAACCATTCTCTTCGGATCGACCCCTCCTCTATCCTCTTGATCATGTTCATTGAGTCGCTAAGGAAACAAGCCCTAGTGAATGTCTGTGTCTCGAGCCATGTTATTGCTTTACTTACTGCCATGACTTCCATGGTCAGGCTACTTGTGGTTTCAGTGAAAGCACCAGAGTCCTCCTTCACAATTCTCCCTCCGGCCCGAGCTGTAAAGGCCCATGAGCTTCTCACATGTCGGACGACCGACCCATCTGTGTAGATGACCGCGTCACCGTCTAGCGAATTCTCGAAAATCAACGCTTGTACTTCAGCCTCAACAGCAGCCGGATTTTCTTGTCTGCATTTTCTATCTAGTTGGATGCAAATTGAAAAGGATGTGCAGAAGTCTGTTGGCACTTGCACCCACTCCTCGCCAGGTTCTAAGTCCTCAAGTGAACACACCTGTTGAAGAATGTCTTCGGCTTGACCCATCCACGACCGTCCTCTTTTTAACCTGCTGCCCTTCACCTTCCTAATTTCACTATGCAGTGGATGTTGTGTGTTTGCGTTAATTCTGAGGTAGGCGCGTGCCCTGCAAACTTGTATTCTCTCTTCAATGGTTGGAAAATCAAGAAGGTAGCGCATCGCCCTGCATGCTGTATCTCTTGTACATCCAAGAATAATGCGCATAGCTTCATTCTGTATCCTTTCCATCCTTTCTATCTGCTTATGGCTGAGAGTCAGGATTGCCATTGCATACTCCAAAACAGACATGACCAGCCCCTCGTACAGAAGACATAGATGGCGCTGCTCACAGTTTGCTGCCGCCATCACCCGCATCGCTGTCAAACCCCGCTTGGCCTTTGTTATCACCTGGTCTATGTGCACAGTATAAGCAAGGCTTCGATCAAACCGTATCCCCAGGTAATTCATTGCCTGCGTTCTTTCCACCGTCTCTGAACACAGCATTACAGTTGGTGTTGGATTGTTGACAATATGATTATTCAACGAGAACCAAGTCACTGTTGCCTTTGTTGGGTTGACCATTGCCCCAGCTTCATCACACCAAGTACTTATGCGATTGAGTTCGGTTTGTAGTTCCACAGCAACCTCCTCTCTATCCTTACCCTGACGATACACTAAAACATCATCAGCATATGACAATGTCCTGCCAGGTCCAGTGATCTGCTCACTGGTGATTCTCACTGTGTAGGCGTTGAACAGTACCGGAGATAATGGTGATCCCTGTGGTAGGCCAGGATATATTGTTGTTGGTTCCGAAGTCCAACTGCCACATCTAAATACTACTTTCCGTTGGAAGAGGGCTGCAGCGATCCAACTAAGGAGGAATGGACTTACGTTTAGTTCAAGAAGCTGAAACATTAAAAAATCCAGTGGTACTCTGTTGTATGCGTCCTCAAGATATACATGGTTACATATGTGTTCTCTCAGTCTTTCCTCTTCCACCCTAACTTTGGCTTGGCTTCCTATGTCAAGGATCACTTCCACTGTACACAGATATCTCCAATCGTCTTTCACAGGTAACATAAGGGCAATCTCAGCACTGTGCACAAAGTTCCTGCCTCAGTGAGGATGGAAATATGTGCATATCATCATCATACATTGGTAAATATTCTTTTGTGAGTAGGATTTCAGAGTTAAAATTATAAGAGCAGCGGCCTAACTGATCAGATCTGTTAAATTTCCAGCAAAACAGGAATATTTAAAATAAATGTCCAACAAAGCCAGACATCTGATCAACCATTGGGGTTTCCATGGTAGCAGCCTGGTATGCTACTAATTTACCATACTAAATAGATGTTCTTCAGCTTCCCCTAATAATAAAGGTTCACACCATCAGTCAGTCAATGCCCTGTCCTTTATCCACCTCTGTTCATCACTGTCTCTCAACTATTGAATGCAAACACTTCATCCATCTCTGATTATACCTGTACGCAATTGTTGGTGTAGAACAGTTAACTTCACATTACAATGTTGGTGTGGTATAGTTAACCTCACATTACAGGATCTAGTATAGTTAACCTCACATTACAACTGTTGACCTAGTATAGTTAACCTCACATTACAACTGTTGATCTAGTATAGTTAACCACATATTACAACTGTTGGTGTAGTATAGATAACCTCACATTACAACGGTTGGTACAGTATAGATAACCTCACATGACAACTGTTGGTACAGTATAGTTAACCTCACATTACAACTGTTGGTACAGTATAGTTAACCTCACATTACAACTGTTGGTACAGTATAGTTAACCTCACATTACAACTGTTGGTACAGTATAGTTAACCTCACATTACAACTGTTGGTATAGTATAGATAACCTCACATTACAACTGTTGGTTGCCATAAGGCAGATACTCGCGGTTGACGTCATTAATATAGGTAGAGAATCCTGAAGCTCAAAAGCTTACATATATCTAGGAGACTGGTGATAAACGGTGAATCGTGACTCTGACGTGGAGAGACGCTGAGACTTGGGGATACGGACAAGATGTGTTTCTGAAGGCTCGATGTGAAGGTGACACCTGGATGCCGTGATTTCGGGATGAGACAGCAGGGAGTCTGGTAAGGAATTAATTGAGGACGACACAACAGTGAAAAGGACCGGGAATGGAAAATCCACCTAGACTGATTGTATTATCCAAGCGTTTGAACTGAAGAATGGATAGGAAGGCTTCAAGGGCAACGAGCTGGACTGGGAGCTCAGGGGTGGATGTTGTTTGAGTAGGCGCCGATCCTGTGGTTAGGGATCAGCCTGCTTTTCTGCCAGAGTTTTAAATCCTTGTACCGGTGGCGGAAATAAACGTCTGGAAAATCGTTCGCTTCACTTGAGTATGCTGTTCTGAATAGTTCTGTTAACGAGTTCCGATTTTTCGATGATGCTTTTTGTGTTTGCTCCAGTTGCGTTTAGCGGACAGGCACTTTAAGACATTGGTTTAGTATAGTTAACCTCACATTACAACTGGTGGTATAGTATAGTTAACCTCACATGACAATCCACCTACCTGACAACAGACTCCAGCTTGTACTGGTCACCTCCAAGCTTGTCCAGGATGAGATCCTTCAGCGTGTCTTCCAGGGTGTCCCCAGACTTGTTGAACTTACTGCACATGAACTCTTTCTGTTGACCATAAACATGCAATCCGCTAGTTACAGGATTGTATAACATGGGTTTTACCAGTTAGAAGATTGTATAACATGGGTTTTTACCAGTTAGTAGAATGTATAACATGGGTTTTACCAGTTTGAAGATTATGTAATATGAATTCCACTAGTTACAGGATTGCCTAACATGAATTCATACAATTAGAGTATTATCACATATTATTATTCAAACACTGATTCTATCAGTTACAAGATTATCACACAGATTATGTGTGTGTTGTTTGTCCATCAAGAATGATGATGACCATTCATTTCATCCAGTGGGGTTGAAAGTATGGAGCCGTGAGTTCTACGATGGCTGATAAGGCCTATTTTGGCTAAATGTTCTTTGACAATGTGGACAAAGAATGCTTGACGTTCCAGGAGGAGTATCTCCTGCAGTGGTTTCTCTGTCCAGCCTTTTCTTCACAGCTCTTGCAGTCCTGGTTGCTTCACAAGTGACTGCACCCTCGCGTAATGATGTACGCCACGAATTACGGTCTTTAGTAGCAGCCAGTCTTCCAGGTGTCAAGATGAATTCCAAAAGCTTTCAGTGAGATTTTCAGAGTGTCTTTAAAGCGTTTCCTCTGGCAGCCTTGGGAGCGTTTACCAAAACAAAACAAAAACCAAAAAAATTTGTTTAGGGAGCCTGTGATCTGACATACGAGTTAAGTGACCAGCCCAGCGAATCTGATTTTTCATTAGTAGAGTGTGGATACTGGGCATGGACGCTCTTTCTAGAACTTCAGTGTCTGGGATCTTGTCTTGCCATTTAATCTTCAATAGCTTCTTAAGGCAGACTGTGTGGAAGTGGTTTAATTTCCTAGCATGTCACTGACAAACAGTCCATGTTTCATAATCATATAACAGTGTGGATAATACAACTACTTTATAGACTTTCAGCTTTGTAGGCTTATTCCGTTTCTGTCCCATGCATTCTTGTACAGTCTGCCAAAGGCCGTGCTGGCCTTGGAGATTCTTGCATTCACCTCGTCATCAATTGTGGCAGCTTGTGACACAGTGCTGCCAAGATAGGTGAATTTGTCCACAAAACTTAGTCTATGACCATTCACTATGACCATGCTATCCAAGCAATATTCCATTTCATGCCACTAGGACACTTTTCCACCTTTTTATGAAGCCCACACAATGGGCTTTTGATTCGGACTTTCCACGTAATGGATTTGCTATCCAAGCAATATTCCATTTCGTGCCACTAGACCACTTTTCCACCTTTTATGAAGCCCACACAGCAAGCTTTCGATTTGGACTTTCCACATAATGGATTCGCTATCCAAGCAATATTCCATTTCATGCCTCTGGGTCTTCATGCACCTTTAAATGTCAACCTGTATGCAGTTAAAGTAAGCTGCGGTCAACTTGAGCTTGTTGATATCTCCATAGAGCTTGTCCTCAAATGAAGCAGGTGTGGGCCAAAATATCTTTCTCTGTTCTGCATACGTTGGGCAATCCTGCAGCAAATGTTTTGCTGTCATTTTTCCAGTTCTACAATTACATTCATCGGTATCTCCTATCTTTAGTTTATTGAACAAGTGGTATTTCAGCCTGTTATGTCCTGTGCGGAGTCTGAAGATTGCTACTTGTTCTCTTCGGTCGAGTTTATAATATGCATCATCCTTCTGATGGCCTGGATGCTCTGATTCCCATTTGGTTCTATAAGTGCTTTTTATCAACCCCTTTGCCTCATTATAGGTTATGTCTATGTCAGGCTGTGGTAGTCGTCCGCCCTCTTTTGCCAGTCTGTCAGCCTCTTCGTTTCCAGGTATACTGCAATGTGATGGGATCCACTGTATTACAACTTTTTTGGATTTCTGGCATAGACCATGGAGTGCTGCTCTTAGGTCAGTTAGTTCTGTGCTGTTATTGCTCTTCAGTATTGAGACAACTGACTTTGCATCTGTGAAGATAGCTATTTGCTTCTCTTTATTTTCCTCCATCAGGAGCATTTCTGCTGCAGTTTTCAAAGCCTCTACCTCCGCTTTGAAGTTACTTGAAAATTTTCCAGTTGCCATTGAATGTGTTTTTTTCACTCCATTTTTAAATTTAGGAGAATTCCTCCTCCTCCATTCTCTATTGAATTTTTGGCTGATCCATCTGTATATGCATGGGTCCAATTCCTGCTTGGGTAATGTTCTTTTATGTAGTTTAGGGTTATTTCTCTTCTTTCAGTTTCATGCTGAGTGTTCTTTTTCTCAATACCAGGAATGTTTTCTATCATCTCAGGCAGTTGCTGCTGTCTCCAAGCTGGGAACTTGTGTGCATTGTGTATGGGCTTGACTGTTGATATGTTAAGTATGGGATCTGCCCTAATCTTTCGTTTTGCAGTTTCTACAAAGTTGCTACGCTTCAGTCTTCCCTTTCCAAAACCACTAAACCTTTTATACATAGGGTGGTCTGTCAATCTTCTAAATTTTTCAGCTTGTTGCTGGGCTCTGCTATCTCTTCTATCCTGCATTGGTTGTAAACAAGTGATCTTTTCTAATTCATTAATAGGCGTTGTCTTCAGGCTTCCAGTTATGATTCGCATTCCTTGATTTTGGAAAGAACTCCTCCTTGGGGGACACCTTGCTCCAGCAGCATCATTTTGCTTGTTTGTCCTTGTACTTTTGTCCTGGCAGTTCTGTTCTCAAGGTAGTGGCTGATCCATTTATACATTTTTCCAGAAACATGCATGTTTTGCAGTTTTACTTTCAGTCCTTCCTTCCATACTTTATCAAATGCTTTTTCTAAATCTATCCAGACTGCTAGTGTGTGCTTTTTCTCTTGGAAGGCATCCTCTATTTCCTGAGCTATATAGGTTATTTGATCTTCAGTGGATCTGTACTTTCTGAATCCTGCTTGGTGTGGTGTTAAGAGTTTGTTTTCTTCCAGATGCCATGTTAGCCTGCCATTGATAATGCGTTCCATTAATTTCCTACACAGCTAAGTAGACTGATAGGTCTATAGCCTATTGGTTCTTCCAGGTCTTTTCCTTTCTTTGGGACTGGTATTAGTATAGCTTCCTTCCATGCCTGTGGGACTATTCCTCTCTTCCAGCTGTTATTTAGGACTGCTAGTAGTTTCTTTTTTGTCTTGTTGCCTAGTCCTATTAGCATTTCATTTGTGATTCCATCCTTTCCTGGTGATTTCTTCTTTTTTAGGGTATTCATTGCCTGTTCCATTTCTTCCATTGTTAAATTTGCCATCATATATTCTGCTGCTGTCTCTGTATTTCTATGATGTATCTGTTTGTCTTTGATTGCTTTCTTCTGTTCGGTTGTAATATCAATGTGGTTTGCATTTGCATAGTGTTCCATTAGTACATTTGCAGCTTTTTTTCCTGTAAGCAAGGCATTTCCTTGTTTAATTGTTATTTGTTTGTTTCTAGGTCCTTCATTCTTCATGGCTTTCACTAGTTTCCATAGTTTGTTTCCATCCCTGTCAAAATTCAGGTTTTCTGTTTTTTTCCTCCAACAATCTCTTGTTGTTTGATTTACTGTTCTTTTATATTTTGCTGAGATGGCTTTGAGAGAGATATTCACTTCAATTGTTTGTTCTCTCTCTGCTGTCTTCCTGGCATCTTCTACTTTGTCCTCCAAACTTTGTAGTTCTTCAGTCCAGTATGGTTTGTAATTTTTCCTCGATCCTCTAGGAATGGACTCAGTGGCTGCCTGTATTATCGCTCTGTTTAGACTTTCCACCATTTGCTTTATGTTGCCATATCGTGTATTTATGTTTTCACAATATTTGTCTGTTAGTATGGCAAATCTGTCCCAATCTGCTCGTTTGTAATTCCAGCGGGGCAAGGGCTTTTGCTCCTGTGGAACATACTCCATATTCATTACAAGCTTGATTGGTCTGTGGTCACTACCTGCTAATTGGTCCAGCACATGGCGATCGATTTTGTGGAGGATGTCTCCTGTGCAGAAAGCTAAGTCTGGAGTAGAAGTGGTAAGCCATCTTCTGGAGTAGAAGCTCGGTGTCATGGTCTTATATGACATGTGTAAGGAAGGATGTAAGTGCCGGTATGTAAGCGAGAGTCAGTGTAAGCATGACTGAGGTAAAGGGCAGTAAGAGACGCCACGGCTTGGCTAGTGGACGGTCAGGCAAGAATCCCGTGAACAGAGCCACGTGATGTGGGAAGGTCAACCAGGAGAGAGGCAGTGTGTGTGAGGCAGCGAATAGAGACGGACATGTGGAGATCTAGAGAATGCTAGAACGATAGAACGATAGTAGTTGTGACGGATAAATGGAGATGAACGTTGTGTAGTGATATTCGAGGAATGTACTAACTGTGCTATGTGCGGGATGATGTGAAGTTGTGATTGTGAATGATCATGCGGGCGACAGGGTAAAGATCGCCATTGTGAGCTAGCGCGTGGCTGTTGGTGGTGAACGATTGTTTGAGCGAGAAGTGCGACTATGTTGTCAGCCTGTAATATATATTGTAATAAATGATTGTTCAGGAGATAGCTCCTGCCAGTTTCCGATTGCATTCATGTGTTATTAGTAGATGTGTTGTAGATGTTGTAATTTGCCTGTCAAAGTCCAGCGAGCCAGACAGAGCTACTAAGTAGGACTCTGATGAGTTTTACCCATCAGACTTTGTACCATATTTTAATAATGTTGTTAACATCACTCAGCCTCATTCCTTATGTAAAGAGGTCAATACTCAACAAGAAGGTGAGGAAATGAACAAAACCTCAAGTCTGTCGTTAGGAAAACTAACATTCCATGAAGGTTACATCAATGACACAGTATGCACATGTGTACGCGACACAGGGTCCTGTCTTATCGGTCTTCGGAAGACCCTAGCTGATCCTAAAGACTACCTAGATGAGTACATTTATTGCAGAACTGTTTCAGGGACATTAGAGAAATATCCTATGGCTTGGGCCAATATAAGATCACCTTTCCTATCAGGCAGAGTAACTTGTGCTTTATTAGACAATCCATGTTGTGATTTATTAATTGGAAATGTATTAAATGTGACAGACTACACAGAGTCCAAAACTCACACAGGGCAAAAAGTTAACACCACAACAAGTACTGCTTTAACTACACCACTCATCATACAACAACATGATGAACAGACCAAAGTACCACACCATACCATCTTACAACAAGAAAAAACAGAAACTGGTGTGTATCATCACAATAAGAAAGGTGCAGAAAACAAACAGTTCACAACAGTGAGGGAAGATCACAAATCATTATGTGACATACTATACTCCATGTACTCCCTGTTATCTACACACATAACCAAGTGCACACAGTGGTGGTTGAATAATATAACGAGGTATGACAAGTAGACCCAACCATAACATTTGTCAGACCACGACAAAACCTTGAGAGAAACCTCAATACTGAAAAAGAGAGAACAATGTTTGAAGTTAATCTCGGAAAAGATCAGAGCAAAAAGGGACGCAAGCGTATACTTATGATCATATAATCCCCTGACAAGGTTAGAAAGATATACCAAGAGTAATAACAGCAGAATGTGTCACATTTCCAAGAGTAAGTGCCACATTGGTTGTGCGGGGGGGGGGGGGGGGGGGGGGGAGAATGTCATGGTCTTATATGACATGTGTAAGGAAGGATGTAAGTGCCGGTATGTAAGCGAGAGTCAGTGTAAGCATGACTGAGGTAAAGGGCAGTAAGAGACGCCACGGCTTGGCTAGTGGACGGTCAGGCAAGAATCCCGTGAACAGAGCCACGTGATGTGGGAAGGTCAACCAGGAGAGAGGCAGTGTGTGTGAGGCAGCGAATAGAGACGGACGTGTGGAGATCTAGAGAAAGCTAGAACGATAGTAGTTGTGACGGATAAATGGAGATGAACGTTGTGTAGTGATATTCGAGGAATGTACTAACTGTGCTATGTGCGGGATGATGTGAAGTTGTGATTGTGAATGATCATGCGGGCGACAGGGTAAAGATCGCCATTGTGAGCTAGCGCGTGGCTGTTGGTGGTGAACGATTGTTTGAGCGAGAAGTGCGACTATGTTGTCAGCCTGTAATATATATTGTAATAAATGATTGTTCAGGAGATAGCTCCTGCCAGTTTCCGATTGCATTCATGTGTTCTTAGTAGATGTGTTGTAGATGTTGTAATTTGCCTGTCAAAGTCCAGCGAGCTAGACAGAGCTACTAAGTAGGACTCTGACACTCGGTGTGTCATCCGCTTTGTTGAGTAGATGGAGATTTGAGTCTATTTCCCAGTCCTCCAATTCATCTCCTCTTTTGTCAGTATCTGGGTATCCCCATCTTTCTGAACGGCTATTAAAGTCTCCGACAATAATGCAGTTTGTGTCAGTTATTTTCATGTTTGAGAGTGTAAGGCCCTTATCTGCTGGGCTATACAGATTGTAGATTCTTATTTTCACGTCCTTTATCATTATATCAACACCTATAATTTCTGTTTGGTTGTCAGAGATCACAGATACTTCGCTGCAAGGTATTGTATTTCGTGTAAGTATTAGAACTCCACCTTTATGTCCTTCGCGGTCGAAACGTGTGGCCTGATATCCTCTGACTGAAAATTTGCGATTGGCATTGAGGTGTGTCTCTTGAATGCATGCCACATCTATTCTATCTTTATGAAGACGCTGTGTCAGGGATTCTTTCTTGTTATAAACTCCTTCGGCATTCCACTGTAGTATGTTGAGTGTCCTTGGTATTTGGTCAATAGCTCTTAACCTACTCCTCTGTGCCTTGACTCCACAGCACAGGGGAAGGTGACCACCAGTAGTCATGGGTGGACCCCCTCGAGGCAGGGGGCCCGGCACTATCACCGCCTGATGGGACTTCACGGGATTAGCACCATAACGATTAATTTTCATCTGTGGCATCATGAAATGATAAAGTTACGTTGCACTTCTTTGTCAAGCTTGTGGCTCAGTACATCCGATTTCGACAAGCACTTTTCGAGATGCTTTCCCTAGCCTTTGACTGTCCCCAGTCTACCTACAAGGCAGCAGGTTTGTGCGTCACTTCGTCTGGTCCCTCTCCCTTGACCTGTCCGACATGGGTGACCCTACCAGTAGCAGTGCTACCGTCGGCATAGCTCTTGGGGTCATTGGAACGCGCAAGCCCCTCTACCTCGTCAAGGTGGACGCACGGCAGAGGGGGCTGGGTTATACCATAAGTGTCTCGCTGGGAATTGAACATTTGAAGTCCAGGACATATGAGAACGAACATTTAGTAGATGCAGTTATTGTACACAGTGAACAACTAGGACTAGAATTAAATTGTAAGCAGGCAGATATTATGGTAATCCCTAAGAATAAAGATATACCAGAATGTAATATACAAGTAAATTGGAATATTCTAAAACAAGTGAATCAGTACAACTATCTCAGAACAGTCATGACAGATGATGGGAACTGCCTTGAAGAGATTAGAATAAGAATAGGTAGCCTATTGCAAGATGAAAAACATACTGCCCAATAAAAAGATGTCAATTACAGCAAGAAAAACCAATGAGCAAGTCCTATAAGAAACAAATTAAAACCGTAAACTGATTAGATAAATTAGATATAGGCAGTCACAATGTTTTGGACACATTATGTGAATAAATAAACTAGAGAACTTAGTGACAACTGGTAAGATTGAGGGGAAAAGAACACAGGGAAGACAGGTTATAATCTAGATGGCTTGGCCACATGACACAACTGAGACAAAAAGACAGCTAATCAATGACTCTGGTGATCACGTGAGATGGTGAAACATGGCCGCCCATGCTTATCAGTATGACATGTGATGATGATGGGCTCAGGACAGAAAGCAATCAAGATTATGTATATGAAAATGTACTCACCCAGGTAATTTCCGGCCCACTTGGATGAAGCTGTGAATGTGGTTCTGTCTCAAAAAGGCCCATAGCAATGAGACCACGTACTCCCTCAGTAAAGCCCTGGAGACAAACAAAAAGTAGAGGAAATCTTAAAGCATGCAGGAGTTTAAGGGACATGATATCGCAGGACTGCTCATATATTAGGCCATGACATTATGAGATGGGATCATGAGTTTCCTTGGTTACATCTTTCCTAGAAACATTTCCAGACTTCATTTCCAATAAAGATTAACATCACAACTCCTTTCTCCAAGTGCCCTGTGAAAGAAGCTGGATGAGTTGTCTATGATTTAGGCAACACTTTTCCACTGACACACCAAATGTAAACACTTCATCTTAAACTATTATAAACACTACAAATATTTGTTGTAGTGTGTTGAAAACTAGTTTTGCAGGGGTAGTGGCCTATATGGAACATTCTTTACAATTTGCAACTGCTGAAGGATTGTTGATGTTCACAGCATGCTCAAGTGACCTTTCATTGTTTATTGCCCAATATGATTAAGCTCCACATGCAACAGTCAGTGGATCAAGAAGATCGGATACCAGATGCATGAGTCAGTGGATCAAGAAGATCGGATACCAGATGCATGAGTCATTGGATCAAGAAGATCGGATACCAGATGCATGAGTCATTGGATCAAGAAGATTGGATACCAGATGCATGAGTCAGTGGATCAAGAAGATTGGATACCAGATGCATGAGTCAGTGGATCAAGAAGATTGGATACCAGATACATGAGTCAGTGGATCAAGAAGATTGGATACCAGATGCATGAGTCAGTGGATCAAGAAGATTGGATACCAGATACATGAGTCAGTGGATCAAGAAGATTGGATACCAGATGCATGAGTCAGTGGATCAAGAAGATCAGATACCAGATGCATGAGTCAGTGGATCAAGAAGATCGGATACCAGATGCATGAGCCATTGGATCAAGAAGATCGGATACCAGATGCATGAGTCATTGGATCAAGAAGAGAGTAGAAGATCAGACACCAGAGGCACCAGTTAGTCGGACAGGAGTAGTCTGAATGAGATGCCTGTGAAAACATTGTCCTGAAAAGTTGAGTTGAATTGCGTTGAGCAAAGAACTGACATCACTGCACTTAGGATATTCCCATACGCGCTCCGTCCCCTCATTCAACAGCCAGCGAAGAGTCACACTACTAATCGTTCTCATCGCTATCAAATTGAAAGTTTCCCGGTTTTCCCTCTCAGTTTTGACATTCTTCCAGAACCCCTGCCAATCCCACGCTGTTTCATTCTTTCCACATACAGGTTCTCGATCTGTTCCCCTACCTTCTCCATCTGGTCCCACAGGCGCACGATCGTCTCTCCCTTGTCCATAGGTAATCTACCACCAAGAGATGCATTTCCTGCCAGCCTATCAGCCTGTTCATTCTCCTGCACTCCCACATGGCCAGGGCAAAAAATCCATACAATTCTCATGCTCTGTGATCTCTGAAGTGAGCTGAGCCATTCCACGTGAAACATTCCTTTCTTCGCTTTACTAAGCATACTCCTTGAGTCCGTAATGAATACAATGTGGTCAGTGGAGACCACTGCAACACACACACACACACACACACACACACACTGTCCTGAAAATCTATCCTCAACTAGAAATTTGAAGCCGCCCCTCTCTGAGTTATAGGGGGACATCACACATCTAAGCCACCCCAAACCCAGGCTAGGGACAGAAATCACAGCACTACCAGGAATTGAGTTCAGAAGGCAGAGCTGTAGGTCAGTGCACTATTCAGTTACTTCCTACGCTTTCGCAGGTCTTTATAACAGTACCTGCTTTTGGACTGCTTCTGAATTAATGTTTGGAAAGATGTGGCTCAGAGGTGTCCGCCTCAGGTGCTGAAGTTGCCAGGTTTAACTTCCAGCAAATGGCTAGACATTCTCCTGATCTCTGGGGTAATCAGATCAGATCCCTAGCCTTCTCTGATAAAGGCCAAAAATAGACGATGTACAAGTTGAACATGTTAAACATCCCACAGCAGCTGGACATCACAACAAGTAGGAAGCTGGGCAGCACTGGTAGGATACAAAACCTCCCACAGGGAGATTGCTGGGCAACACTGGTAGGATACAAAACCTCCCACAGGGAGATTGCTGGGCAACACTGGTAGGATACAAAACCTCCCACAGGGAGATTGCTGGGCAACACTGGTAGGATACAAAACCTCCCGCAGGGAGATTGCTGGGCAACACTGGTAGGATACAAAACCTCCCACAGGGAGATTGCTGGGCAACACTGGTAGGATACAAAACCTCCCGCAGGGAGATTGCTGGGCAACACTGGTAGGATACAAAACCTCCCACAGGGAGATTGCTGGGCAACACTGGTAGGATACAAAACCTCCTGCAGGAGATTGCTGGGGCAACACTGGTAGGATACAAAACCTCCCGCAGGGAGATTGCTGGGCAACACTGGTAGGATACAAAACCTCCCACAGGGAGATTGCTGGGCAACACTGGTAGGATACAAAACCTCCCGCAGGGAGATTGCTGGGCAACACTGGTAGGATACAAAACCTCCCGCAGGGAGATTGCTGGGCAACACTGGTAGGATACAAAACCTCCCGCAGGGAGATTGCTGGGCAACACTGGTAGGATACAAAACCTCCCACAGGGAGATTGCTGGGCAGCACTGGTAGGATACAATACCTCCCACAGGGAGATTGCTGGGCAACACTGGTAGGATACAAAACCTCCCACAGGGAGATTGCTGGGCAACACTGGTAGGATACAAAACCTCCCGCAGGGAGATTGCTGGGCAACACTGGTAGGATACAAAACCTCCCGCAGGGAGATTGCTGGGCAACACTGGTAGGATACAAAACCTCCCACAGGGAGATTGCTGGGCAACACTGGTAGGATACAATACCTCCCACAGGGAGATTGCTGGGCAACACTGGTAGGATACAAAACCTCCCACAGGGAGATTGCTGGGCAACACTGGTAGGATACAAAAAACCTCCCACAGGGAGATTGCTGGGCAACACTGGTAGGATACAAAACCTCCCACAGGGAGATTGCTGGGCAACACTGGTAGGATACAAAACCTCCCGCAGGGAGATTGCTGGGCAACACTGGTAGGATACAAAACCTCCCACAGCGAGATTGCTGGGCAACACTGGTAGGATACAAAACCTCCCACAGGGAGATTGCTGGGCAACACTGGTAGGATACAAAACCTCCCACAGGGAGATTGCTGGACAACACTGGTAGGATACAAAACCTCCCACAGGGAGATTGCTGGGCAACACTGGTAGGATACAAAACCTTCCGCAGGGAGATTGCTGGGCAACACTGGTAGGATACAAAACCTCCCACAGGGAGATTGCTGGGCAACACTGGTAGGATACAAAACCTCCCACAGGGAGATTGCTGGGCAACACTGGTAGGATACAAAACCTCCCACAGCGAGATTGCTGGGCAACACTGGTAGGATACAAAACCTCCCACAGGGAGATTGCTGGGCAACACTGGTAGGATACAAAACCTCCCACAGGGAGATTGCTGGGCAACACTGGTAGGATACAAAACCTCCCACAGGGAGATTGCTGGGCAACACTGGTAGGATACAGAACCTCCCACAGGGAGATTGCTTGGGATGTTTTGTTAGATCTCTTTGAACTCAAGCCATATACGTGCTACTACTTCTAGTACACTGGCCTGATTTTTGTGTGTGGATTAGCTTTCTCTATTACCAGTGCCCCTTGTCATCGGGTGAACTCACTCCGACTTCTGAGGTACTTGTAATGTACATCCCCAAGTCAAGAATGAAAAGTCAACATTTTAATTCAACTGACTGGTCTAAGGGTTGAACCCTCTATCTGGGAAGGTTAACCAGGTCAACAAATGCCCGCAGAAGTCGGATGTGTCGGCCTAACGGCTCAAGAACGCAGCTCTGCTGTAAACAGGCACAACGCAATCACGTCCCGAAAAAAAAGTCTGGATGAACGCAGAAGAAGAAGAACCCTCTATGTCGCCATCATAACACAGGAAGTTTAAAGGAGTGCAATCTTATCCATTCGGCCATGCTGACTACGTCACAAGTAGATAAAGCACAATACCTTGGATAGAAAGAACCAGTCTAGAGGAAGCAAATCTGACACAAATGCCTGCTGAAGTTGGACTCACTGATCTCTGAGGGGCAGACCCAGGTATGATGCACTTCCTCAAATGTGGGAGAGGAAGAAGAATGTTTCAAGTGAAAGTGAAGAAAGGCATGCTTACTTTGTATCTGATGGTGCCGCGGATGATTGTACGAGCAGATTCAATGCCATATTCCTTGACATAAGCTGTTGAGTCTCGGTTAGGGAAGCCCTCCAGATTGAGTCCAGGCAGGAAAGTCAGGTCTTCAACGGCATCCAGGAGGCCACCTTGTCCTGGGATCTCAACAACCTGCAAGGGTGGAAGTAGACATTACATGATAGTAAACAAAATACAAAGTAGAAATTACACGACTAGAAAACCAATACAAAGTAGAAATTACACGACTAGAAAACCAATATAAAGTAAATATTACACGACTAGAAAACCAATATAAAGTAAACATTACACGACTAGAAAACCAATATAAACCAAAGTTTTCATGCTCAACTGTGTAGTTTCTTTCATTCAGCTGAGCCAGACTTCTAAGTCTCTTCAACTGATACACCTGTTAGCATCACTGTACACCTTGCATGAACATAGATGAACATGTACATAGATGAACATGACTGTTTCTTCCACATCCTATTGTTACCTTTCACACAGACTTGTCAATACTCTCTGTATTAATTTAGTTAATCTTTTGGCAACAGAAGATAAGCATATATTAACATACAGTTATTCATGTTGATAGATTGCTCCTGCTGCTTCCACCTCTACTAATACTATTACTACTACTACTACTTTCCACCTGGGCATTGCTCTGGGCAGCTGGCGCGCAGTTCAGTGAAGAGAGACCAAGCTAAATAGAGTAAAACTTTGTGGAATGAAGCTGATCCTCTTGCCTGTAATGGTCTTTTTTTAACCCTTAAGAGGAATCTGAAAAATGTGGGATGATTATTTAGTCTCATCGAGGGGCAGACAGTGTACACAGAGTTTACCTATATGCATATCTTATGGACTAGAGAACTTGCTGACAACTGGCAAGATTGAGGGGAAAAGAACAAGGGGAAGGCAAAGAAGTAAATACCTAGATGGCTTGGCCACATGGTATGGTTGAGACAAGAACACAGAGATGATCCACGACTCTAGTGATCGTGTGAGGTGGCAAAAACATAACTGTCAATATTTATCAGCATGGTACATGATGATGACATCTCGGAGATTACCTGGCCGTCCTTCAAGTATCTAGCAGCTGACATCACGTTCATGAGAACTCCTTTGGGGAACCAGCTGTGATAAGCAGGAAAACAAAACACCTCATAAAAATTGGTTAAAACATGCAGAACAAATACATGGCAAGATAACTGACAAGATTAACCATAAACAACAACATGTCACTTGAAGTGATGTTCCGTTGAACTCACAAATACCATATGAGATTTCTCACACATACCATATGAGACTACCCACACATACCATATGGGATTTCTCACACATACCATATGAGACTACCCACACATACCATATGAGACTACCCACACATACCATATGAGACTTCTCACACATACCATACATGACATTATCTCCATAGTTAAGGTAGCTTCATGTCCTTTACAGGACGTTGTAATCAACCCCAGCATTTGTTGGCTGTTTGTGATTTACTGAGCAATTTGTACGTTCAGCAGATTGTCGCTGCATTCTAAACAATGGACTACCATACCACTGAAATTAATGCAGGCGGCCTGCTTCCAAACTTTTGGTAGCTGAACTCGAACCCTGAAACCGGTATATCAGGAAAGTATGAAACGCATTCACGGCCCAAGGCTGCAGTGTTAGCCTCTATGGTACATTTATGATTTTGCTGTTTCCCTGAGGCTGTACCATGAAGTTAAGCAACAAGTGATGTGTCATTGGCTCTGGCCCATGTATCCCCACCATCAACAAATGTGTTCTTGTTCTCTTGTCTGCCCAGACAGTGGTCGGAGGGAACCCCCAGCAGGCTGTATGGCTCCAGGGATTGACTTAGCCTCATTTGAAAAATGGATTTGAAACAATTTTCAGAACTTTCTGGAAACTGTCTGACAGGTGATGAGAGAGGGAACTGGCCAACTCAGCTGGTGGCACAGAAAAAATCTGACATCTGCAGAGGTCACTGTCACCATAGGTTCAATTTGCCTGGGAGCCATGTATGTGGTTTTTCTTCCGCTTTGGCATCTGCTAGGAAAAACCATCTGGGACAGAGAGTTCAGGGAAGTTGCTGACAACACAACTGCCGGTCTTACATCACCAAACAAGTGGTTTTCCTGTTTCTGCAACTGTTAAGGTCTTTGTAGCATAGTACGCAAATATAATAATTGCCTTTTTATATTTTTGGTAAAGTGAAGGGATCTAAAAAGCGACTCACCTGAACTTGTAGCGAAGTGGAGATCCAGAATTTTCTGGTGCTGGAATCCCACCACAGTAGCATATATACTGAAGTTACCTGTTCATGTATGTATACAGTTATCCATACTGATATAATCAATACAGTATAACCAACATAATACAACCAATACAGTATAACCAAAAAGTGTGCTGCATGTCTGCTGGGGAAGAACCTAGTCACCAAAAAGGTCAAGGTAAATATAGTCAAACAGCAGAAAGTGACCTTGGGGTGCCAAGTGTTAGGCCATTAAAAAAGGGGGCTTCAAATGAAAACCTTAAAAGTGTGACATAAATTACAATAACCATGCCATTGTCTTGAACCTGTCAGTTTTGCTGTTAAGGATGTCAAAAGTGTTAAGCCCATGACATCATGGTGTAGACAAACACACCGACGTCATAAGGACAGTTAAAAGATGGCCGTCCCACTTTTGAAATGCACCAAAGTGAAGCATCGTTCTGTTATCCATTTTTTTAATCAGTGAAGGGGTGAAAGCTACAGAAATTCATCAGCAAATGAAGGTCCAGTATGGTGATGCATGCCTGTCGATCCAGCAAATGTATGAGTGGAGTAGGAAGTTTTGACCCGCAATCAAATCCAAACGAACGTGCACTTCTGAGTTAAGGTGTCCTTTTGCAACATGACAATGCTCGATCCCCATACTGCCCATGCAATGGTTGAAACCGAAGACCTTAACTTTCAGTGTGTACCACATCCCCTGTACTTGCCAGGCCTAACCCCAAGTGATTTCCACCTGTTTGGACAACTCAGAGTAAAAACGTATTTAAGTTTTTCATTTGAAGCCCGCTCGTTTATACTAAGACATGTCATATGAGATGTGAGTGATCAATTCTCTTACTCATTGCCTTCGCAGACAACTGGTACCTATTTCTATGAGACTGGGTGGACACCAGAGCTATGGTGGTTAGAGATAAATCATACTGCCACAACTGGGGGATGAACCCAGACCACTGTCCTTGCAGGCAAAGATACTAACCACCAGACCACTGCAGCTACCAGCAGTTTCCAATTACACTAATTTATGAAATAAAGCACATCTTTTTATGCTGCAGTTATAAGCCTATCAACCAACCTACCAATTCACATCTATCATTCAATCCATAGTTGATTGACTAATTCACTTCTTTCCTTCTTTATCTATTTGTTGCTAGAGTACTTTTAAGGAATAATAAACACTGTGGAATAATGAACATACTGTGGAATATGAACATACTGTGGAATAATGAACATAATGTGGAATAATGAATATAATGTGAAATAATGAACTGATTGTGGAATGATGACCAAAGTGGAATAATGAACATATTGTGGAATAATGAACACAGTGTGGAATAATGAACATACTGTGAAATAATGAACATATTAGAATAATGAGCAGATTGTGGAATAATGAACATAATGTGGAATAATGAACAGATTGTGGAATAATGAACATGTTGTGGAATGATCAACATGTGGAATAATGAATATAGTGGAATAATGAACATAGTGGAATGATGAACATAATGTGGAATAATGAACATAGTGGAATGATCAACATAATGTGGAACAATGAACAGATTGTGGAATAATGAACATAATGTGGAATAATGAACATACTGTGAAATAATAAACAAAAAAGTCGCTTAAAAGTAGACAGGGTCGACTGCATTGCACCGGGTTTTATCCCATATGGCTCGGTCTCTTTCCGCAGCATGGAAAGCGTTGCACAAAGCACGAAGTCCGTAGCTTTTAGCGACGACCCACAGGAGTCTCCGAAACATTTAACTCATAAACCGAAGGACGCGGCCCGGAATCGAACCCACAACCTTCGGAGCATGAGTCAAACGGCCTGACCACTTCGCCACAGAGACTCCCGAAATAATAAATATAGTGCAATAATGAACATGTTGTGGATTTATGAACATAATGTGGAATAATGAACAATATGCAGAATAATGAACATACTGTAAAATAATGAACAGATTGTGGAATACTGAACAGATTGTGGAATAATGAACACAATGTGGAATGATAAACATATTGCGGAATAATGATCACATTGTGGAATGATAAACATTTTGTCGAATAATGAACAGATAGTGTGTAGAAATGAACAGACAATGTGTAGAAATGAACAGACAATGTGTAGAGAAATGACCAACCTTTCCGCCAGCTCGGTGCACCTCGTCAAAACACTGCATGGCCAGCATGTGATCTATGCCTGGATCCACCCCAACCTCGTTCATGATGGTTATTCCTGCATCTTTAGCACTAGAAACAGCCAGATGCAGAAGACAAGACACTTAGTTGCAATGTAACAACTGACTTTTGTTAATTCAACATGTCGAATCAGACACATCATGCCTATTATAGACCAGTGGGAAGTGGGAAACATTGACTTTCTGTCTTCTCCCATAATTTATGGATCAGCAAGCATCAGTGGATGCACTAGGTAAGATAAGTCTGTCTCTAACCAGTATTTTTGTTTCTGCCAGGCTTTTTCCTGTCTATTTCTGAATATTTTCTGTTTAGTGCTTTCTTTTTTGGGTTACGCTCTCTTTGAACTTAAGCGTAGTCCACACACACTACTTCTAGTGGTGCTGGGCTGAATTTTGTGTGTGGATTAGCATTCGCTATTAACAGTGTCCCTCGCCGTCAGGCAAACCCACTCCAACGTCAGAGGTACTTATAATTTACATCCCCAAGTCATGAACGAAAAGTCAACATTTTAGTCTAATTGACCGGTGTAGGAGTTGAACCCCTTACATTGGCATCAGCACACCGGATGTTCAAGAACGAGTGCTTTGATCCATTTGGACATACTGATCTCTAGTGTATTTGTATTCTTGCAACTGTTCTGTTCCTGGAATTGTTTAAGTTAGAGTAGCATTGGACAAGCAATAAAGACAGATATCTGGAAAGAAGTAACACACAAAGAGAACTAGTCAAAAGCATCTGTTGACGACAGTCCACATCTTTTGAGGCATGTCATGAGAACGGAAAAGCTGGAGTATGTTGTCATATGGGAAGGTTGGAGGTGAGTAGAGGCAGGGAAAAACAAACAGAGAAGATGCTGGACATTTTGACGCCATGGCATGATGGAAAATCAGCATCAGAAATGATCGGCAGTACATAAGACATGGTTGTGGAGAGACATGATCACCAACGCCACGACATAAGACTATAAGTTGTAGTGTTGGACAACTCTATTAATTTTAACACGTGAACATAACAATGACATCTGCGGCTTTGTACAACATTTGAGGCGCATTTAGTTTAGTTTAGTTTAGTTAGTTTAGTCGACGGATCAACATCACAGCACATGGGTGTAACCCATAAGTGCTCCGTTCTACTCCCAACTCAAGCCTGAGTCCGGAGAATCTCAGCTCAGTGCACGACCTACGTAGCAGGATCCTGAAATACTTTGGGTAGATTTTTAACTCAAAATTTTGCCCATGCAGCGCTGTTAGGCTACCCTTTTTCGATGTCCAACTGCCAAGAGATTTTTTACATGCGCAACAATACACACGGGCATCCGATCTCACTACCCAGAGACCAGGGGAAATTTTGTTACTAGAGGTCCACGTGAAAACATCCTGGCCCTCACCGGGGCTTGAACCCGTAACCTTCAGCACTCAAGGCGGACACCATACCTGGAGACCACTCAGTCTCCCCCGTATCTGAGGCGTATCTGCATAGTCACAGCTATTGTTTAACTTACGTTGATTTGCCTTAGTACGGAATCAGTCAAGACAACAAGAAATGTTTGGTCATAGTTTCCCACTCAAACTTTACTCTGTGATTGAGGGTAATACTGCCATTAAAACATCAACATGTGATTGTTAACATGAGGGTAATTTTCCACTAAAACTACAGTCTGTCAACATGAGGGTAATTCTCCAGCAAGCCTGCAACTGGTGAAAGTGCTCACTGGTAAAGTAACTTACGCTTTATGCAGCTCTCTCATGGCAGTACTGATGTAACTGGCAGTGACCATGTTTTTGTGGTACTTGATGCAAAACTTGGCGAACCTCAGGGTGAAAAGTGTACGGAAGCAAGCTGGAAAGGACAAAAGAACACATACTCATGTTAATCATCATCTTATTAGGTGTCCTGGGGAACAAAGATGGTCACACACAAATCAACATTTATTAATGTAGGCTGGACAGCCTGGTTCAGATCTTTTATGGATCTTTTAGAGGTTTACAAAACATTGGATAATGTTTCAACTAAAGTGTTTGTCAATGAACAAAAAGAAATGTGAAAACAAGAATAGTTTGCTGAAAACTTAAGTACTGTAACTCCCAAATGGTTATCTGAACATCACAATGAAATAAAATAAACTGAAAACATAAAACATGAAGCTCAAAAAGTGAAACAAAGAAGAATAAAGTGAACAAAGAAGAGCAGGAAATAATAGAGATGTTTTTTAAAATAAAATATATACATGAAGTGGGAAGAACAGAGAAAGGAGAGACATCAGATGAAGGAAAGTTGGATATTAATACCTATCAGGTGGAGAATGCTCAAGCTGTTTTTTGGGGGGTAGGTGATATTTCATGACAAGATAAAAAAAAAACTCGTTTAAAAGTCGACAGGGTCGACTTCATTGCACCGGGTTTGATCCCATATGTCTCGGTCTCTTTCCGCAGCACGGAAAGCGTCGCACAAAGCACGAACTCCGTAGCTTCTAGCGACGACCCACAGGAGTCTATAAAACATTTAACTCGTAAACCGAAGGACGCGGCCTGGAATCGAACCCACAACCTTCGGAGCACAAGTCAAACGGCTTGACCACTTCGCCACAGAGACTCCCTCATGACAAGATAAGTAGTACATTATACATCACTGGTTCTCAACCTTTTTTGGCCTGTGCCCCACTTCACCATATTTTCAGAACGTCATTACCCCCCTCCCCCTCTTTCGTATGTTCTACCTAAAAATTTGGCCCGTGCCCCCCTTCACCATATTTTCAGAACGTCATTCCCCCCTTTCGTATTTCCTATCTAAAAATCCCGCCCCCGCCCCTACACAGTATATGTAATAATGGAAGCTAAATTTAATAGCACACACTAAAACAAGTCTAGACGTCCACATAAAACGTGATTTGTGGGTCTACTTACTTTATAAAATGAATTTTAGAAGGATGAGACGTACAGAACCATACAGTATGAAGGGAAAAACAACATCAAGTAATCGGTTCTTGTATTAACGCAATTTTGAAATAATCTTAATTCCCCCCCCCTGGAACCCTAAAATTCCCACCTGGGGGGGAGGGGGGTTCCCCCACCTGTTGAGAACCAGTGTTATACATCCTCTAAAGACATTATATACTGAATAAATTCAATGTCTTCAATTCCTTACAGACACCAATCACTGTACAGATTCAAGATCTTCCATTCCCTGTATAAAGCAGACAAAGAACAGATTAAGATCTTTCATTCCCATACCAACTATGTACTGAACAATGTCGAGATCTTTCTAAAAAACTATATACTGAACAAATTCAGGATCTTCTATTTCCCACAGAAACCATATACTGAACACATTCAAGGTTTTGCATGTCCTAAAGAAACCACATACTGAACAAATCTTCCATCCCCTAGAGAACCCATTTAATGAACACATTCAGGATCTTCTATTTCCCACAGAAACCATATACTGAACAAATTTAGGGTATTGCATGTCCTAAAGAAACCACATACTGAACAAATCTTCCATCCCCTAAAGAACCCATTTACTGAACACTTTCAGGGTCTTCCATCATCTGTAAATACCAACTACTGGACACATTCAAGGCACAAAACCAAGAGTATGTCTAGAAATAAGGAAGACCAATATGGAACTAGATGTGAAAGAAGTGAATACTACTGACATGAGCAACACACTGTGGATATAAATGACAAACATACTGAGTCTGAGATATCTGTGAAACTAAAAAAGAAGATGAAGAAGATGCTGAATTAGCGTGTAACAAACATAAACAACATATGAAAACTCACCTGATGACCAGATCACAGTCCTTGATGACCTTCTCCAACTCAGTCAAAGTTAGGTCCTAGGTCCATGAGGACGGTATCCACATTTGGAGACAAGCGGCGAGTGTTGTCCAGCTCATGTTGGTACTGTGAGGCTGGAGAATTATTACATATTTAACAACTGAAAAGAAAATAATTCTAACATGTTGCCTCTGGCGACAATAGAATAAATGCTACGATAATGCTACAATGGTAGTTTTTTTTTTTCTACAGACCTTATAGACTGACAGAAATTACTAGAGATGATTTTGGGTGCCAATGACTTGACTTCTGCAGATCTCTGGATATTTCATATCAGTGAGAATTACAATATTATTTCTGTCCTGTACATATCTTCATCAATGACCTTACTTCTGCAGATCTTTGAAGGACTTGTGTCAGTGGGAATCACAATATTCAATCTGTCTTTCAAATATCTTGAAGTCTGATTTTCCTAAATAACACAACCTATCACTCAGTCACCTAGTAAAGTGATGGACTGCCTCTATCAAACCAACATACGCTCTCAGTTTTGTCAAGCAACATTATGTGTACTGAAAGCAGCAGTGGATGGGCCCTAAAGCTCCAGAAAGAATCAAAACCCTGTCTATATAATATGTCTACTCACCCACTGTGATGCCAGTTTTACTTTCCCTTGCCAGGTAGTCCACCACCGGACCTGAAACATACCCAGCTCCCAGGATGAGCACCCTCTCCCCAGATGCCCTACATTTGGCTTTCTGGGCAGACCTGCATAAAACATACCAGTACTTCAAATACATTCTGTACAGGATCATCTAAACATAATGGACAGTTGTAAAAATGTGACTTAACTCTGCTATTGAGGGATGGGGTATGGAAGAGGCAACAGTGTTTGAATTCAGTTGTGGAGGATATTGTCAGGGAAAGGAACACAAGGATACAACTCCCTGATCCATGGATAATGGATAGGATGTCCAGCCTTCATGTACAATGGTGACAAATAGAAGGTTCCTTGTGTACACTGAAGCTCCCTTCATAATCATGTGCCATGATTATAAGCATGGACAATCATGGTCTGGATTGTCGTATTCTCACCAGCATATCTCTTGGTTCTGATCCTGCCTCTCATATAAGAATGTCTGAACCTCACTAGTATCTCTGGCCTCAAATTCAGCCTCTGAAATGAGATGTCTTATTCTCACAAATATATCTCTGGGCCTGAATGTCTGATTCTCACCAGTATATCTGTGGGCTTGACCCAGCCTATCAAAACTGGGAAGACAAAAGCATCAGGCCTGATCTGACCACATCATTCCCCAAATCCCATTCAGTTGCTAACTGCATGTTCCAAAGATGTTTTACAGGCTCTGGCAAATGGATTCACTGTAGTTATTCACTTGCATTTTCTTTATGAAATTCTTAAACACTTTACACTTGTCCATTCACAGCAGGAAGATGATGACTTCAGTACGACAACATGGCGGTTAGGCATTGAACCATTATGGCCTCTGGCATGTTTATGCTTGTGGCTACGGTTTGCATTTGCATTTTCCTCATGTTGGACTGGTAGTACATGGTTCCGTCACCCTGCTACTGAGTGAGTGCGTGGCACGACACTGTGAGCTGTGAAATTCGTGTGGAATGCTTTTACATCTGTCCGCTGTTGTTTGCACAGTGAACTGCATGTTCGGAACAATGGCCGACTGTCGCTGAATTGACTGGTTTACCTTTTTGGTTCACGAGTGCATTTTTCAGGAGACTCCTGGGAGTCATCGCCGGAGCTACAGAATTCTGCTTTGTGCGGTGCTTTCAGCGGATCGTCCTGTGGAAAGAGACTGAGCCATGTGGGATTAAACCTGGGTCAATGAAGTCTTTCTGGTGACTGCCAATTCCATCGACAATGAACTGTATTTTTCATGAAGGACTTTTGTGTTGGCATTCTGATGGTGGCATTATGCACAGTATACCTGTGTGGGTGTTGGCTTGCCGAGACTCCTGTCTCTTCCACTTTTCACACTGGGCAGTGAGGAGCATTTTATGTGATATTCACTGGCACGGGAATGGAGCATAATGGGGACGACCCCTTTGCCCTGAAGTTGGAACTGTGACTAACTAACATTCATCATATGCCCTGTAAGTTGGAACTGTGACTAACTAACATTCATCATATGCCCTGTAAGTTGGAACTGTGACTAACCAACATTCATCATATGCCCTGAAGTTGGAACTGTGACTAACTAACATTCATCATATGCCCTGAAGTTGGAACTGTGACTAACTAACATTCATCATATGCCCTGTAAGTTGGAACTGTGACTAACTAACATTCATCATATGCCCTGTAAGTTGGAACTGTGACTAACCAACATTCATCATATGCCCTGAAGTTGGAACTGTGACTAACTAACATTCATCATATGCCCTGTAAGTTGGAACTGTGACTAACTAACATTCATCATATGCCCTGTAAGTTGGAACTGTGACTAACTAACATTCATCATATGCCCTGTAAGTTGGAACTGTGACTAACTAACATTCATCATATGCCCTGTAAGTTGGAACTGTGACTAACTAACATTCATCATATGCCCTGAAGTTGGAACTGTGACTAACTAACATTCATCATATGCCCTGAAGTTGGAACTGTGACTAAATAACATTCATCATATGCCCTGTAAGTTGGAACTGTGACTAACTAACATTCATCATATGCCCTGAAGTTGGAACTGTGACTAACTAACATTCATCATATGCCCTGAAGTTGGAACTGTGACTAACCAACATTCATCATATGCCCTTTCAACTGGCCTAGGTGTTGGTATTCAGTCCCTGGTATTCAGGATCAACTCTGTTGATGGTATTCCTCCATGCCACCATCTCAGTCCACCCAGCACCATGCCACCATCTCAGTCCACCCAGCACCATGCCACCATCTCAGTCCACCCAGCACCTTTTCTTTCGGTTTGTTTCTGCCTCTTCTTTCACTGTTTTTTCTAGCCATCACACAAAATGAATGATAAAACTATGTTTATATGCCGCAGTGAAAACACAAACACAAACTCAGGTATTATACCTCAGAAAGATGCTAGGTCAGGTGAGAGATTTCACCTCGTCTGGCACATGTCTGAGGTACACTTTATGAACTTAAAATGTTTGTTTCTCTGCAGAATCTGAACATACTTTTTTGGGTTTCATGTTACATTTACAGTAAACTTTGCTATAACATGTCCAGTTGCTTTCAAGACTACACCTATCTCCATTTTGATAGTAATAAATCAACTCATTTAACATACAGAAACAGGAACACAACAAAATTTTTTCATGTTATAAAATACTGTAGCAACTGTGTAGCTATTAACATATTAAAACAATGCCTCCCCCGATGTGTCTCCACCTTGCCCGGTGGGGGAGCTTGTGTGTCCCTCTGACCCCATGTGCTTGCCGATGGATGAAAACTACATATCGGACAGCTCTTGGGATAGGGGCCAGACTAAGAGAGACACAACCTGCTGCTCTGCGGGTTAGACTGAGGTGAGGATAACAGTCAGAAGTTTAAATCAGGCACACAAAGGCAGAAGTTCTTGGTCCGGACAAAACACTTAAGGCTCTCTGTTGAGGGCTGTGGCTGAACGCCTCTAAGCCACAAACCCTCGGATCTGAGAGCCGGGCCAATTCCCTCCTACCGAAAAATAGAGGCGTGATACTGAGCAAGCTACATGCTCAGGTCTGATACAAGTTCGAAGGCTCTCAGCTGGGGGATATGAGAGATCCCCGGATGAGAGGGCCAGGCCGTTTCTCGTTCACTGCTGCACGAAGGTAAGGTGCTGAGCCGGCAGCACATGTAGCCTACCTTGTGAGCGAGTACAAAAAGTCAGAAAAGTGCCCCAGTCGAAGGAAATGGTTACGAAAACTGTCTGTATCTAACTCATAGAGAGTGTAGACAAAAGTGGAAGAACGTCTCAATGACGCGAAATGGAACGCACGGCGAGCGAACCTATTGCGTTGTCCGAAGTCAAAAATAAAAGCTTACCGAGTGGATGTCGCTCGCAGTCTGACCGCTCCTGGTGTGTGCTTGAGCGATCAGTGGCAAGCGAGACTCCCAACACATGGAAGTGAGGAACTAAAGCAGCCATGAGCAGGACGTGGCAACTCCTCGGGTGTGCCCAGTCTCAGAGCAATATGTGCCGGCTCTGCAATTATGGAAGCCTCCTTGGATAGCGAGGGAATGCCCATGATCTGCCCCTGCCTTCCCTTGAGGGCCGACCGCGATGTCGTTGATCGTTCTATCTTGACCAGCTGAGATGTTGGCGACATCACAACAGTCTAACGTGCCTCGAAACCAGAGGAAGGCTAACCTCATTAAAAAATGCCCGCCGGAAGTCGGAAGTGTCGTCCTATGGGTGGCAAACTAAAAATTGACACTACGCAATTACGTCCGAGTGAAATGTCTCGTCCGAATGTCTCTCGTGCTAGGAACAGCTCTGACTACCTAGTTTCCGAATGCCGCTCTTGTTCGGAACAGCTCTGACTAGGTAGTTTTCCGAATGTCTGTCGTGCCTGGAACAGCTCTGACGGGCGCAACGACAAGCACATGTCCGAAAACTCGCTGAGTGGATACCGTCTGCAAACTTGTCTGGTTTGTGCAGGAATGGCCCGGGGCAAACGAAATGACCAATATATTGAAGTGAGGATTTAAAGCAGCCATGAGCAGGACGTGACGATTTCCCTCGGTGAGCCCAGAATCAGGGCGCTATGTGTCGGCCCTGCAACTATGGAAGCAACCTTGGATGGCGGAAAATGCTATGGACTGTCCCTGCCTTCCTTTGAGGGATGACCGTTGTCTTCGACCGTTCAACCTTGGCCAGCTGGGCTGTAGATGGCACCACAAAAGTGAGAGTCTCCCAGGAATGCTACCTGGTCAAAAAAGCACGCTGTAGCCGGATGTGTTGGCCTACGGGTTTCGGCCCAAGGGCGCATAACTGACACACCGCAATCACATCTGAAAAAACACTCCGGATGAACGAAAAGAAGAAGAAGAAGAAAACAATGCAACAAATAAATTTTATTTTTAAAATGGAGGTGGAAAAGTCTGCTTAACAAAAACACAAGTAACAAAGTGAATGTTGCAGTTACAAAGCCTTCATCAGCAAATAAACAGCCTTATGAGAAATGCAAGAACTTGACAAATATTTTAATTGATAGAAACAACTATATAAACTATATCTCAAGGCAAGTATTTTACAACTAAAAGACAATTTAAAACATAAGATACATTTGATCTGCAATACTTGTAAACTGTCTACTGATGTGAACAAGAATGAAACAGGCACTCACTGTGACCGCAGCCGCAGGTCTCGTATGTACTCAAAGTTTGGCGTCAACTTCCCATTGCTGGCAATGACAGCCTACAAAAGAAAACAATTACAGATGTATTTATGTCTGTCTACTAAACTATATTGTGCTTTATAATCATGTAGCAGGCTGCTATAGAACATCACCCTCATCTTTCATCAATGTCCATATCTAAGTGTATTTGTACACGGGTACTGTCCTGTGTTGATTCACCCCAGCCTCTCCTTCCAGGAACCAGGTCTTCCATTACTGTTCTCTCTAAGCCTACGTCACATTTAATATGCCCATAAGCCATGTCACATTTAATATGCCCATAAGCCACGTCACATTTAATATGCCCATAAGCCACGTCACATTTAATATGCCCATAAGCCACGTCACATTTAACCCTTTAAAGGGTGAAACGTCCATTTCCGTCTGGACCCGTTAACGGCGAAATGTCCAAAACCGCCCGTTACTATTATGCATTGTAAAAACGCGATCTCTCGGCTTTCCGATACTTCTGATGGCTACTTTCGCTTTCGCCGATAGCTTGACAACGTGGCCGCCATTTGCAAGCGCGTACTATGAATTTGAACGGATTTTTTAAATAGTTTTCGGGGTTTTTACGCTTCGTTTTTCAAAATGGATTTCGGCGATTCTTCAAGTGATAGCCGAGATTTCGCTGGGTTCAATTTAAGTGACATTGAAGGGCACGAAGTTGACTATTAATCGGAGCTAGATATCAGTGATCAGCGTTACTTTGCGTTAGCAGTCGTGAGTCGGACTTTAAAGAAAGTGATTATGATTCTGAAAATGTGTTTGTAAATTGCCATATAGATGACTGACAATCACAAACAATATGCTGTATTTCGTAAATATTTGTGTTCATGTATGGATTACTGGCAACAATCACATGAGTAACATATTCTGCATGCTTTTCCCTTCATTGTGTTGTTTATTTAACTAAAATCAGTTGACTAACACCTTATTTGTGATGTTTTTACTAACGTAACCCGAAATTTTACCGCACCTGAAAAAATCTTGCCCATTCAGGGCTAAAAAACGGACAAGCGTCTGCCCAGTAAAGGGTTAATATGCCCATAAGCCATAAGTCTATTCAAGCAGAGAAGATTGTCAACATTCCTTCAGGAGATGGCAGTGAGCTAGATCATTAAAGCATTATTCCTCTCAGTCAGGACCATGAATGTGTAAATTAGGACTCTGCGAGAATGGCCAAGGTGACAGAACGGTCAACCTATAAGAGGCATTAGAACCGACGTTAGGCGGTGAGACATTGTCTTAGGATTTGAAGAGTTAGGTTCAGCTGTGTGATTATGTTTATTGCTACGATACCGGCCCTCCTGGCTGTACAGGAACGGTATTCTGATTATTATTATTATGATTAGTATTTTGATTCATATTTAGCACAAGCCGTTCAACGGAAATAAATATTGACATAACGAACATGTCAGTCGGCTTCTAATTGTCGATGCTTTTGGCACATTGCTTCCAGATTCTGTTCATTTGGTTCCACCTAGACGAGTTTTTGCTGATGTTTATTGTTATATGTAATTCACCATTTGGCACCATGCACCATCTGAGAGACGCCACAACTTGCAGCTGTGGAGCACTAAAGCAAACCCCAGAGAACACTACAGGAGACAGTGACCATCTGAGAGACGCCATAACTTGCACCCGTAGAGCACCAAAGCAAACTCCAGAGAACACTACAGGACTGTCCAGAAATTGTCAGAATCATCATCATCCAGTGCTTGACCTGTGCAGAACTTTTTCTCCATAAGTTGTGTGAAATACCTCTCTATCACAAGCCAGATAGATATCCTGCCTCAGTTGCTGTCTTGTGTGAATTATCTACCACATCTTGAATCTATGTAGAATGTGGTCTTCCTTTTCTCTGCTTCCCTGGTTGCCTCCCTCCACAATGATCTGTTGCAGACATTCCTATCTCTTTATATGCCGAACATATTCCAATCTCCTCAATGTTATTTCTCATGACAACCAATCTTCTCAATATTATGCTCTGTTTGGATAGATCTGCTGGCTTTCCTCTGCATCCAATGAACTTGCCAAAAAGGGAATGGAGAATAAGCTCACAGGAGCAAACATTCCACACTACCTCTCCCTCCCTCCCTGCGTTTGTTCGTGTGTGTGGGTGGGGGTGGGGTGGAATGAAGACCTCAGGTGTTGGTCCTCTTGATGACTCATACTGGAATGTGGCACAGCAAACACTGATTGATGCTGAAGGAGGAGAAGAAAAGGAAGAAAGGAGGAGGGGAAGGAGAAGAAGAGGAGGAAGAAGAGGAGGAAGAAGAGAAGGAGGAGGAAGAAGAAGCAAAGGAGGAGGAGGAGAAGCCCTTTGGAATCAGAGTAAACACCAATTGATGCTGAAGGAGGAGGAGTGGAAGAAGAAGAAGGAGAACAACAAGAACAATAATAATAGTTTGATGAGAAGTAAACAAGGAAGACTTATATACTTACATTCTTCACTACAGGGCTGCAGTCATAATCTTCAAATGGAACCTTGGCATGGGACTTGAGCTGTAGGATATGAGTGTAATCATCAATCAAACCATGCACAAAAATGCCAGCTACTGCATCAGAAAACATAAAAGAATTAGTTCCTGGTTTGAAGAATCAACATCATAATACTCAGGACAAACCACAGAATCTCTGTCTCTCCCAGACATTGCCGTGAGGTGAAGGTACTGATCATTCCAGTAACACAATGATATCAAACACATTGGAATCATCCCTGCGTATTTCCCTTCTTGCTGGAACCATGCTGAAATCCAAACTCATGGATTCACAAATATACTGCTTCATCTGTTATTGTCTACAGTTAGCATCTTCACAATTATGTAGCAAATGCTTCACAGAACATTGCTCTCATCACAGCATGTCAAAAGGCCTCTTGATTGCTTGTCATTTCTCCCGCCACATGCACTCATGTGCTCAAGGTGTCTGCATAGTCCTGTGTCCATCTTTGTGCTGGTCGACCCCGGTCTCTACTTCTGTGAACTATGCTTTCCCTAGTCACATTTCCTGCCCACATGTAAATATCAGGTTGTGGATCATAAGTAATAGGTCGTGTGCTTGTGTTTCTGTCGTTGTTTATCTGTGTTGTCATTGACAAAGATTCTTAGAATCGAAACGTCTGTGTGTCTATTGTATGCGTTCGTGTTGTATTTCATCTTATTTTATTACTCATTTTTATTATATTTATTGAGTGCTTCTGATTTCGGATTTTTCACCTGTATTTCGCGACACGTGGATCTCCTTGTAAGGTACGTGCAACGTTTGTTATTGTTCAGTTCGTTTTTTTCTCGCAGGAATTTAAAATACCTATTTGTTTCCATTTCATATTGTTATATCCTGCTGCAGCCGCTGCTTTTTCTCTCTATTCCATATGCTTTCCATCAGTTACTACAGCTAGCAATAGAATAGTTTTCACAATTTCTCACTTGTCCATCACTGTTACTACAGCTAGCAGTCGTCAAGAATAGTTTTCACAATTTCTCACTTGTCCATCACTGTTACTACAGCTAGCAGTCATCAAGAATAGTTTTCACAATTTCTCACTTGTCCATCACTGTTACTACAGCTAGCAATAGAATAGTTTTCACAATTTCTCACTTGTCCATCACTGTTACTACAGCTAGCAGTCATCAAGAATAGTTTTCACAATTTCTCACTTGTCCATCACTGTTACTACAGCTAGCAGTCATCAAGAATAGTTTTCACAATTTCTCACTTGTCCATCACTGTTACTACAGCTAGTAGCCATCAAGAATAGTCCAAAATATCTCACTTGGTCACCACAAGTGTTTCAATTAGTGGTACTCCTGAAGCCAAAACATCTAATAACTAACAATGAACCATCAGACTATGTCGCTGTGTTTTTAACAACAAACAATGAACCATATTCTGTACTATTTTACATGTCTAACAGCCAACAATGAACTGTACTATGTACTACTTTATATATCTAACAGCCAACAATGAACCATATTATGTACTACTTTATATGTCTAACAACCAACAATGAACCATATTCTGTACTACTTTATATATCTATTCAGCTTACCATCTCTTCAATATAAGGAAACAACAAACTGCCAAAGTACTCAGTGGCTTCCCGTGGTATCTGGGCAGGCATGTTATCGATGGAACATATCAGTACTCCATCACCAGCAAAGCTGCAAAAGAAACAAGAACATCTTAGAGATTTAAAAACAAGACAGACAGCATGATCTAAAGGGGAAAAAAGGTATCAATTTAACCGAGTCTAGAACCGACATCTCAGCACTCAGGATATTCCCATACAAGCTCTGTCCTCATCTTCAATGGCCAGCAAAGAGCCCCAATACTAATTATACTATTACCAACTTTCAAGTCATAACTGTGACACACCACTACTTCCCATTTTCTGCCTACCATTATTGTGTTTGTCTGGCACTGAATCTGTAAACCAACAGCACAGAAAAATGCAATGGTTAGACTAATGCAAGAATAGGAGACAACATATGATCAAGAACAGATGCTGGTGCAATACCAAGAAATGTGGCTGTAGATACCTTTCTTTATCTACATTCTGTTCTGCATCGTAGAGTGAGAAAGGCTTGTCAATGTTGGTGCACTCCTTCATGAACTCGATGGACCCCCCTGGGTCAGCTGAAATGTCACAGATGGCCAGCAGTCGGTGAGGCAGCTTGGGGCAGCCTGGAGAGGACGGCAGCCAAGGAGAATCATGAGGCTGTAAGAGAACTTTGGCCTCGGGGATTGTGATGAGTCTTGGTGCACCTACTGCCCAGTATATGCAGTTGATTATGCATGAAGCATAAGGGGCAATCTGTGAAAGAAACATAAAAAGTCATGATAAATATTTCTGTTAAAATGCAAGTTTCTTAAATGATTCAGTATGGAAGGATTGTATATTGTCAAATGTGACCTACCATTTGGACAAAAAGACGATATATATCATTATACTAAGATCATCATGTTATTTGTTTTGTTTCGCGGTATCCTCCACAATTTCAATTCTCCATGAGTGGAAATTTACATTATAATACTTGTTAATTTGATTGTGTACCATCTTTGGTCCAAACATGTTTTTTGTTTGGAACTGAATCACTTAAACTGTTTCAGATTGACATTTGGTTGCTTCAAAACACTGCATGATGAAAGCTGAAATCCCTACAGAACAATCCAGGATTATAATTTTTTTTTCATCAAAAAAAAAAAGAGAAACAAAAAAGAGGTATTTTTGTTTTACGTACAGGGGACTGAACAATTGTGTGTGGCCTGTTGTTCTGTATGGATTATGATTGCTGGACAAGGAGTAGGTGAAATGGTGAAGAAACTTGGGATAGCGGAGATGTGGGGTTTGAAAACACTGCTGAGAATAGTGAGGGCAGAGGAGAAAATAAATGCTGATGCAGTGACAGCTGCAGGTGTTACAAGATCACTGATCAAAACCATCATGAGAAGATAAATGAAATATACGGGGAAAATCAACAGAAGAGGTGGAATATACAAATTAGCCTGATGTGTAGGATTTCTAAGCCAGAGAAGAAGATGAAGACAAAGAAAGATACATGTGGAAGGCTTGAACAGCAGGGCAACTAATAATAATAAAGCAACATCAACTTCATCAAAATATCAGAGGCCATAGAATATGGAGAATCAACACTGCTAAGGTCTACTCCAGACAACCTATCCTCCACATTTGAATCCGGTACCACCTGCCAGGAGGGAAATGCACTAGCCTCTATGCCAGCATGGTTCCTTTACCTACAGCATATGAGTGAAGATAGGTAGAGAAAGCGGTAAAACAAACTGAGAACTGAGATGTGGAGAGAATGATATGGTGGGGGATCGGCAGAGGTTCTGGATGAATTTCAAAATTGAAAGGGAAGACCAGAACTTTCAATCAGATGACAGTTAGAATGATTACCCCCGGGAAGGTTACCCCGGTCAACAAATGCCCGCAGAAGTCGGATGTGTCGGCCTAACGGCACAAGAATGCAGCTCTGCTGTAAACAGGCACAACGCAATCACGTTCGGAACAAAAACTCAGGTTGAACGCAGAAGCAGAAGAAGAATGATTAGCAGAATGACTCTTCACTGGCTGTTAAACGAGGGGACAGGGCGCGTGTGAGAATGTCCATAGTGCAATGTTGTCGGTTCTTAGCTCAACTCAACTCAACAAAAGAAGTCAGCCCAGACGTTTCATTTAGAAACCACATGGGTTGGTATTGCACACTTTGGAGAACTACTGCTCTGTACTCAAGGATGTATATACTCACATTGTGGCTAAAGGATGAAGCATATCTCTCAGGGTGGTGCTCAAATTCTTCAGCATTAAAACTGCCTCCATCCTTGCGCTTGTAGTGGTCATCTCGACTCACAACACATGCATACAGCTTGTTCAGGGCTGCAGGAATCATACAAGAGTTATTCTCTTTTATCTTACAATAGGTATTCTTTTATCTCAAACAAAGTATTCTCTTTTATCTAACACAAAGTATTATCTTTTATCTGACACAAAGTATTCACTTTTATCTTACAAAAGGTATACTCTTTTGTCTTACACATGGTGACAATAATCTCAAACATATACAAAAATAAAAAAGACACTACACCCCACAATTCCAATCTCACAACATAAAATTACCACTGAGGGATAAGAGATGCTCAAACAGTTAACCATCCATGCAACCAGTCTAAGAAGATCTCAGAATTGTCTGGCCAAAATCATTTGCAAAGAGCAACCAAGCTGAAACAAACACCATTATAGTAACACCATTTTGGCAAAGACAGTGGTGTGGAAGTGTCCATGTGTGCCTGTGTTGGGTGATGGGTGTTACCTGCTAAAGTATTTGTCAACATGCATCATGACTTTAATAACATTTTTGTAAATGGCTTGACGATGGCTGGAATAATGTCTTGATATCACCATTTATGTGTTTGTATTGATTAGAATAATCAGCTGCTTTCTGTCTCATTCCAGATTTTGTTGCTGTAGAAGTTCTGTCCAGACAGAATGTCTTATGTCCTGAGACAGAACGACAAACAAGTCAAGCACCTATATTGAGTGGTTCCTGGTTGTCTCATGACAGTGATCAATGATGGCTGGATAAGGACAGAGCTAAAGTAGAAGGAGTTTGCTCTTGTCATAAAGATGCTGAATGGTCACTGGTTGCTTTGTCTTTCACTGACTTCAGACAAGAAAATAGATTTAAAAGGAGAAGAAGAAAGCAGAAATGGGCACAGAGATAGAAGAGTGGGAAGGTAGGAAAAGAAGAAGAATGTACTTACATCCCTGGGAAGCTACTTTGGGCAAATATGCTGGTTCCACATACTCATGTGGTAGTTCTTGAAAGACTTCTTGTGCTCCCTATTGTTCAGGAAAACAAAATGTGCCGCCATATTAGTTATCAAACCATTAACTTAAACTAAGATCTTAACACTTGATATACCACATCCCAGATTCCATTAATCTTAGTCTGGTCATGTATATGAATGCTGCATTATCAAGCTAGAAGATGACTACACACTGGACTCACACCTCCCACGTATCCACCCTCAGTGTCCTTGCAATACGTACTGTTGAAGTTAACAAATTAGCTCTGACCAGGTCATTGCATCAAGTAAAGCTGTATTAAATAATTTAAACTACATTAAATTCAGGATACACGTCTCATGTAAAACTATTCTATTAAAAATTAGAATCGCTACCCAAAATAAAGTAATTATAGAACACATATCCTTTTACATAAATGTGGAAGACTAGAGGAAACCACCACATCAGTTTCCCAAGAATAACATTTTGGGCAGTCACATAGCTAGACTTACGGTGGAGTGACCTGTTAACAATTATTCATATCAGTTTTTCGACTGCATAGCCTGACAAATTTTGTCAATAAGCTCCAAGCACACACAAACAACGATAAATCAATGCCCAATTATTAATTAATTATAATTGCTATATGCTCAAGCGACACATTCTCACCTGAGAAACATTTCCAGAACCAGTAAATACAAAGGTCAGAGGGCCTATAGACTTTGGAACCCGACCCAAAGCTATCTCGTAGCCAGCGTCACGAACTGCCTGTCTGGCCATTTCCGAGTTCCTGTAATTGTGACTGGGTCCAATGTGCTGTAGATAAACAAGTCAAGATTCTCAAGCATGCTTTATATTTAGAGCAGAAAAACATGGAAGATCAAAAAGTTGCTCTAGCTACAGGGATTATGATGAAAAATTAATGTGACTACACCCAGGGCAAGCCCGTAAAATGCTCAGTCTCTCCCAGCAAAGGGTGCGGATGTTAATTATCTATGTTGCAAGTGCAATAGTGAAAGACATGTAAATACTTAACTAAGCACTTCACGGAAGAGAACAGAATCCTAGATACACCAGCATAAAGCTGGTCTTTTGTAGAACATTGCTCACATCACTGCCCACTGAAAGGTTTTCTTTTAACTCTGGGAACAGTGAGCAGAAATACTGTAGGATGGCTTCTGCATGGGGGACTGAGCATGCTTGGGAATGCCCAATGTGCAGTGATGTTGTTTGATGTAACATAGCATAATGTAACATAACCTAAGATAACATGTCATAACATAACACGACATAACAATGTAACATAACACAATATGACATAACATAGCATAACATAACATAGCATAACATAACATCAAGACAAACAGGAGCAAATATTCACCATGAAAGGAGTGTGATGTCCGAGAGCCAACAAGCGAAGCCCCATACCATGCAGTATATTGATCATTCCAGCCACACCTGCGTATTTACCAAAGGCCACGACACGTGCTCCGTTATCATCCACCATCTTTTCATAGTCTATCAAACGAATGTTCTAGAGAGAGACAGAAAGTCACATGTTAAACATACAGAATAATCTCCAAACAGCAAACATAATCTACAGATCAACTATCTCGCCTTAAACTGGATACATTCAATAGTTAAAGTTAGCTCCACATTCTTTACAGGACATCACAGTCAATCCCAGTATTTTGTATGATTTCTTGGCAAGTTTACATTCAGTAAGGTATGTATCATTAGTCATAGTAGATTTGAGGTATGTTTCAAATATCTTGAAATGAACAGTTGTAATATTGTCTGGAAAATGTCATGCTGAGATCATAACAAGAACCACCATGGCAAAAGTAACCTTTGGCAAGATGGAAAATGTACTCATGAATAAACTCTATCAGTTGCAGTGTGATAAAAAGTGTTAAGTTGTATAGAGCCTATAACCTTGCATGCTTGTCAAACAAGGACAAAAAACAGACAAATCTAGAATCATCTGATGGCAGGATGAATGTGGTTTCTGACCAAAATGTCAAGTTCACAATGGACAGAAAAACAAATGAGGATATCTAGAAGCAAATGAAAACTGTACACGGATTGGAGAAATTATACTCATGTATTTAGGAAAGTGTGGGCATGTTATGTGGATAATTAAACCTTCAAATTTAGTGACAACTAACAAACTGGAAAGGAAAACGGCAAGAGGAAGATAGAAATATATCTAAGTGGGGAGCCTTGGTGGAGAAGTGGTTAATCTGCTTGCCACATGCTCTAAAGGTTGTGGGTTCAATTTTGAGATCTGTCATTGAGTTCATGACTGCAATTTTCTCAGAGGCTCCTGGGGGTCATCACTGGAGCTATGGAGTTCATACTTTGTGAGATGCTTTCAGAAAGCCGCCCTGCAGAAAGAAACCAAGCCATACAGGATGAGACCAGGTGCAATGAAGTCTAACCCCTTGCCTTTAAACATTTATATCTAAGTGACTTGGCCAAATGGCATCATCAGAACAAGAGCACAGACCTGACTTGAGACTCTGATTGTTTAAGATGGCAACCATGATAGTCGATTGTCTGCTCTTATCAACAAAACACATGATAATGAGAAATGGTCACGGTTAAGGTCTAAGTTGAGAATGAAATATTTTCTGAATCACAAACCTCTCTGAAGTCATTCCAGCCTTGTCAATATTGATAACAGGGATTTTATAAGAAATAATGATGATGAGAAGGAAACTAGTTGTTCCTCAGTATGTGACCTGTATATGTTACAAAGTATCACAATATGACTCATACAACAAAACACAGGACTGTGTGCTGTGTATTCCTGCTTTAAAGATTCATTGTGTTAGTGTAATTGCTGTTGATTAATTTATGTAATATGCACATGAGAAGACAGCAAGATACACCAGGCAACAAATTATTGTGCAATCTATTTGTGTCTTCATTACTGAAACAGTTCTATTGGCAGCAGAAAAGTCTACTAAATTACTACTTTGTTTGCCTGCTGGGTTGAAAAACAATGAGCAAACCTTTTCCAAGATGGCATCTAGTAGAGGCATGTTATCTGACTGAGCCTTGATGGTGTGAGAGAAGAAAGCGTATGTCTTGTCTCTCATCAGGGAATCAATGGGCACTTGCTTGACTCCGATGATCAGGGAAGCCTCCGACATGTTTTCCTGAATGATTGCCCCATGGTCCGCATACTCCTGAAAAAACATTCATTATTTCATCATTTACAGAGGTCAGTGATATACTTTGTGGGGTAACAAACCCTGGACTTCCATGGTAGTTAGGTTTACTTGCCATCACTCTAAATAAAGATCAATCAATCAATCAATCAATCAATCAATCAACTCTGGAGACAGAAAGTAGAAGACCCTTTTACACATCTTGAGGTATATTGCATAAATAGTGCCAGCCCATATTTGAATAGACCAATCTGCATTCAACTAATCAAAAAGTAAAGACTCTTTCTACACACCTGGAGCTGTGCTGGCACTGATCCCATATTGGTATAGACTAATCGGAACCCCAAGGGTGATGTCACTATTCCGGCAGCTGCCTTTACTGTCCAGGACATATCCTGGGACACACTGTCAGGCTGTGTCGACCTGGGAGCCCAGGTCAATTAAAAACACCCACTTTGATGAGGATTGGAACACACAACCGCTGTGCTAACAGGTAAGAGTGCTAGCTACTGCACTACCATGACTACCCCACACAAGATTCAGCTACCTCATATTCGCCACCTCTCTTGCTCATCCCGTTGCTAGAATTCATCCATAGTTGAGCTGCAACAGTTCTGCCAACTCCAGCACAGTAACATAGGACTGGATGCGCTGAACCCTACACTCTAAGCCAGTGGTTCTCAACCTTTTTTGGCCTGTGCCGCCCCTTCACCATATTTTCAGAACAATATTCCCCCCCCCCCCCTCTTTTGTATTTCCTACCTAAAAATTTGGCCCGTGCCCCCCTTCACCATATTTTCAGAACGTCATTCCCCCCTTTCGTATTTCCTACCTAAAAATCCCGCCTCTACACAGTGTACGTAATAATGGAAGCTAAATTTTATAGCACATACTAAAACAAGTCTAGACGTCCACATAAAACGTGATTTGTGGGTCTACTTACTTTATAAATTGAATTTTAGAAGGGTGAGATGTACAGAACCGCACAGTAGGAAGGGAAAAACAATATCAAGTAATTGGTTCTTGTATTAACGCGATCTTGAAATAATCTTAATCCCCCCACCCCCCTTGGAAACCCTAAAATTCCCCCCTGGGGGGAATTCCCCACTGGTTGAGAACCACTCCTCTAAGAGATCTGACTGCCATAGCACCGTCTCTTTCAGGACACAAGCATTCAAGCTATAAGTCACTGACTGCATTCACCCTTGTTGCATCACTTTATATTTTGCTTCTTTTGCTTCTTCTTCATTGCATACCTTCAATTATGAATCTCCAGATATTTAAGAAAGGACTGAAATAACATAATAAATAAATTTACAGGTATTGATTAGCACTTGTGGTGAAGAAAGGTAAGAAATATAGATAAGAGGAAATATTAGACAATATAAAATGACCTACAAGCTATAGGCACATTAGGATTTGAACCAGCAGCCATCAAATGAGGACAGTGCCTTGATGAAGTTAAAGTGTCATGGATGCACAGCCAATTAGACACTCGTGGCTGTGTGCTGAAGTACACTTGTACCTTTAGCAAGACACTATCATCATTTGGATGCAGCTGATTAGAATCATGATGTACCTATAGATTATTTTTTGTATAATGCATAGTATGTCCTCTAATCTATACAATTTTCTGTCCTCACAATGAGTGCCGACCAATCCTGTTAATTTATTTCTCATGCTATTGCAATGAATATTTAACTGCCATTTTAGCAGTTCCACTATCACAGTTACATTCATCAGTAGTTCCCATCCTTAGCCTATTGCATATTTAGTGTATTACATATTTAGTGTACAAGGTCACAATCAGAGATAAGTTTACAGTGCAAGAATTCACAAAGTGTGAACAATCTCTGTGAATCAAACAAGATAACCTATATATGTATGTGCTGTGTAGCAAAATTATAAATGTGCATCCTTTTCAGATAAGTTAATATCACATTTATATAGCATCTCCAAAACATTGTCAATGCAGTATAGACTTGGTTGAAGTCTTTCCTAGCTAATATTGTGTACATATCTTAGAATGTATAGATGTCTTTCCCTGCTAACAATGTCTACACATCTTAGAATGTATTGATGTCTTTCATCATCATCATCAAGTGCCGTGCCGGCTGGCGTAGGCGTTCATGGCTCTCCACAGATCTCGGTCTTTGGTGTTCTGGATCAACTCTGCTGATGATATTCCTCCATGCCACCGTTTCAGTCCGTCCAGCATCATTTCTCTTGGTCTGCCTCTGCCTCTCTTCCCCTCGATCTTTCCAGTTGTCACGATGTTCTCCAATGCCTCTCTTCTCATCACATGACCAAAGAAAGATGTTTGATGTCTTTACCTTGATAAATTTGTCTACACATCTTAAGACTTTGTTGATGTGTTTACATTGCTAACATTTACTACAAATCATAGACTTTATTGATGTCTTTACCCCATAATCATTTACTACACAATTAGATGTGGTTGATACCTTCCCCTAGCTAATATTGTCATTGTCTGGGATTTTTTCACGTTGACTCCTAGTAAACAAAATATTTCCTCTGGTCTCTGGATAGTGAGATTGGATGCCCGTGTGTATTGCTGCGCATGTAAAACATCCCTTGGCAGTTGGAAATTGAAAAAGAGTAGCCTAACGGGCAAAATTTTGAGTTAAAAATCTACCCAAAGTATTTCAGGATCCTCACCAGTGCTATGGAGTTTGTGCACTGAGCTGAGATTCTCCAGACTCAGGCTTGAGTTAGGAATAGAACGGAGCACTTATGGGTTACAACTGTGTGCCGTGATGTTGATCCGACTACTAAACTAAACTAAACATTGTCAGTCAGAGAAATCTGGCCAGGGATTTTCTGCTAGAGTCAGGGGAAAGTCATGGCTGGACATGGCTATAGTCTACATCAGCAAGTATGAAGATGGAGGTGGCTGCCATCACTACAGTTTGAGGTGGCTATCAGTTACTTGAGTCACCAGGCAACATAGATTCTCAATGTGTATTAAGTACAGTTCAAAATGAAGAGATGTGGCATGATTGGATACCAAACATAATTTCTTTCTTACAAAGACTTTGATGGATGTACTGTACAGGCCAGGTTGGGGTGCGAGTAAATGAGTAAGTGGATTTGTTGACTTTAATATCACCAGTAGATGTAACATTCACGACGGACAAGGGAGATACTCTGAAGAATATCTATGAATGACAGCTAGTATATTTTAGGATGTTTGAGTTTGAATTCAAGTGTAGTTCAACAAGGATGGTCATATGAGGGGATGAATCAAACATGTTTACAACTAGTGTGTTACTGGAACAATCTGCATCTACACCTTATGACATTTGCTGAGAGAGACCATTTTAGACGTAGTGTAAAGACGTTGATTCTTAGAACCAATAACCTCTAGGCCACTGCTGTTCCTATGACTAAAGTTAGCTGCCCTTTACAGGACATCACAGTCAACCCAACATATTTTTGATTTTTTGATCTCTTGGCAAATTTACGTTTAGTAGTTTGCCATTCATTGCTTTCTGAACAACCGGCATTCATATGATTTTTATACAAATCCCACCGCTAAATCACCGGCAGCTGTGTTTCAAATGTGGTATGCAGGATTACGAACTGCGACCGAAACCCCTTCACTACAGAGCCAGCTATTCCTATGATTAGGTTGCCTTTATTCTAATCCTCCAGACATGACAAAATGAACAAAATATCACCAACCTTCATACTGTAAGCTCTCCGATTTGATGGTTGCACTATCACCTTGACTCCAGACATCACAAGTTTGCGGATCTGCTGTGGGGAAAGAGGAGCACGTCGTTCCCAGACATTGACCGTTTCCCTCCGAACAGCCATAACAGGCCGCTCACTGGCCCTGCGGACTTGAACTGCCGACGACAGTGCTGGAAGAGTTTGTCCACGCAGAAAGGGGTAACTACTAACAGTCTGCAGGACAGTCCGTCCAAATTTAACATACGTCTGAGAAGCCATTTTTCTGTTCATTTTAAAAATATCTTTTCTTTACAAACTCTGCAGCTGTGTCTGAAGGTTGATGATTATCTGAACAATGCAGGAAATACCCAGCACAATTTTATCAAGACTTTTTTTTGGGGTCAATGGAGGAAAAAACTCAGCTTGGATAAGAAGCAATATCTGCCAACACTGCAGTTCTTAATGGAAGACCTCTCATCGGAAATCTAAATATTGTGTTGCCTAGTACCCGGTATAGTCACAGGCAAAATATTCTGAAAATGAAAGAACAAATTATTAGTAAGCTATTGAAGATAATTCATGTATTGTCTAGAACCCAGTATCATCATAAACACTTATAACATCCTGAAAATGAAATATTAAACACATTATTAGCAAGCTATTGAAGATATAACATGGACACTCTAAGTCAAGTATTACTTAATACCAGTTTTGTCACAGGTGCTTACTTCACCCTGACAATGAGAGATGAAACAATTTATTAGTAAGGTTCATATGTCAATAAAGCTTATCATTACAATTTCTGTAAGTTTCATAATCGCAAGAATTAGTCTGATAAGCTACTATGGTGACCTGATTATTACTGTAATACTTTCGGCTTTGAATTGCATAATATTGTAGCCCTTAACATCTGATTAGATAAGGAATTATTGATCATCTCACCTGGTGACATCTTATAGAGGGCGGCAACACATTCTCACCTCATCCACTGTTTTATCATACACAATTAATTTACTTATAATAACTGATTCAGTGCCAAATAAAAAGCAAGTTTGTACCAAACATGGTGCGCAATCAAATGAACAAGTATTATGATGTCAGTTTCCGTTCACTGAGCATCGAAATTGTGGAAGATACCACGAAATAAAACAAATAACACAATGTTCATTGACCTGCGATATATCATCCTTCTGTCCAAACTGGCAATGAATAAGTTAATTGACACTCACAGATGATACAAGTAAGAAGAAGAAATCAGAGGACATGCTTGGCAATAGAAACAAAAATGAAAAATATTTACATAATAGGATTAAAAAATCTAAATGTCACCCATGCATTATTGAAATAACAGGTGTACCTTGATGCACCTGGCCCGACAGATTGTTGTAACAACATATAGTGAGTGTATTATCATGTGTTATCTTTTCATCACAATTTATTGCTACTGATCAAAATAATCACCTGAGAATGAATTTACATATGCTACTTGAAGTGCTTTTGTTTTGCACTACAAAAAAAAAAAAAGCTCTCCTGTCATGGGTCTCCATACAACTCTAGTTCTTTTTACCCCAACACTGTTTTAAAAATTCATTAATTCAAGTACTGATATAATTCCTTGTCATAAAATGGAGACTTGTAGTATTTCTCTCTATGCTGTCATCTATGAAACTGGCTCAATCTCAGTATGTTTAATTAATCTTTTTACATGCTATCAACACAGAATATATTCTAACTATTAAGAAACTTCAGCTACCAGCCAAAACAATTTCTTCCTAAATCTCTAGCTCACTCCCATGGCAGATCATGTCCCTCCAGAACTTCCACTCTCTTGACCCGTATGCTGTTTATTAATTCATGCAATCTTTCTTTAATATCTGTCCTGTTGTTAATTATCTCCGACCAACTCAGTCTTGTGTCCCACTAGCAACACAGTATTCTCATACCATGAATCATGAAATGCTCTATACCTGACTACTGGCACCTTGTCATCTTGGCAGACGATAGATTGTGACATTCTGCTTCCAAAAAAAAAAATAACTACAACCCATTGCGATAACCAATGTGACTCTCCATAGCACAAAGCCTGGGTTGAATTTAGAGACCATGTGTTGTCCATGCAGCATAATCCCTCTCTCGGACTGTTTAATTTATTCCAGAGGAAAGGTAACACCAATAAGTTTGGAACAAGACAAGCTGCAGAAGCTGCCAGATAATCAAAGCAATGGTTTAAATGTCCGCTTGTCAAAGCTTCGATATTAGACCAATTGCCGACCAATGTTTATGGCCTGGTCTGTTCTTTTTAAGTTAGTTGGTAAGTTTACATTCTGTAGTTACCCATTGCTTTCTGAGCAACTGGTACCCATACCATTTTGTAAAAAAAATCAATGCAATGCGGTCTGCTGCCAAATTGCGCGGAGCTGTGTTTCGAACGTAGGTAAACTATGTCCGTAACCCCATCGCCACAGAGCCGGCTGATCTGCCCTGCCATGACATTTAGTCTTTAGACTGCATTTCTTTGCACTAGGAAAAGGCTTGCACCCTCCCATTTGCACTCCTCTACCTGAAGCTGTTGGCACAATGTGGAAGTGTCAGGTTTGGTAAACGCCGCCCAGCATTCGGTACTAACAGAAAGCAAGTAGTACTGTCTACTGTCATAGGGTAGCTCAGTGATGTCTAAGACCTGACACCAACACGTACACCTGACTAAGCATCTTCAAATGCCTCTTCACTGATAGTGGCGAACATGTTTCTCCACAATCCTTTATTTTATACAAGATGGTACTAGTTGTTTTATGAATGTGCATTTCATCAAAATATTCTTTATTCCATGATACATGTTGCATACAAACTAACTTTGCTCACTAACTTTCTTAAAAACATTTCAACACCAAATGTACCTGCTCATAAAAACACCACGGTATAATAAATAAAACAGCTACATTGCTCACTTTTAATAAAGCAAACTACTGTCTACTTTAATATTTCAACACCTAAATTTACCTGCCCATAAAAACACCACAAGATACGGGAATAGGGTGATACTTTTACCACAAACTACTTTCTAAACAATATTTATTTGCTCATAAAAACACCGCGACTTACAGGTGATACTTTTATTTTTAACTACAAACTGCCTGTACAGTGTACAGTGTACACATCACACCAAGTGTGGGCTGTTGTTTTGCGATCAATTGTTGACAATCAATATATAAATAAAAAATAAACACGGCAACATCCTGCAAGCTATGGCTATGCTATATTATATACTATATATAAGATGACAACAAAGCTGTTTATTTAACTACAAGAAAAGCACGTTCCATGGCAGTATTTACCCAAACAAGACCAGAGAACGCAGAAGCGCACACACCGGGTCGAGGTGTTGGCACTGAAGTGGGAGAGAGAGAGAGGACCCCGACAGTCCGGCCAGGCTACGGGGAGATCCGTCTCCCTCCCCCCGACAGTCCGGCCAGGCTGCGGGGAGATCCGTCCCCCTCCCTGTCCCCCCGCTGTCTCCAGCCGGACTCGATACTCGTCCGTCTACTCGCTGCAGGCGATACTCGCGGTATTGTAGTCTGAGTACTGGATTTAAGACACATTTGCATAAATAAACATACGTAGTATTGTTGGCGCTAGCAGAAGGAGAAGAAAGAAGTAGAGACTATAGGAGGCACTAGACAACATAAAATTTGAAAGCTATAGTTACCGACCGGGATTCGAACCTGTCACCTCCAAATGGCGACAGAGCCTCACTGCAGGAACAAGTGTACTTGAGTACTTCGACGCATGACCAGCTAAACACTCCACAACTCTACTCCTTTCTTCTCCTTCTGTGAGCGCCAAATAATACTACGTGTGTTTATTTATGTAACTGTTTCAGTGGCCTCAACTGGTTCCCAAACAGATTCCCTGTGGATTTAAGAAACCACTGCACTCGGGAAGTTCAAACACGCACTCCGTCTATATAGAACTATAACTATAGTAATGATAGGCCTATGAATTACAAACAATTATTAGGTATATTTAGTATGTCTCTTCTTTTCGCAGGAACTAAATATAAATAAACACACATTATATTTTTGGCGCTCACAGAAGGAGAAGAAGGAAGTAGAGATTAGAGGACACACAAGACAACATAAAATGTGAAAGCTATAGTTACCGACCGGGATTCGAACCTGTCAACTCTAAATTACGAAAGCGCTTCGCTGCAGGAACAAGTGTACTTCGACGCATGACTAGCTAGTACTAGACACTCTTAAATATACCTAATTATTTGTAATTCATATTGTTATATCCTACTGCAGCCGCTGCTTCTTTCGTTTATATAGAGTTATATAGTGATTTATAGAACCTGTTTTGTTGTATGGTAGTGCATCTTGGAATGTAAATGGACAAATTAGGACGACAGAACAGAGATGTGGTTCCTGAGACAATTTTACGAATTCATTGGACTGCCAAAGTAACTAACAACGATTGCCTAAAAGAGGCTAATGAAACTAGAGCATTATATACAACAATAAGAAAGAGACAAACAGCTTTATTTGGTCATGTGATGAGAGGAAAGGCACTGGAGGACACCGTGACAACTAGAAAGATAGAAGGGAAGAGAGGCAGAGGCAGACCAAGAGAAATGATACTGGATGGATTGAGACAGTGTCGTGGAGGAATATCATAAGCAGAGTTGATCCAGAAAACCAAAGACCGAGATTTGTGGAGTGTCGTGAACGCCTACGCCAGTCGGCATGGCACTTGATTATGATGATGATGATGACCCCGTCTCTCTACGGAAGCCCATTAGGAGTTCCCATGCTAATTATCCCAGTAGCAACTTGATTAAAAGTTCGCCTCTACGCCTTGAGTATCGTTTAGTTTAGACCCTCTACTCACTGTATCGTATTCGAAGTGATTAACATAGCCACATTCCCCTTGTACAGTAATCCCTGCCGTGTATCCGCTGCTCGTCCTATTTGTCCACAGTGTTTTGTCGCCAGGCTGTTCTGAGACAGATATTCTCCATGCCAGTATGCCAACCTGTCTAGCACAGTGTTTCCCAACCTTTTTTGTGCCATGCCCCACCTAAGCCTTTCTAAAATTCTTGTGCCCCCCCCCCCCCATCCCCAACATATCCATAATTTTTAATATTCAGAAATTTAAATGCTCACTAAAGAAACTTGAATTATAAGTTTTAGGAAGAAATCACTAGGACATTATTGAGCAAACACAGTAAGTAAATTTTCAAAAAATATAACGGAGAACTGAAATTCAAGCACAAAATAATTTTAATGAAAGATTTTTCTATATTATTTTAATTATTAGTAATTATTTATTATTTAAATTTAGTGAGATCCTTGTCACAGCGACCACTTCCTCGTTGGGGCAAAATTTAAAATAAAACTTAAAAGAGCTTTCTATACTAAACCACTGAGGTTACACCCAACATATAACAGAGAAAAACTACAAGAAATTACAGTCAAAGAGAAATTTGCAGATGAAATAAAATGTAAACTTGAAACTCTACAAAACCCGTTGGAGGAAAGCGTTGACCAAACTTGGTTGAACATCAAGAATACAATTCAAACCACCGCAGAAGAATGTCTCGGTGTGTTAACCATGCATAGAAAGAACAGATGGTTCAATCAAAAATGAGAAGAAGCAGTCATTAGGAAAAAGAGTGCCAGACAGTTATGGTTAAATGACATCAATAACATTCAAAATGAAGAGCAATATAGAACTGAATGTAAAGAGGCTACAAAAATAGTTCGGCAGCAGAAGCGAGAATATATGAGCAATATAATCAAAGATATGGAAACTAATCACCAGAAAAACGAATCCAGAAAGTTTTTTAAAGAACTGAAGTCAATGAAACGAGGGCACCAACACAACACATATGGTTGCTAAAATCAAATGCGCTATCTCGCAACACCAAGATCACAATATACAAAACACTGATCAGACCAGTTGTGCTGTATGGCTCTGAAATCTGGAGTACAACTAAAGGAGACTAAGCCTTGTTACAAACCTTTGAGAACAAAGTCTTAAGACGCATCTTTCGGCCCATTAGGGATACACAAAGTGGAGAGTGGAAAAGAAGAAGCAACAAAGACATTTATGATTTGTTTAAGTCCCCGCTAATCATTGGTATCATGAAGGCTAATAGACTGCAATGGCTGGGGCATATAGAAAGAATGGAAGATAACAGGGAAACAAAACTCGCTTACACTCAGGAAATAAATGACCGTAGACCCCGAGGTAGACCAAGAAGACGGTGGAGAGGTAATATATATACAGACCTACAAGCACTTGGAATCAGCGACTGGCAAGAGAAGGTCAACGAGAGAGACGAATGGAGACGGCTTGTATCTGCAGCAAAGGCTCGGAATGCTGAAGTAGAAGAAGAAGAAGAAGAAGAAGAAGAAGAAGAAGAAGAAGAAGAAGAAGAAGAAGAAGAAGAAGAAGAAGAAGAAGAAGAAGAGATCCTTGCGCTCGATGCTTGCTGCAAAGAGATGTTATGTCCGGTTCCAATTTAGTTAACTTCAGTCTCAAGTCTCCCCGGTTTGTTATTTATATCCAGTCGATTTCTTCCATTTTCGAATTGCCCCCCTTAACAATCGAATTGCCCCCCTGTGGGGCGCAGGCCCCACGTTGGGAACACTGGTCTAGCATCTTCTCATTTAGCCCCCTCCTACCTCTCATCATTTCCAACTGTGACATTTTTACGATGTACCCCAGTTTACCCCTTCTTATGACGTGTCCAATAAATGTAGTATGTGGATTGTCTGCTTTTGATTGCTTCTGATGCGAGTAACTTATTTGTAGTTCTCTTTTTAAGCTCTTTTAAGTTGTTTTAATTGCGCTTGTTATGTGGACATTGTGTTCTAGTCATTCTTCTATTCCCACATAGAAGTCGCATTATCATCATCAAGTTCCTTGCCGACTGACGTGGGTGATTATGTGTCTTCACATCTAGCGATTTCCAAGAGTATCCAATCTTGTGATATTTTCCCATGTCACGATGAATGCTGGCAAGAATCCTTCCTCGCTATCTTCTTGTATTTTTTTGGTTGTTGTTTGCGCTCGCTCGCTTTTAACTCAAGCGTGGTATATACGCACTAATTCTAGCAGTGATGGACTGAATTTTGCGTGTGGATTAGCTTTCCTTATTAACAGTGTCCCTCGCCATCAGGCGAACCCACCCCGACTTCAAAGGTACTTGTAATGTACGTCCCAAAGTCAAGGACGGCAGGTCAACATTTTAGTCCAACTGTCCGGTGTAGGGGTTGAACAGCTTATCTCGGCATCAGCACAACGGATGTTTAAGAACATGCGTTCTTACCCATTCGGCCATGCTGACCTGCATTCCTCGTTTTAAACTCAGACATAGTCCATCCACATGCTACTACTTTTAGCACACTTGACTGATTTTTGCATGTGGATTAGCTTTCCCTAGTGCCAGTGTCCCTCGCCATCAGGCGAACTTACTCCGACTTCAGAGGTAAACGTGGTGAAATAAAATCGACCTCCTCGCCTTAACACCCTTTAAACTTTCCACTTGTTACAATATATTTCAGTTGATCTCTTCTCATAATGTGGTCCCCAAAGTTCGCTGCCTATAATCTGCATCACCACTTGGTCTCACCTCAGCAGGAAAGGTTGGCGGTAAAAGAACCACAACAGTTTCGTCCGCTCCGTGGCGAGGGTTTACGGGCGCAGTTCGTAATCACGCGTACCCGCGTTCGAAACACAGTTGCGGGAGATTTGGCAGCAGAACATCTTGCGTTGGTTTTTTTACGAAATGGTGTGGGTGCCGGTCGTTCAGAAAGCAAAAGCAAACTACTGGACGTAAACTCGCCAAGAGATCATAACAGCAAAGAATGCTGGTGTTAACTGCGACGTCCTGTAAAAGATATGCAACTAAGTACTTTCTTGCGCCTTGGATGTACGTTCATCCTATATGTTTGTTTTGGACGTACATGCGTTGCCCCTGTTTAAAGCAGAGCTGTGGTATTTGCGTCTTTCGGTCGCCACATCCGGCTTCTTCGGCTGTTTCTTGACCGACTTAACCATCTCGGATACACCGTCGTTTGGTGTTGTATCTCCATTTATAATATATTTAACACCCTCTGACTCCTTTGCCTTCAGTTTCCATCCATTGGGATTTATTTAGAAGTGATCCAGTCTCCCAGGTCGACCCAGTCCAAAATTGGTGGCAGAAAATGGCCTGGGCGTTATATCCATCATCCATTCAGCACCGGATGTTCTATGAAAATATAGAACGAGCACCATATACCTAATATGCATCATGGGGTGGTAGAGGGTCCTTTCCTTTTTACTGACGTTTACCATATACCCTATACTTGTTTACTCACTTGTTTACACAACATATACCCTATATTTGTTTACTCACTTGTTTACACAACATATACCCTATACTTGTTTACTCACTTGTTTACACAACATATACCCTATATTTGTTTACTCACTTGTTTACACAACATATACCTTACATTTGTTTATTCATTTGTTTACACAACATATACCCTATATTTGTTTACTCACTTGTTTCCACAACATATACCATATACTTGTTTACTAGCTTGTTTACACAACATATACCCTATTCATGTTTATTCACTTGTTTACACAATATATACCCTACACATGTTTACTCACTTGTTTACACAACATATACCCTATATTTGTTTACTCACATGTTTACACAACATATACCCTATACTTGTTTACTCACGTGTTTACACACCATATACCCTATGCTTATTTACTCACTTGTTCACACACCATATACCCTATATTTGTTTACTCACTTGTTTTCACAAGATATACCCTATACTTGTTTACACACATGTTTACACAACATATACGCAATACTTGTTTACTCACTTGTTTACACACCATATACCCTATACTTGTTTACTCATTTGTTTACAGAACATATACCCTATACTTGTTTACTCACTTGTTTACACAACATATACCCTATACTTGTTTACTCAATTGTTTACACAACATATACCCTATACTTGTTTACTCACATGTTTACACACCATATACCCTATACTTGTTTACTCACTTGTTTACACAACATATACCCTATACTTATTTACTCGCTTGTTTAAACAACATATACCCTATACTTGTTTACTAAATTGTTTACACACCATATACCCTATATTTGTTTACTCAATTGTTTACACACCAAATACCATATATTTGTTTACTCAATTGTTTACACAACATATACCCTATACTTGTTTACTCACATGTTTACACACCATATACCCTATACTTGTTTACTCACTTGTTTACACAACATATATCCTATACTTGTTTACTCACTTGTTTACACAACATATACCCTATACTTGTTTACTCACTTGTTTACACAACATATACCCTATACTTGTTTACTCACTTGTTTACACAATATATACCCTATATTTGTTTACTTACTTGTTTACACGACATATACTCTATACTTTTTTTACACAACATATACCCTATATTTGTTTACTCACTTCTTTACACACCATACCCTATACGTCTCAATACACAGAGAAGAGGTCCCATCGCTTGTTCACTTACCACAAACCCTATACTTGTTTACTTACCACATACCCCATACTTGTTTACTTACCATATACCCTATACTTGTTTACTCACATGCTTACACACCATTTACCCTATACTTGCTTACTTACACATACCCAATACTTGTTTACTTACCATATATCCTAATAATCCTATACTTGTTTATTTACCTTATATCCTATACTTGTTTACTTACCTTATATCCTATACTTGTTTACTTACCTTATATCCTATACTTGTTTACTTACCTTATATCCTATACTTGTCTATCCATTTTGCCATGGCAGAGATTCAGTGTATTTATGACAGAGACTCGTCTGTGTTGACAGATCCTCGCCATGGGTATATTTATGTTGACATGGTTCAATATTAATGTTTACGTGGCTCGTTAGAGTTTGCTAGGGGTAACAATCTACCGTTGATGTATATGTATGGCTCGTATGATTCTGGTGTTGTCGTGATACAACTGGCTGGCTGTGGTTAATACCAGTTAATGACTCGTATGATCACTGACTGCTTGTAGCTCTCTCTCTCTCTCTCGCTTTCTCTCTCTCTCTCCTCCTTATCCTCCTCGTCCCCTTTTAACTGTCAAACTAGAATCACAGGATACAACACCAATTAAGTATATATATATATATACTTCACAGCCGGGCTCCCTGGCCGAGGAGTTAGCAGCTTTCTCAGTAACCCCGAATACTCTCGTGGTTGACGTGAGCGCACGAGAATTGGAAGCGGTTCGAGTCGCGCCAGTGACTTCTGAGAGTATGGAGCCGGTCGCTCAGAAAGCAATGGCAAACTACTGAGCGTAATCTTGCCAAGAAATCAACATACAGCTGAAAGATGCTGATGTTGACAGCGATGTCCTGTAAAGGATATGCAAAACATTTTTCTATACACTTCACAAGATGTTGAACAGTAGGGAAGTTGGGAAATCTAACCCCTACTCAAAATCAGTCCAGCGCACTTACTAGTAGTAGCAACTTGTAGAGTAGTAACCACTGTGTTGACAACGCCCGAGTTCAAACCGAAGGCAACATCGTTGAACTTTAAAAAAAAATGACTTTCTTATTTATTTCTCTTTTCCAAGAAATTCGTTTAAGTAATATGGAGGCCCGTGGTTTTAAAACCTAAACGTTATTCTTCATATTTTCATTGAACTCTATTCCCTACCCACACAGTGGTGACAAATAGATATATATTTTCATAGCTTAGTTTGAGCTTATGTCATATCTGTTTACAGGCAGATATGTTGCGTTATGTTGAATGTGTTCTTTGTCATTTAAATTATGTTCGTGATCGCACAGATTCATATGTCATTTACTGTTGTTGGTTTTCCAGGAAAGGAGTAGTTTGACATCTGTTCCAATCTTTCAGTATTTATTTGAATGTCAACTGCAGGGCTTTCTTTGTATTAACAATCTTTACGTCCGTCTTCCATTTTAATGCTAATTTCTAGAAAGTACTGTTAGTTTTTACTTTCTGTGTAATAATATAGCATGCAATGAGACACCGCTGTGCAGACGCTGTGCAGACGGAGCGGAGGTACGAGGGTCGCCAAGTCAATATCCGGACTGATGAACTGAAGAATAGACCATAGACTTGCTGCTATACTTCTAGTGCGCCGGACTGATTTTTGCATGTGGATTAGCTTGCCCTTTTACCAGTGTTTCTCGCCATTAGGCGAACCGACTCCGACTTCAGATGTACTTGTAACGTATGTCCTCAAGTCAAGGACGGGAAGTCAACATTCTAGACCAGTATAGGGGTTGAACACGCTACCTCGACATATTATCCATTCGGCCAAGCTGACCTCAGTCCCCACCTTATACCTGATATTCCAAACATCGGGAGTCTCCGTGGCGAAGTGGTCAAGCCGGCTGACTCGGGCGTCGAAGGTTGTGTGTTCAATTCCAGGCTGCGTCCTTCAGTTCACGGGTGCATTTTTTCCGGAGACTCCATGGGTCGTCGCTGGAACTACGGAGTCGCTTTGTGCTTTGTGCGACGCTTTCGGCAGTTCGCCTCGGAAAGAGACGACTTTATTCCAAACATCGATTTTAATTATTTCTGTCTTCTGCTGCCGCTTGATGAGTGTGCGACGTCACCTGAAACTCTCGATGATCCCTGCTGGACGAGGCGGCAATGTCCTTACCTTCGTAAGCCTTGCTACTGAGAACAGCCATGCTGTTTCTACCGCCTCTGCGGCCTTGGGTACTGGACGGGTCTTACAATTCTCTCATATCATGTCGAGGATTTCGAAATCAGCCGCAGACGCTTTGAAAGCAGCCAGCCTTGCGTTGATTTCGATGGTATGATTGTCGTTGGTTCAGAAAGGAATGGTAAACTACTGAATGAGAAAATTGTCTAGTAAATCACAAACAGGGAAACATGCTGGGACGTCCTGTACAGGACATGCAGCGAACCTTGTATGTTGTTCTAAGGGACCAATAATACTGTAGTTCACCCCCTCCCCAAATACACACACACACACACACACACACACACACACACACACACATCTCGTCTGCTTATGATGCCTTAATCTAATCACTGTAGTGCAGTGTTTCCCAACGTGGGGCCCCCTCCCCACAGAGGGGCAATTCGATTGTTAAGGGGGGCAATTCGAAAATGGAAGAAATCGGCTGGATATAACAAAATGGGGAGACTTGAGACTGAAGTTAACTAAATTGGAACCTGACATAAAATCTCGTTGCAGCAAGCATAAAGCGCAAGTATCTCACGAAATTTAAATAATAAATAATTACTAATAAATAACATAGAAAAATCTTTCATTAAAATTATTTTGTACTTGAATTTCAGTATTATATGTTTTGATAATTTACTTAATGTGTTTGCTCAATAATTTGCTATTGATTTCTTCCTAAAACCTATTATTCATATTTCTTTGGTGAACATTTCAATTTTTGAATATTAAAAATAATGTATATGTTAGGTGGGGGGGGGGGGGGGAAGCATAAGAATTTTAGAAAGGCTTAGGTGGGGCGTAGCACAAAAAAGGTTGGGAAACACTGCTGTAGTGATTCCCCGTGTTCATATGTTGTGCTTTCTTGTATTTGTTTCTGATGAAGGCTAGTCGCCGCAACGTCGTTTATTTTCCATAATTGTGTTCTGTAAAGCTACATTACTTCGTGTTCTTTTATACTAGATTAATAAATCAACTCTTCAGGTACCGTCTCCACAATGAAGGTTGGCTGCAATGGGTCTCCAACACTGTCTGTCCCTCATCTTGCATATCCTTTACAGGACCTTGCAGTCAAAACCAACATTTTACTGCCGTTGTTGATGCCTTGGCAAGTTTACGTTCAGTAATTTGTCACTGCTTTCTGAACGACCGGCTCCCATACCAACACGTTAAAACCAGCGCGACACGGTCTGCTACCAAAACGGTCACCGCTGTGTTTCGAACGCGGGTAAGCGGTATTACGAATCGCGTCTACAACGGCATCGCCACGGAGACGGCACGGAAGATACTACAGTGACTACATTAAGGCATAAGTCAACACCTTTGGTGAATAAGGTAGCAAATAATGGCTTCACAAAAGAGAGCGAGGGGAAGTGAAGTGTGACTGCAGGCCTTGCTTAGAGAAGCACGGCTGCGCCTTGTGTTTTTTACAATACAGAACGATATCAAGTCCGACTGTGGGATAGTAGAACATCGTGCTTCAACTTCGTTCAGCCCGCTTGATCCGGGTTGGTTGCGCTGAGCTGGAGTCCGGGGAAAAGAATGGGTCTATTTCGAAAGCCCGGCGGGAGATGGGGAGAGACCGTTAAGTGACACTTAGTCGTCCCAGGGGACAATGCCTTGACGTCTGCTAAAGTATAATGAATTCCGGACACGAGTAGCAAGTTTAGCAGGTTTCGCGGGAGACGAGCGGGAGGTAGTATTAGCTTTTTCCACAAACGGAATGCTTCTCAGGATGTGTTAGGGAATAACTTCTATGAAAAGAAAAATCACAAGTTCATGGCTTTCAAAAAGGCTAAATACACACTGATAGGGACAACTGGAGAGACCAGCTATCTTTAGTATGATCTGACCAAATATAAAAGTAGAACACATTAGTCAGTGGTTGTGATTCACAGGGTGAGAGCAATTGGCATTTGCACACTGTGCGTGCTTGAGATTCACAGGGTGAGAGTCATTTGTACATTGTGCGTGGCTTGAGATTCACAGGGTGAGAGTCATTTGTACATTGTGCGTGGCTTGAGATTCTCACAGAGTGAAGTTAGATAATTCACAACCCATTTACATGCCTTACATTGAGCAAATGATGCTAGGTGAATTTTAAAAATTCGTCTCAGGGCTGGTTCGAACCCTTGACCACGGGGCATGCATGCAGGCGTCTAGCCACTCCGCTAACGGAGCTCCGGTTAAATAAGTTGAGACCTAAATATGAATATAGACTGCGGGTTGACGGACAGACAGACCGCAAGTAAGTAAGAAAGACAGACAGACAGACAGAAAGAAAGAAAGAACAATACAAAGAAAGAAAGAAAGATCATAGTCCAGGGATAGTGCCGACACCTATGCCAGTCAGTTGATCTATAGCGTCGACTTCCCGGACTTGACGTCGGGACGTAAATTACAAGTATCCCAGAAGTCGGAGTGGGTTCTCCTGTTGGGAAGGGACACTGGTAATACACGCAGAATCAGTCCAGTGCACTAGAAGTGGTAGCACGTCTGTGGATAACGCTTGAGTTCAAAGTGAACTGAAATAAAAAGCATCAGAGACGAGGAGATTGGCACAATAATACATCGCCAAATATTAACTAGCAGATAACTGTGGATGGTAAAAATAATTAAAATGTGTCTGTTGTGAATAAGAACACTATTAAATGCATAATATCAACTCAACCAACAAGAGAAAGTTACAATCTTCAGACTACGGACAGGACACAACAGGATGGACTAGCACATGTGTAATAAACTAAAGATAAGAGAAACTGATGCATGTAATTGTGGAACTGGTAAAATGACGGCTAAACATGTGCTACAGAAGTGTCCAACATATTCAGAACACAGAAAAGCATTTTGGTCTACACATTTGAGGACACACTTTATGTGAATGTCAACAAGCTAAAGTTGCATTTTCTTTGCATTTATTCATATTAAGGTCTGAAGGCGAATGAAGGAGGAGGCAGAGGAGGTCAAGAAGAAGAAGAAGAAGAAGAAGAAGAAGAAGAAGAAGAAGAAGAAGAAGAAGAAGAAGAAGAAGAAGAAGAAGAAGAAGAAGAAGAAGAAGAAGAAGAAGAGGAGGAAGAAGAAGAAGAAGAAGAAGAAGAAGAAGAAGAAGAAGAAGAAGAAGAAGAAGAAGAAGAAGAAGAAGCAGAAGAAGAAGAAGAAGAAGAAGAAGAAGAAGAAGAAGAAGAAGAAGAAACAACTCTAACATAGTTTAACAGAGTAACCATCGTGGGGTTCATGAGATATCCAGACACATTTAAGTGAATCGGGAAATGAGGAAACAAGATGGCTAGAGATATAATGATATATTATAACACACACACTCAAATCCAATAGCTTAAACAGAAAGTCCGTCTACTGGAATGAACATAGCAAAGTAAATTTTGTTGTGTACCTATTTAACGCATATATTTTTATTGTTTCGTTCTAGCCCTGTGACAAAGACCAGTGGAACAGCTGACCTATATCAGTGATTTTCTATCCGTCTTATTGCCCATTCATATTTTGTGTTTTCCCATCCGTCGAGCTGTCCATTCATATTTTTATTTTTTTGTGTTGTCCCATCCATCGAGCTGCCCAGTTATTATTATTATTATTATTATTAATTTTTTTGTATTTTTCCATTTGTCGAGCTACCCAGTTATTTTGTTGTTGTTGTATTTTTCCACCCATCGAGCTGCCAGTTATGATTTGTATTTTTCCATTCATCGGGCTGCCTATTTTTTTTTCTTTTCATCCGTCGAGTTGCCCAGTCACATTCTGTATTTTTCCATTCGTCGAGCTGCCACCTCCTCCCCCCTCCTTCCCCCCCCCCCCCCCCCCCCCCCCCCCCCCCCCCCCAGTCGTCGAGCTGCTCAGCCACATTCTGTGTTTTTCCATCCGTCGAGTTGCCCGGTCAAATTCAGTGACATTTTGAATGCATGCACGTCGCATTTGGAGGATTGAAAGGCAAAACAGGTGAAAGTAATTTAACGTCAGAAATCGCCTTGCCAGTTCGAAGCGTGAAGATTACATATACACGGCCGTGGAATAATGGAGTGTCGTCACAGGGAGTGTGACCACGGGGTAAATATACTTACGCCGTCCCCTGGGCCTCCTCGGGAGAAAGCTGTTGGAGTTAACAAAGGAATTCTCCCCTCCAGGCTGGTGGTTTAGCGGTGACGCCTCTACTATAGATTTATAACTATGTCAAGGACGCAATGAAGTCCAGACAGGTGACACTTAATGTGGGAGAGAAAAATTTAAATGGGCGGGGAGAATGGGAATTGTTAGAACAGTGTCGGCAGGGTGGTCGCTAATTAATCAAGATCTCGGTGTTGTGCCGTTAACAGAACAGCGAGTAGGGGAAGGCGGAGGAGGAGCAGAAGACTGAAAGAAGAAGAAGAAGAAGAAGAAGGAGAGATAGGGGAAGAGAAGGAGGAGGGAGTGGTGGTCGTGGCAGTAAGAGTAGAAGTAGGAATAGTAGTAGTAGTAGTAGTAGTAGTAGTAGTAGTAGTAGTAGTAGTAGTAGTAGTAGTAGTAGTAGTAGTAGTAGTAGTAGCTACAGCAGTAGCATTAGACGTAGCAGTAGCTGTAACAGAGAGGAGGAGGAGGAGGAGGAGGAGGAGAAGAAGAAGAAGAAGAAGAAGAAGAAGAAGAAGAAGAAGAAGAAGAAGAAGAAGAAGAAGAAGAAGAAGAAGAAGAAGAAAGAGAGGATGGGGTAAAGTAAGAGGAAGTAGTAGTAATAGTAGTAGTAGCAGAAGCAGCAGTAGTAGCAGCAGCAGTAGTAGTAGTAGTAATAGTAGTAGTAATAGTAGTAGTAGTAGTAGTAGTAGTAGTAGTAGTAGTAGCAGAAGCAGCAGCAACAGTAGTAGTAGTAGTAGTAGTAGTAGTAGTAGTAGTAGTAGTAGTAGTAGTAGTAGTAGTAGTAGTAGTAGTAGAAGCAGCAGTAGTGGTTGCAGTAGCTTCACGATTAGAAGTAGCAGCAGTAGTAATAATACAAGCAATAACAGTTGCAACTGTATTGATGTTAAAGTTAGTTGCATATACTTTACAGGACGTTTCAGTCAACGCCAGCATGTGTTGCTGTTGTGATTTTTTGACAAGTTTACGTTCAGTGGTTTGCCATTGATTTCTGAATGACCGGCTCCATACAATTTCGTAAAAAACCAATCCAAGGCGGCCTGCTGCTAATTGTATTTTCAACCTCTTTAAGATACGTATTATTATCAGAATATACATCTTCAGCATACTCTTGCCCACACGCTTGACTAGAAACATATTGACGGTTTTATTCACCTTCACACCAAAAGAAAAGAATGATCAAATCAGTTAGAAAGTCACGAAAACCTGCTCAAGACGACTACCAGAATAAATCATTATCCTGCGCCTCAGAACAGGACACAACAGACTACGCAACCACATGTGTACACAATTCAAGATTGGCGAATCAGCCATGTGATACATGTGGATTGGCTCCGCAGACAGAAGATCAGATACTTCAAGACTGCCCAAAATATAACATATCAAGGCACACCTTCTGGCCTAGAGAAACGACAGTGGAAGGTAAACTCTATGGACCAATGAGCGAACTAAAAAAAAAAAAACGACAGTTAAATTCATACAAGAGACAATGTTGCAGTAACAGACAAATTTCAAGCGAACGAAAGAAGAAGAATTCATGTTCAACAACCCACTTCCAAATGATATGTAAGAACACATCCTCACTTAGTATGGCGCGCAGTTTTACTTATCAAAGCAAGCTTCGATTGTTCACACGTTAGTTAGTTAGTTAGTTAGTTAGTTAGTTAGTTAGTCGCAGTTCCAACTTCACAGCAACGGGTCGTCCCCATTATGCTCCGTTCCTGTGCCAGTGAATATCATACAAAACGCTCCCCACTGCCCAATGTGAAAAGTGGAAAAGACAGGAGTCTCGACAAACAACAGACCGCACAGATACACTGTGCATAATGCCGCCGCCAGAATGTCAACACAATAGTCCCCCACAAAACACTCAGTTCATTTCTGATGGAATCTGCAGTCATTTTCCCATCTGGATATTTCCTAGATGTTCACCCATACAGTCCACGAAATACAGTTCATCGTCGGTGGCAGTGGCAGTCAACCAGAAGCCCAGCAGCCACACATTTCTGCATAAGGCAAAAACCGGTCAACTCTGGGACATAGCCATCTGCAATCGCTCACACGTATTGCAAGCCATCATACGGTTCAAGCCATCAGAATGATTGTTCACACAATTTCAAGCCATCAGAATGATTGTTCATGCATATTTCAAGCCATCTAAATGATTGCAGTAACAACATGCCAACTGTTGGGAGATTTTGACCTCGACAAGTCTATTTATAGCATCGAGGTTACGATTAAACATCAGGACAGATGTATTATCATGCAAATACAGAGGGGATATAGTAAAACAAGGAGAACATGGTGACAACTGGTAAGATCGATGGGACAAGACCAAGGGGAAGACCTAGAAGCAAGTTCCTGGATGGCTTGGCCTTGTGGCATGGTCGAGACAGAAACACGGAGCTGATCCACGACTCTGGTGATCGAGTGAGATGGCAGAACATGACCGCCCACGCTTACCGGCATGGCACATGATGGATGGATGGATGGATATAGTAAAAGATGGTCTCACAAGTAATACATTATAGATACATCAGGGCCAGAGTAGGAGAGAGGCCCCCAACAAGACATACCATGTATATATAGTAGAGTATAGAGTAAGAGACGGGCCCCTCACAAGACATACCATGTATATATAGTAGAGTATAGAGTAAGAGAGGGGCCCCTCACAAGACATACCATGTATATATATAGTAGAGTATAGAGTAAGAGAGGGGCCCCTCACAAGACATACCATGTATATATATAGTAGAGTATAGAGTAAGAGAGAGGCCCCTCACAAGACACTACCATGTATATATAGTAGAGTATAGAGTAAGAGAGAGGCCCCTCACAAGGGACATACCATGTATATATATAGTAGAGTATAGAGTAAGAGAGGGGCCCCTCACAAGACATACCATGTATATATATAGTAGAGTATAGAGTAAGAGAGAGGCCCCTCACAAGACATACATGTATATATATAGTAGAGTATAGAGTAAGAGAGAGGCCCTCACAAGACATACCATGTATATATATAGTAGAGTATAGAGTAAGAGAGAGGCCCCTCACAAGACATACCATGTATATATAGTAGAGTATAGAGTAAGAGAGGGGCCCTCTCACAAGACATACCATGTATATATATAGTAGAGTATAGAGTAAGAGAGAGGCCCCTCACAAGACATACCATGTATATATAGTAGAGTATAGAGTAAGAGAGGGGGCCCCTCACAAGACATACCATGTATATATATAGTAGAGTATAGAGTAAGAGAGAGGCCCCTCACAAGACATACCATATATATATAGTAGAGAATAGAGTAAGAGAGAGGCCCCTCACAAGACATACCATGTATATATATAGTAGAGTATAGAGTAAGAGAGAGGCCCCTCACAAGACATACCATGTATATATAGGTAGAGTATAGAGTAAGAGAGAGGCCCTCACAAGACATACCCATGTATATATATAGTAGAGTATAGAGTAAGAGAGAGGGCCCCTCACAAGACATACCATGTATATATATAGTAGAGTATAGAGTAAGAGAGAGGCCCTCACAAGACATACCATGTATATATATAGTAGAGTATAGAGTAAGAGAGAGGCCCCTCACAAGACATACCATGTATATATATAGTAGAGTATAGAGTAAGAGAGAGGCCCCTCACAAGACATACCATGTATACTATATAGTAGAGTATAGAGTAAGAGAGAGGCCACTCACAAGACATACCCATGTATATATATAGTAGAGTATAGAGTAAGAGAGAGGCCCTCACAAGACATACCATGTATATATATAGTAGAGTATAGAGTAAGAGAGAGGCCCCTCACAAGACATACAATGTATATATATAGTAGAGTATAGAGTAAGAGAGAGGCCCCTCACAAGACATACCATGTTATATATAGTAGAGTATAGAGTAAGAGAGGGGCCCCTCACAAGACATACCATGTATATATATAGTAGAGTATAGAGTAAGAGAGGGGCCCCTCACAAGACATACCATGTATATATATAGTAGAGTATAGAGTAAGAGAGAGGCCCCTCACAAGACATACCATGTATATATATAGTAGAGTATAGAGTAAGAGAGAGGCCCCTCACAAGACATACCATGTATATATATAGTAGAGTATAGAGTAAGAGAGAGGCCCCTCACAAGACATACCATGTATATATATAGTAGAGTATAGAGTAAGAGAGGGGCCCCTCACAAGACATACCATGTATATATATAGTAGAGTATAGAGTAAGAGAGAGGGCCCCTCACAAGACATACCATGTATACTATATAGTAGAGTATAGAGTAAGAGAGAGGGCCCTCACAAGACATACCATGTATATATATAGTAGAGTATAGAGTAAGGAGAGAGGCCCCTCACAAGACATACCAATGTATATATATAGTAGAGTATAGAGTAAGAGAGGGGCCCCTCACAAGACATACCATGTATATATATAGTAGAGTATTAGAGTAAGAGAGAGGCCCTCACAAGACATACCATGTATATATATAGTAGAGTATAGAGTAAGAGAGAGGCCCCTCACAAGACATACCATGTATATATATAGTAGAGTATAGAGTAAGAGAGAGGCCCCTCACAAGACATACCATGTATATATAGTAGAGTATAGAGTAAGAGAGGGGCCCCTCACAAGACATACCATGTATATATATAGTAGAGTATAGAGTAAGAGAGAGGCCCCTCACAAGACATACCATGTATATATAGTAGAGTATAGAGTAAGAGAGGGGCCCCTCACAAGACATACCATGTATATATATAGTAGAGTATAGAGTAAGAGAGAGGCCCCTCACAAGACATACCATATATATATAGTAGAGAATAGAGTAAGAGAGAGGCCCCTCACAAGACATACCATGTATATATATAGTAGAGTATAGAGTAAGAGAGAGGCCCCTCCACAAGACAATACCATGTATATATATAGTAGAGTATAGAGTAAGAGAGAGGCCCCCTCACAAGACATACCATGTATATATATAGTAGAGTATAGAGTAAGAGACGGGGCCCTCACAAGAAATACCATGTATATATATAGTAGAGTATAGAGTAAGAGAGAGGCCCTCACAAGACATACCATGTATATAATATAGTAGAGTATAGAGTAAGAGAGAGAGCCCCTCACAAGACATACCATGTATATATAGTAGAGTATAGAGTAAGAGAGAGGCCCCAACAAGACATACCATGATATATATAGTAGAGTATAGAGTAAGAGAGGGGCCCCCTCACAAGACATACCATGTATATATATAGTAGAGTATAGAGTAAGAGAGAGGCCCCCTCACAAGACATACCATGTATATATATAGTAGAGTATAGAGTAAGAGAGAGGCCCCTCACAAGACATACCATGTATATATATAGTAGAGTTATAGAGTAAGAGAGAGGCCACTCACAAGACATACCATGTATATACTATAGTAGAGTATAGAGTAAGAGAGCGGCCCACTCACAAGACATACCATGTATATATAGTAGAGTATAGAGTAAGAGAGAGGCCACTCACAAGACATACCATGTATATATATAGTAGAGTATAGAGTAAGAGAGAGGCCACTCACAAGACATACCATGTATATATATAGTAGAGTATAGAGTAAGAGAGAGGCCACTCACAAGACATACCATGTATATATAGTAGAGTATAGAGTAAGAGAGAGGCCCCTCACAAGACATACCATGTATATATATAGTAGAGTATAGAGTAAGAGAGAGGCCACTCACAAGACATACCATGTATATATATAGTAGAGAATAGAGTAAGAGAGGGGCCCCTCACAAGACATACCATGTATATATATAGTAGAGTATAGAGTAAGAGAGGGGCCCCTCACAAGACATACCATGTATATATATAGTAGAGTATAGAGTAAGAGAGGGGCCCCTCACAAGACATACCATGTATATATAGTAGAGTATAGAGTAAGAGACGGGCCCCTCACAAGACATACCATGTATATATATAGTAGAGTATAGAGTAAGAGAGGGGCCCCTCACAAGACATACCATGTATATATATAGTAGAGTATAGAGTAAGAGAGGGGCCCCTCACAAGACATACCATGTATATATATAGTAGAGTATAGAGTAAGAGAGAGGCCCCTCACAAGACATACCATATATATATAGTAGAGAATAGAGTAAGAGAGAGGCCCCTCACAAGACATACCATGTATATATATAGTAGAGTATAGAGTAAGAGAGAGGCCCCTCACAAGACATACCATGTATATATATAGTAGAGTATAGAGTAAGAGAGGGGCCCCTCACAAGACATACCATGTATATATATAGTAGAGAATAGAGTAAGAGAGAGGCCAGTCACAAGACATACCATGTATATATATAGTAGAGAATAGAGTAAGAGAGGGGCCCCTCACAAGACATACCATGTATATATATAGTAGAGAATAGAGTAAGAGAGAGGCCAGTCACAAGACATACCATTGTATATATATAGTAGAGTATAGAGTAAGAGAGAGGCCCCTCACAAGACATACCATATATATATAGTAGAGAATAGAGTAAGAGAGAGGCCAGTCACAAGACATACCATGTATATATAGTAGAGTATAGAGTAAGAGAGAGGCCCTCACAAGACATACCATGTATATATAGTAGAGTATAGAGTAAGAGACGGGCCCCTCACAAGACATACCATGTAATATATAGTAGAGTATAGAGTAAGAGAGAGGCCCCTCACAAGACATACCCATGTATATATAGTAGAGTATAGAGTAAGAGAGAGGCCTCTCACAAGACATACCATATTATATATAGTAGAGAATAGAGTAAGAGAGAGGCCCCTCACAAGACATACCATGTATATATAGTAGAGTATAGAGTAAGAGACGGGCCCCTCACAAGACATACCATGTATATATAGTAGAGTATAGAGTAAGAGAGAGGCCCCCAACAAGACATACCATGTATATATAGTAGAGTATAGAGTAAGAGAGAGGCCCCTCACAAGACATACCATGTATATATAGTAGAGTATAGAGTAAGAGACGGGCCCCTCACAAGACATACCATATATATATAGTAGAGTATAGAGTAAGAGAGAGGCCCCCAACAAGACATACCATGTATATATAGTAGAGTATAGAGTAAGAGAGAGGCCCCTCACAAGACATACCATATATATATAGTAGAGTATAGAGTAAGAGACGGGCCCCTCACAAGACATACCATGTATATATAGTAGAGTATATAGTAAGAGAGAGGCCAGTCACAAGACATACCATGTATATATAGTAGAGAATAGAGTAAGAGAGGGGCCCCTCACAAGACATACCAGGTATATATATAGTAGAGAATAGAGTAAGAGAGAGGCCAGTCACAAGACATACCATGTATATATATAGTAGAGTATAGAGTAAGAGAGAGGCCACTCACAAGACATACCATGTATATATATAGTAGAGTATAGAGTAAGAGAGAGGCCACTCACAAGACATACCATGTATATATAGTAGAGTATAGAGTAAGAGAGAGGCCCCTCACAAGACATACCATGTATATATAGTAGAGTATAGAGTAAGAGAGAGGCCACTCACAAGACATACCCATGTATATATATAGTAGAGAATAGAGTAAGAGAGGGGCCCCTCACAAAGACATACCATGTATATATATAGTAGAGTATAGAGTAAGAGAGGGGCCCCTCACAAGACATACCATGTATATATATAGTAGAGTATAGAGTATGAGAGGGGCCCCTCACAAGACATACCATGTATATATAGTAGAGTATAGAGTAAGAGACGGGCCCCTCACAAGACATACCATGTATATATATAGTAGAGTATAGAGTAAGAGAGGGGCCCCTCACAAGACATACCATGTATATATATAGTAGAGTATAGAGTAAGAGAGGGGCCCCTCACAAGACATACCATGTATATATATAGTAGAGTATAGAGTAAGAGAGAGGCCCCTCACAAGACATACCATATATATATAGTAGAGAATAGAGTAAGAGAGAGGCCCTCACAAGACATACCATGTATATATATAGTAGAGTATAGAGTAAGAGAGAGGCCCCTCACAAGACATACCATGTATATATATAGTAGAGTATAGAGTAAGAGAGGGGCCCCTCACAAGACATACCATGTATATATATAGTAGAGAATAGAGTAAGAGAGAGGCCAGTCACAAGACATACCATGTATATATATAGTAGAGAATAGAGTAAGAGAGGGGCCCCTCACAAGACATACCATGTATATATATAGTAGAGAATAGAGTAAGAGAGAGGCCAGTCACAAGACATACCATGTATATATATAGTAGAGTATAGAGTAAGAGAGAGGCCCCTCACAAGACATACCATATATATATAGTAGAGAATAGAGTAAGAGAGAGGCCAGTCACAAGACATACCATGTATATATAGTAGAGTATAGAGTAAGAGAGAGGCCCCTCACAAGACATACCATGTATATATAGTAGAGTATAGAGTAAGAGACGGGCCCCTCACAAGACATACCATGTATATATAGTAGAGTATAGAGTAAGAGAGAGGCCCCTCACAAGACATACCATGTATATATAGTAGAGTATAGAGTAAGAGAGAGGCCTCTCACAAGACATACCATATATATATAGTAGAGAATAGAGTAAGAGAGAGGCCCCTCACAAGACATACCATGTATATATAGTAGAGTATAGAGTAAGAGACGGGCCCCTCACAAGACATACCATGTATATATAGTAGAGTATAGAGTAAGAGAGAGGCCCCCAACAAGACATACCATGTATATATAGTAGAGTATAGAGTAAGAGAGAGGCCCCTCACAAGACATACCATGTATATATAGTAGAGTATAGAGTAAGAGACGGGCCCCTCACAAGACATACCATATATATATAGTAGAGTATAGAGTAAGAGAGAGGCCCCCAACAAGACATACCATGTATATATAGTAGAGTATAGAGTAAGAGAGAGGCCCCTCACAAGACATACCATATATATATAGTAGAGTATAGAGTAAGAGACGGGCCCCTCACAAGACATACCATGTATATATAGTAGAGTATAGAGTAAGAGAGAGGCCAGTCACAAGACATACCATGTATATATAGTAGAGAATAGAGTAAGAGAGGGGCCCCTCACAAGACATACCAGGTATATATATAGTAGAGAATAGAGTAAGAGAGAGGCCAGTCACAAGACATACCATGTATATATATAGTAGAGAATAGAGTAAGAGAGAGGCCAGTCACAAGACATACCATGTATATATATAGTAGAGTATAGAGTAAGAGAGAGGCCCCTCACAAGACATACCATGTATATATAGTAGAGTATAGAGTAAGAGACGGGCCCCTCACAAGACATACCATGTATATATAGTAGAGTATAGAGTAAGAGAGAGGCCCCTCACAAGACATACCATGTATATATAGTAGAGAATAGAGTAAGAGAGAGGCCAGTCACAAGACATACCATGTATATATAGTAGAGAATAGAGTAAGAGAGAGGCCAGTCACAAGACATACCATGTATATATAGTAGAGTATAGAGTAAGAGAGAGGCCAGTCACAAGACATACCATGTATATATAGTAGAGTATAGAGTAAGAGAGAGGCCAGTCACAAGACATACCATGTATATATAGTAGAGTATAGAGTAAGAGAGAGGCCAGTCACAAGACATACCATGTATATATAGTAGAGTATAGAGTAAGAGAGAGGCCACTCACAAGACATACCATGTATATATAGTAGAGTATAGAGTAAGAGAGAGGCCAGTCACAAGACATACCATGTATATATAGTAGAGAATAGAGTAAGAGAGAGGCCCCTCACAAGACATACCATGTATATATAGTAGAGAATAGAGTAAGAGAGAGGCCAGTCACAAGACATACCATGTATATATAGTAGAGAATAGAGTAAGAGAGGGGCCCCTCACAAGACATACCATGTATATATAGTAGAGAATAGAGTAAGAGAGAGGCCAGTCACAAGACATACCATGTATATATAGTAGAGAATAGAGTAAGAGAGAGGCCCCTCACAAGACATACCATGTATATATAGTAGAGTATAGAGTAAGAGAGGGGCCCCTCACAAGACATACCATGTATATATAGTAGAGTATAGAGTAAGAGAGAGGCCCCTCACAAGACATACCATGTAGATATAGTAGAGTATAGAGTAAGAGAGGGGCCCCTCACAAGACATACCATGTATATATAGTAGAGTATAGAGTAAGAGAGGGGCCCCTCACAAGACATACCATGTATATATAGTAGAGAATAGAGTAAGAGAGAGGCCCCTCACAAGACATACCATGTATATATAGTAGAGAATAGAGTAAGAGAGAGGCCAGTCACAAGACATACCATGTATATATAGTAGAGTATAGAGTAAGAGAGAGGCCACTCACAAGACATACCATGTATATATAGTAGAGTATAGAGTAAGAGAGAGGCCACTCACAAGACATACCATGTATATATAGTAGAGTATAGAGTAAGAGAGAGGCCAGTCACAAGACATACCATGTATATATAGTAGAGTATAGAGTAAGAGAGAGGCCCCTCACAAGACATACCATGTATATATAGTAGAGTATAGAGTAAGAGAGAGGCCACTCACAAGACATACCATGTATATATAGTAGAGTATAGAGTAAGAGAGAGGCCACTCACAAGACATACCATGTATATATAGTAGAGTATAGAGTAAGAGAGGGGCCCCTCACAAGACATACCATGTATATATAGTAGAGTATAGAGTAAGAGAGGGGCCCCTCACAAGACATACCATGTATATATAGTAGAGAATAGAGTAAGAGAGAGGCCCCTCACAAGACATACCATGTATATATAGTAGAGAATAGAGTAAGAGAGAGGCCAGTCACAAGACATACCATGTATATATAGTAGAGAATAGAGTAAGAGAGAGGCCAGTCACAAGACATACCATGTATATATAGTAGAGTATAGAGTAAGAGAGAGGCCAGTCACAAGACATACCATGTATATATAGTAGAGTATAGAGTAAGAGAGAGGCCCGTCACAAGACATACCATGTATATATAGTAGAGAATAGAGTAAGAGAGGGGCCCCTCACAAGACATACCATGTATATATAGTAGAGTATAGAGTAAGAGAGAGGCCACTCACAAGACATACCATGTAGATATAGTAGAGTATAGAGTAAGAGAGGGGCCCCTCACAAGACATACCATGTATATATAGTAGAGTATAGAGTAAGAGAGGGGCCCCTCACAAGACATACCATGTATATATAGTAGAGAATAGAGTAAGAGAGGAGGCCCCTCACAAGACATACCATGTATATATAGTAGAGTATAGAGTAAGAGAGAGGCCCCTCACAAGACATACCATGTATATATAGTAGAGAATAGAGTAAGAGAGGGGCCCCTCACAAGACATACCATGTATATATAGTAGAGTATAGAGTAAGAGAGAGGCCCCTCACAAGACATACCATGTATATATAGTAGAGAATAGAGTAAGAGAGAGGCCCCTCACAAGACATACCATGTATATATAGTAGAGTATAGAGTAAGAGAGGGGCTCTCACAAGACATACCATGTATATATAGTAGAGAATAGAGTAGAGAGGGGCCCCTCACAAAGACATACCATGTATATATAGTAGAGATAGAGTAAGAGAGGGGCCCCCTCACAAGACATACCATGTATATATAGTAGAGTATAGAGTAAGAGAGGGGCTCCTCACAAGACATACCATGTATATATAGTAGAGAATAGAGTAAGAGAGGGGCCCCTCACAAGACATACCATGTATATATAGTAGAGAATAGAGTAAGAGAGAGGCCCCTCACAAGACATACCATGTATATATAGTAGAGTAATAGAGTAAGAGAGAGGCCAGTCACAAGACATACCATGTATATAGTAGAGAATAGAGTAAGAGAGGGAGGCCCTCACAAGACATACCATGTATATATAGTAGAGTATAGAGTAAGAGAGGGCCTCTCACAAGACATACCATGTATATATAGTAGAGTATAGAGTAAGAGAGGGGCCCCTCACAAGACATACCAGGTATATATAGTAGAGTATAGAGTAAGAGAGGGGCCTCTCACAAAGACATACCATGTATATATAGTAGAGTATAGAGTAAGAGAGGGGCCCCTCACAAGACATACCATGTATATATAGTAGAGTATAGAGTAAGAGAGGGGCCTCTCACAAGACATACCATGTATATATAGTAGAGTATAGAGTAAGAGAGGGGCCCCTCACAAGACATACCATGTATATATAGTAGAGTATAGAGTAAGAGAGGGGCCCCTCACAAGACATACATGTATATATAGTAGAGAATAGAGTAAGAGAGAGGCCCCTCACAGACATACCATGTATATATAGTAGAGTATAGAGTAAAGAGAGAGGCCCCTCACAAGACATACCATGTAGATATAGTAGAGAATAGAGTAAGAGAGGGGCCCCTCACAAAGACATACCATGTATATAGTAGAGTATAGAGTAAGAGAGAGTCCACTCACAAGACATACCATGTAGATATAGTAGAGAATAGAGTAAGAGAGGGGCCCCTCACAAGACAATACCATGTATATATAGTAGAGTATAGAGTAAGAGAGGGGCCCCTCACAAGACATACCATGTATATATAGTAAGAGAATAGAGTAAGAGAGAGGCCCGCACAAGACATACCATGTATATATAGTAGAGTATAGAGTAAGAGAGAGGCCAGTCACAAGACATACCATGTATATATAGTAGAGAATAGAGTAAGAGAGGGGCCCCTCACAAGACATACCATGTATATATAGTAGAGTATAGAGTAAGAGAGGGGCCTCTCACAAGACATACCATGTATATATAGTAGAGTATAGAGTAAGAGAGGGGCCCCTCACAAGACATACCTTGTATATATAGTAGAGAATAGAGTAAGAGAGAGGCCCCTCACAAGACATACCATGTATATATATAGTAGAGTATAGAGTAAGAGAGGGGCCCCTCACAAGACATACCATGTATATAGTAGAGATAGAGTAAGAGAGGGGCCCCTCACAAGACATACCATGTATATATAGTAGAGAATAGAGTAAGAGAGAGGCCCCTCACAAGACATACCATGTATATATAGTAGAGTATAGAGTAAGAGAGGGGCCCCTCACAAGACATACCATGTATATATAGTAGAGTATAGAGTAAGAGAGAGGCCCCTCACAAGACATACCATGTATATATAGTAGAGAATAGAGTAAGAGAGAGGCCCCCAACAAGACATACCATGTATATATAGTAGAGTATAGAGTAAGAGAGGGGCCCCTCACAAGACATACCATGTATATATAGTAGAGAATAGAGTAAGAGAGAGGCCCATCACAAGACATACCATGTATATATAGTAGAGTATAGAGTAAGAGAGAGGCCAGTCACAAGACATACCATGTATATATAGTAGAGAATAGAGTAAGAGAGAGGCCAGTCACAAGACATACCATGTATATATAGTAGAGTATAGAGTAAGAGACGGGCCCCTCACAAGACATACCATGTATATATAGTAGAGAATAGAGTAAGAGAGAGGCCAGTCACAAGACATACCATGTATATATATATAGTAGAGTATAGAGTAAGAGAGAGGCCAGTCACAAGACATACCATGTATATATAGTAGAGAATAGAGTAAGAGAGAGGCCCCTCACAAGACATACCATGTATATATAGTAGAGAATAGAGTAAGAGAGGGGCCCCTCACAAGACATACCATGTATATATAGTAGAGAATAGAGTAAGAGAGGGGCCTCTCACAAGACATACCATGTATATATAGTAGAGTATAGAGTAAGAGAGAGGCCAGTCACAAGACATACCATGTATATATAGTAGAGTATAGAGTAAGAGAGGGGCCTCTCACAAGACATACCATGTATATATAGTAGAGTATAGAGTAAGAGAGAGGCCAGTCACAAGACATACCATGTATATATAGTAGAGAATAGAGTAAGAGAGAGGCCCCTCACAAGACATACCATGTAGATATAGTAGAGAATAGAGTAAGAGAGAGGCCCCTCACAAGACATACCATGTATATATAGTAGAGAATAGAGTAAGAGAGGGGCCCCTCACAAGACATACCATGTATATATAGTAGAGTATAGAGTAAGAGAGAGGCCCCTCACAAGACATACCATGTATATATAGTAGAGTATAGAGTAAGAGAGGGGCCCCTCACAAGACATACCATGTAGATATAGTAGAGAATAGAGTAAGAGAGGGGCCCCTCACAAGACATACCATGTATATATATAGTAGAGTATAGAGTAAGAGAGAGGCCACTCACAAGACATACCATGTATATATATAGTAGAGTATAGAGTAAGAGAGGGGCCCCTCACAAGACATACCATGTATATATATAGTAGAGTATAGAGTAAGAGAGGGGCCCCTCACAAGACATACCATGTATATATATAGTAGAGTATAGAGTAAGAGAGAGGCCCCTCACAAGACATACCATGTAGATATAGTAGAGTATAGAGTAAGAGAGGGGCCCCTCACAAGACATACCATGTATATATAGTAGAGTATAGAGTAAGAGAGAGGCCAGTCACAAGACATACCATGTATATATAGTAGAGAATAGAGTAAGAGAGGGGCCCCTCACAAGACATACCATGTATATATATAGTAGAGTATAGAGTAAGAGAGAGGCCCCTCACAAGACATACCATGTATATATAGTAGAGTATAGAGTAAGAGAGGGGCCCCTCACAAGACATACCATGTATATATAGTAGAGTATAGAGTAAGAGAGAGGCCAGTCACAAGACATACCATATATATATAGTAGAGAATAGAGTAAGAGAGGGGCCCCTCACAAGACATACCATGTATATATAGTAGAGTATAGAGTAAGAGAGAGGCCAGTCACAAGACATACCATATATATATAGTAGAGAATAGAGTAAGAGAGAGGCCCCTCACAAGACATACCATGTATATATAGTAGAGTATAGAGTAAGAGAGAGGCCAGTCACAAGACATACCATATATATATAGTAGAGAATAGAGTAAGAGAGAGGCCCCTCACAAGACATACCATGTATATATAGTAGAGAATAGAGTAAGAGAGGGGCCCCTCACAAGACATACCATGTATATATAGTAGAGTATAGAGTAAGAGAGGGGCCTCTCACAAGACATACCATGTATATATATAGTAGAGTATAGAGTAAGAGAGAGGCCAGTCACAAGACATACCATGTATATATAGTAGAGTATAGAGTAAGAGAGGGGCCTCTCACAAGACATACCATGTATATATAGTAGAGTATAGAGTAAGAGAGAGGCCAGTCACAAGACATACCATGTATATATAGTAGAGAATAGAGTAAGAGAGAGGCCCCTCACAAGACATACCATGTAGATATAGTAGAGAATAGAGTAAGAGAGAGGCCCCTCACAAGACATACCATGTATATATAGTAGAGAATAGAGTAAGAGAGGGGCCCCTCACAAGACATACCATGTATATATAGTAGAGTATAGAGTAAGAGAGAGGCCCCTCACAAGGACATACCATGTATATATAGTAGAGTATAGAGTAAGAGAGGGGCCCCCTCACAAGACATACCATGTAGATATAGTAGAGGAATAGAGTAAGAGAGGGGCCCCTCACAGACATACCATGTATATATATAGTAGAGTATAGAGTAAGAGAGAGCCACTCACAAGACATACCATGTATATATATAGTAGAGTATAGAGTAAGAGAGGGGCCCCTCACAAGACATACCATGTATATATATAGTAGAGTATAGAGTAAGAGAGGGGCCCCTCACAAGACATACCATGTATATATATAGTAGAGTATAGAGTAAGAGAGAGGCCCCTCACAAGACATACCATGTAGATATAGTAGAGTATAGAGTAAGAGAGGGGCCCCTCACAAGACATACCATGTATATATAGTAGAGAATAGAGTAAGAGAGAGGCCCCTCACAAGACATACCATGTATATATAGAGTAGTGTATAAGAGTAAGAGAGAGGCCACTCACAAGACATACCATGTAGATATAGTAGAGAATAGAGTAAGAGAGGGGCCCCTCACAAGACATACCATGTATATATAGTAGAGTATAGAGTAAGAGAGGGGCCCCTCACAAGACATACCATGTATATATAGTAGAGAATAGAGTAAGAGAGAGGCCCCTCACAAGACATACCATGTATATATAGTAGAGTATAGAGTAAGAGAGAGGCCAGTCACAAGACATACCATGTATATATAGTAGAGAATAGAGTAAGAGAGGGGCCCCTCACAAGACATACCATGTATATATAGTAGAGTATAGAGTAAGAGAGGGGCCTCTCACAAGACATACCATGTATATATAGTAGAGTATAGAGTAAGAGAGAGGCCCCTCACAAGACATACCATGTATATATAGTAGAGTATAGAGTAAGAGAGGGGCCCCTCACAAGACATACCTTGTATATATAGTAGAGAATAGAGTAAGAGAGAGGCCCCTCACAAGACACACCATGTATATATATAGTAGAGTATAGAGTAAGAGAGGGGCCCCTCACAAGACATACCATGTATATATAGTAGAGAATAGAGTAAGAGAGGGGCCCCTCACAAGACATACCATGTATATATATAGTAGAGTATAGAGTAAGAGAGGGCCCCTCACAAGACATACCATGTATATATAGTAGAGTATAGAGTAAGAGAGAGGCCCCTCACAAGACATACCATGTATATATAGTAGAGAATAGAGTAAGAGAGAGGCCCCTCACAAGACATACCATGTATATATAGTAGAGTATAGAGTAAGAGAGGGGCCCCTCACAAGACATACCATGTAGATATAGTAGAGAATAGAGTAAGAGAGGTAGGCCTCACAAGACATACCATGTATATATAGTAGAGTATAGAGTAAGAGAGGTATGCCTCACAAGACATACCATGTATATATAGTAGAGAATAGAGTAAGAGAGAGGCCCCTCACAAGACATACCATGTATATATAGTAGAGTATAGAGTAAGAGAGGGGCCCCTCACAAGACATACCATGTATATATAGTAGAGTATAGAGTAAGAGAGAGGCCCCTCACAAGACATACCATGTATATATAGTAGAGTATAGAGTAAGAGAGAGGCCCCTCACAAGACATACCATGTAGATATAGTAGAGTATAGAGTAAGAGAGGGGCCCCTCACAAGACATACCATGTAGATATAGTAGAGAATAGAGTAAGAGAGGTATGCCTCACAAGACATACCATGTATATATAGTAGAGTATAGAGTAAGAGAGGGGCCCCTCACAAGACATACCATGTAGATATAGTAGAGAATAGAGTAAGAGAGGTATGCCTCACAAGACATACCATGTAGATATAGTAGAAAATAGAGTTAGAGAGGGGCCCCTCACAAGACATACCATGTATATATAGTAAAGTATAGAGAAAGAGATGTAGGTCTCACAAGACATACCATGTAGATACAACAGAGAACAAAAAGAGGTAGGCCTTACATGTCGTACCACGTAGACTATAGTTTTATGAGTTGGCGGTGCTGTCAGATTCCCTTGTCTACACTGACTTGCTGTAGCTTGATTTGACCGGGAAAAGCATTGTGCTGTTGAAGGCTTGTTTCCCTGATTCACCATTTTTGCCATCTTTGTAGGTTTGCTTTTTGTTTCTTGCTGTTTTATTGTTGTTCCCAGTCGTTGATTTCTTAACTCAAACAGTGCCGAAGGAAACTATATCGCCAAATGTGACGTTCCATTCGGACAGAAGGACGATATATAGCCATACAATGGTCATCGTATTATTATTATTATTATTATTTTTTGTTTGTTCCTTGGTGTCTTCCGCAATTTTAATGCTCAGCGAACAGACATTTACATTATAATTCTTGTTCATTTGAATTGAGTACTATATTTGGTCCAAATCTACTTTGTTTTTATCGGACTGAATCTGCTTCTGATTATGAACCTGAAGGGGTGGGTTCTGGTGCTCTCTTAGTCAATTCGCTCTAGTCTCTGCGCTGTTTTCTGTCGCGGGAGCAACGGTCAGCTAGCCATTTGCGGCAGTTGATAGTAGGGCGTTTAGTTTCCTAAACGTAATTCGAACTCAGCCATTTCATTAAGTCATTTAGCAGCCCCCCCCCCCCCCCCCCTTTTGAGATTTGATTGAGCCATAAAACATTTCATTTTGTTGGTAAGTCATCTCATGTCCCCTACGGCCTGCGTGGTTGGGTACGGCGTGAAACTATTCTTTGCTTCCTTTTATAGCCCGGTAACACAAGGGACGTTGAGTATCCTAGTCATGCATTTGCTTCCCTTTAGAGTTCCTGTAACACACGGTACATTTGCTTCCCTTTAGAGACCGGTAACACACGGGATGTGGCGTGCCCTAGTCATACATTTGCTTCCCTTTAGAGTACCGGTAACACACGGGATGTCCTAGTCATACATTTGCTTCCCTTTAGAGTACCGGTAACACGCGGGATGTCCTAGTCAGACATTTGTTTCCCTTCAGAGTACCGGTAACACACGGGATGTGGAGTGTCCTAGTCATACATTTGCTTCCCTTTAGAGTACCGGTAACACACGGGATGTCCTAGTCATACATTTGCTTCCCTTTAGAGTACCGGTAACACACGGGATGTGGAGTGCCCTAGTCATACTTTTGCTTCCCTTTAGGCCCCAGATAACACACGGGATGTGGAGTGTCCAAGTCATACATTTGCTTCCCTTTAGAGTACCGGTAACACACGGGATGTGGAGTGTCCTAGTCATACATTTGCTTCCCTTTAGAGTACCGGTAACACACTGGATGTCCTAGTCATATATTTGCTTCCCTTTAGAGTACCGGTAACACACGGGATGTGGAGTGTCCTAGTCATACATTTGCTTCCCTTTAGAGTACCGGTAACACACGGGATGTCCTAGTCATACATTTGCTTCCCTTTAGAGTACCTGTAACACACGGGATGTCCTAGTCATACATTTGCTTCCCTTTAGAGTATCGGTAACACATGGGATGTCCTAGTCATACATTTGCTTCCCTTTAGAGTACCGGTAACACACGGGATGTGGCGTGCCCTAGTCATACATTTGCTTCCCTTTAGAGTACCGGTAACACATGGGATGTCCTAGTCATACATTTGCTTCCCTTTAGAGTACCGGTAACACATGGGATGTCCTAGTCATACATTTGCTTCCCTTTAGAGTACCGGTAACACACGGGATGTGGCGTGTCCTAGTCATACATTTGCTTCCCTTTAGAGTACTGGTAACACACGGGATGTCCTAGTCATACATTTGCTTCCCTTTAGAGTACCGGTAACACATGGGATGTCCTAGTCATACATTTGCTTCCCTTTAGAGTACCGGTAACACACGGGATGTGGCGTGCCCTAGTCATACATTTGCTTCCCTTTAGAGTACCGGTAACACACTGGATGTCCTAGTCATACATTTGCTTCCCTTTAGAGTACCGGTAACACACGGGATGTGGAGTGTCCTAGTCATACATTTGCTTCCCTTTATAGTACCTGTAACACACGGGATGTCCTAGTCATACATTTGCTTCTCTTTAGAGTACCGGTAACACACGGGATGTCCTAGTCATACATTTGCTTCCCTTTAGAGTACCGGTAACATACGGGATGTGGAGTGTCCTAGTCATACATTTGCTTCCCTTTAGAGTACCGGTAACACACGGGATAACCTAGTCATGCATTTGCTTCCCTTTAGAGTACCGGTAATACACGGGATGTCCTAGTCATACATTTGCTTCCCTGTAGAGTACCGGTAACACACGGGATGTGGAGTGCCCTAGTCATACATTTGCTTCCCTTTAGAGTACCGGTAAAACACGGGATGTCCTAGTCATACATTTGCTTCCCTTTAAAGTACCGGTAACACACTGGATGTCCTAGTCAGACATTTGTTTCCCTATAAAGTACCGGTAACACACGGGATGTGGAGTGTCCTAGTCATACATTTGCTTCCCTTTAGAGTACCGGTAATACACGGGATGTCCTAGTCATACATTTGCTTCCCTGTAGAGTACCGGTAACACACGGGATGTGGAGTGCCCTAGTCATACATTTGCTTCCCTTTAGAGTACCGGTAAAACACGGATGTCCTAGTCATACATTTGCTTCCCTTTAAAGTACCGGTAACACACTGGATGTCCTAGTCAGACATTTGTTTCCCTATAAAGTACCGGTAACACACGGGATGTGGAGTGTCCTAGTCATACATTTGCTTCCCTTTAGAGTACCGGTAACACATGGGATGTCCTAGTCATATATTTGCTTCCCTTTAGAGTACCGGTAACACACGGGATGTGGCGTGCCCTAGTCATATATTTGCTTCCCTTTAGAGTACCGGTAACACACGGGATGTGGCGTGCCCTAGTCATACATTTGCTTCCCTTTAGAGTACCGGTAACACACGGGATGTCCTAGTCATACATTTGCTTCCCTTTAGAGTACCGGTAACACACTGGATGTCCTAGACAGACATTTGCTTCCCTTTAGAGTACCGGTAACATACGGGATGTGGAGTGTCCTAGTCATACATTTGCTTCCCTTTAGAGTACCGGTAACACATGGGATGTCCTAGTCATACATTTGCTTCCCTTTAGAGTACCGGTAACACACGGGATGTGGAGTGCCCTAGTCATACATTTGCTTCCCTTTAGAGTACCGGTAACACACGGGATGTCCTAGTCATACATTTGCTTCCCTTTAGAGTACTGGTAACACACTGGATGTCCTAGTCAGACATTTGTTTCCCTATAAAGTACCGGTAACACACGGAATGTGGAGTGTCCTAGTCATACATTTGCTTCCCTTTAGAGTACCGGTAACACACGGGATGTCCTAGTCATACATTTGCTTCCCTTTAGAGTACCGGTAACACACGGGATGTCCTAGTCATACATTTGCTTCCCTTTAGAGTACCGGTAACACACTGGATGTCCTAGACAGACATTTGCTTCCCTTTAGAGTACCGGTAACATACGGGACGTGGAGTGTCCTAGTCATACATTTGCTTCCCTTTAGAGTACCGGTAACACATGGGATGTCCTAGTCATACATTTGCTTCCCTTTAGAGTACCGGTAACACACGGGATGTCCTAGTCATACATTTGCTTCCCTTTAGAGTACCGGTAACACACGGGAGTCCTAGTCATACATTTGCTGCCCTTTAGAGTACCGGTAACACATGGGATGTCCTAGTCATACATTTGCTTCCCTTTAGAGTACCGGTAACACACGGGATGTCGCGTGCCCTAGTCATACATTTGCTTCCCTTTAGAGTACCGGTAACACATGGGATGTCCTAGTCATATATTTGCTTCCCTTTAGAGTACCGGTAACACACGGGATGTGGAGTGTCCTTGTCATACATTTGCTTCCCTTTAGAGTACCGGTAACACACGGGATGTGGCGTGCCCTAGTCATACATTTGCTTCCCTTTAGAGTACCGGTAACACATGGGATGTCCTAGTCATACATTTGCTTCCCTTTAGAGTACCGGTAACACACGGGATGTCCTAGTCATACATTTGCTTCCCTTTAGAGTACCGGTAACACACGGAATGTCCCAGGCATACATTTGCTTCCCTTTAGAGTACCGGTAACATACGGGATGTGGAGTGTCCTAGTCATACATTTGCTTTCTTTTAGAGTACCGGTAACACACGGGATGTCCTAGTCATACATTTGCTTCCCTTTAGAGTACCGGTAACACACGGGATGTGGAGTGCCCTAGTCATACATTTGCTTCCCTTTAGAGTACCGGTAACACACGGGATGTCCTAGTCATACATTTGCTTCCCTTTAGAGTACCGGTAACACACTGGATGTCCTAGTCAGACATTTGTTTCCCTTTAGAGTACCGGTAACACACGGGATGTGGAGTGTCCTAGTCATACATTTGCTTCCCTTTAGAGTACCGGTAACACACGGGATGTCTTAGTCATACATTTGCTTCCCTTTAGAGTACCGGTAACACACGGGATGTCCTAGTCATACATTTGCTTCCCTTTAGAGTACCGGTAACACACGGCATGTGGCGTGCCCTAGTCATATATTTGCTTCCCTTTAGAGTACCGGTAACACACGGGATGTGGCGTGCCCTAGTCATACATTTGCTTCCCTTTAGAGTACCGGTAACACACGGGATGTCCTAGTCATACATTTGCTTCCCTTTAGAGTACCGGTAACACACTGGATGTCCTAGTCAGACATTTGTTTCCCTTTAGAGTACCGGTAACACACGGGATGTGGAGTGTCCTAGTCATACATTTGCTTCCCTTTAGAGTACCGGTAACACACGGGATGTCCTAGTCAGACATTTGTTTCCCTTTAGAGTACCGGTAACACACGGGATGTGGAGTGTCCTAGTCATACATTTGCTTCCCTTTAGAGTACCGGTAACACACGGGATGTCTTAGTCATACATTTGCTTCCCTTTAGAGTACCGGTAACACACGGGATGTCCTAGTCATACATTTGCTTCCCTTTAGAGTACCGGGAACACACGGGATGTGGAGTGTCATAGTCATGCATTTGCTGGCCTTTAGAGTACCGGGAACACACGGGATGTGGAGTGTCCTAGTCATACATTTGCTTCCCTTTAGAGTACCGGTAACACACGGGATGTGGAGTGTCCTAGTCATACATTTGCTTCCATTTAGAGTACCGGTAACACACTGGATGTCCTAGACAGACATTTGCTTCCCTTAAGAGTACCGGTAACATACGGGATGTGGAGTGTCCTAGTCATACATTTGCTTCCCTTTAGAGTACCGGTAACACACGGGATGTCCTAGTCATACATTTGCTTCCCTTTAGAGTACTGGTAACACACGGGATATCCTAGTCATACATTTGCTTCCCTTTAGAGTACCGGTAACACATGGGATGTTCTAGTCAGACAGTTGCTTCCCTTTAGAGTACAGGTAACATACGGGATGTGGAGTGTCCTAGTCATACATTTGCTTCCCTTCAGAGAACCGGTAACACACGGGATGTCCTAGTCATACATTTGCTTCCCTTCAGAGTACCGGTAACACACGGGATGTGGCGTGCCCTAGTCATACATTTCCTTCCCTTTAGAGTACCGGTAACACATGGGATGTCCTAGTAAGACATTTGCTTCCCTTTAGAGTACCTGTAACACACGGGATGTGGAGTGTCCTAGTCATACATTTGCTGCCCTTTAGTTAGTTGGTTTAGTTAGTTAGTTAGTTAGTTTAGTTAAGTTAGTTAGTTAGTTAGTTAGTTAGTTAGTTAAGTTAGTTAGTTAATTAGTTAGTTAATTAGTTAGTTAGTTAGTCAGTCAGTCAGTCAGTTAGTTAGTTAGTTAGTTAGTTAGTTAGTTAGTTAGTTAGTTAGTTAGTTAGTCGACAGATCATCCTCATTGCACATTGAACAATCCAGTCCATAAGTGCTTGGATCCCCTCCTCAGCAAATTCCGCAGCGTGTAGCGGCTAATGACATCAGTTCTGTGTTGGTTTATCAATTGTCTTTGGCTTCCTGCGTAGTGTTCTTGCTTGGCCACACCTCTTTTAATTTGCTGTTCTCGCAGTCTGACCATGGTTGTAGATTTGCAGTCATCACTTGGTTCTCGCAAAAGTCTTACTTCTCGTAGTGCATTCAGAATGTCAGCCTGGTCCATGGCGCGTCCGCCCTCCACATTAGCCACACCTGCGAGCTTGTCAGCCCGCTCATTTCCTTGTACTCTCGCATGCCCTGGCACGAAGATGAAACTAATCTTTGCCAGCCGAGACCGCTGCAGAGACAGCAACCACTCTCTTCGGATCCATCCCATCTCTATCCTCTTGAACATCCTCATTGAGTCGCTAAGGACACATGCTCTAGTGAATCTCTGTGTCTCGTGTCATGTTATTGCTTTACTTACTGCCATGACTTCCATAGTCAGGCTACTTGTGGTCTCAACAACAGCACCAGAGTCCGCCTTCACAATTCTCCCTCCGGTCCTCGCCGTAAAGGCCCATGAGCTTCTCACATGTCGGATGACCGACCCATCTGTGTAAATGACAGCATCACCGTCTAACAAATTCTTGAAAATCAACCGGATTTTCTTGTGACAGTGAAAGAAATCAAGGCAGTGCTTCGACGATCGAAAAACAGCGCTCTAGGGCCAGATGGCATAAGATATGACGACATCAATAGGTGTACCGACAACGAGCTAGAGAAACTAGCAGACATGTACAACAACAGTATAGGGAGTGCTAGCATCAAGGAGGAGTGGTTACACAGCTATCTGATTCCCTAGCCGAAGCCTGGCAAGGACCACACAAAAATTCAGGGATATCGAGTAATAACCATGTAGAATACAATAGGCAAGCTGCTGGAGAAGTTAACTGTCATAAAAATATCAAGCCAGCTAGAGAAGCAAGGTGTTTTCCCACCAACCCTAGGAGGGTACTGTCTCAAAAGAGAAACCTGGACCATTGCAGCAGTTTTTGCCCATGATGTTGATGAAGGTTTCCACTCAGGCATTGAAACCTTTGCTGCAGCGATTGATCTGGAGGACGCGTAAAACAGAGTACCATTGGATTTTCTAATGCTTCAGCTTCTTGAACTCAAGATAAGTCCGTTCATCCTTAATTGGATGGCTGCAGCCCTCTTCCAACGGAAAGTAGTTTTTAGATGTGGCAGTTGGACGTCGGAATCAACAACAATATATCCTGGCCTACCACAGGGATCACCATTATCCCCGGTGCTGTTCAACGCCTACACTGTGAGAATCACCAGTGATCAGATCCCTGGACCTGGCAGGACATTGTCATATGCCGACGATGTTTTAGTGTATCGTCAGGGTAAGGATAGAGATCAGGTTGCTGTAGAACTGCAAACTGAACTCAATCGCATAAGTACTTGGTGTGCTGAAGCTGGGGCAATGGTCAACCCAACAAAGGCAATAGTGACATGGTTCTCTTTGAATAAGCATATTGCTGCTCTTTAATCTCCCTGTAACACACGGTATATGGAGAGTCTTAGTCATGCATTTGCTGCCCTTTAGAGTACCGGTAACACACGGGATGTCCTAGTCATACATTTGCTGCTCCTTAGGGTCCCGGGTGTGGAGCGTCGTAGTCATACGTTTGAATCTACCTGTTTCCATTCTGAGCGAGAATTCCATCACTATCTAGTGTCTCCCAAGGATGCCCCATAGAGTAAATTCTGCCAAGGCTGCTTCACAGCCAATGTCTTCCCATGATGACCGCAGCTTAGTGTCTGTTCAGGATTTCTCACAGGCTAGCGTCCGTTAAGAATGTTCCACGGTCTAGTTCTGTCCAGGATGTCCCACAGACTAGTGTCTGTCCTGGATGTCCCACAGACTAGTGTCTGTCCTGGATGTCCCACAGACTAGTGTCTGTCCAGGATGTCCCACAGACTAGTGTCTGTCCTGGATGTCCCATAGACTAGTGTCTGTCCAGGATGTCCCACAGACTAGTGTCTGTCCTGGATGTCCGACAGACAAGTGTCTGTCCAGGATGTCCCACAGACTAGTGTCTGTCCAGGATGTCCCATAGACTAGTGTCTGTCCTGGATGTCCCACAGACTAGTGTCTGTCCAGGATGTCCCACAGACTAGTGTCTGTCCAGGATGTCCCACAGACTAGTGTCTGTCCAGGATGTCCCACAGACTAGTGTCTGTCCATGATGTCCCACAGACTAGTGTCTGTCCAGGATGTCCCACAGACTAGTGTCTGTCCAGGATGTCCCATAGACTAGTGTCTGTCCAGGATGTCCCACAGACTAGTGTCTGTCCTGGATGTCCGACAGACAAGTGTCTGTCCAGGATGTTCCGTGTGGAGGTGTAGAGAGGCACAGGTCAGGTTAAAGCCCCACTTTGGCAGATCAATCTCCCTGCAACACACTGTCCTAACTGGTTGGTTGTGGATGCTCTAGAAGAGTGTGACTTTATCGGGCATTGACATTCAGGATGTCTCAGCAGTGTAAGCGTTTGGATCTATCGCAGTGAAGTTGGCCTGGAGACTTGTTCCCTACCACGGGGACTACAATGCTGAGCTCTCCTTCCCCCGAGCTAACATAACAGCGGGGTGTATAAGACTGGTACTGAAACTTGCCTTGTCGGCTGGCGTGGGCGATCATGACACTCCATAAATTAAGATCTCCGACATCGTGGATCAATTCGTATATTGACTCCCTTCCGTGCCATGACACAAGGCTGTCGAAAATCTTCTCACCCTATCTTCACCTCTCTTTCCGCAAATCTTTCCGGTTGTCACAACATGTTCCAGTTTATGTCTTTTCATAATGTGATCCAAAAACAATAACTGCTTCTTTCTGATGTTTGTGATAAGTTGTCTTTGCCACTCAGCTTCCCAGAATGCTCATTTTGACTGTCCAACTAATTTTCAGCATTCCTCTATAAAAGCACATCTCCAAGGCCTCAGTTGACTTTTTTTTCACTTGTTTACTTATTGTCCAGGATTTTCAGCCGTATGTTAAAACTATTTCTATGCATCATGCAAGAATTCTTTTTCTAACTTTCATTTCTTTCAAGGACAATGGGACAGGATATTGATAATTTATTATTAGGAACCCGTTTTACCGGATCAAGATTGAGCACACAGCATCACATATGGACTGGGTGGTAATGGTTCCTTCACAGGTTTGAGGTATTTTATTGCTAACATACTCCAACCAAATGCACGTAGAAAAGGCTGAGTTGGTGAATAGCACACCTAAACCACTCACCTCTTCCCTCATTTGCTATACCGACCTGGAGAGGGTGTTTCCCAACTTGTTTCACCGAGGCTGTATCTAAATATAGCCTCCAGGAAGTAACTACCGGAAGTATACATTTGTAGCTGTGACGTCATTGTTTCACCTGACAGGTAAAGAAAATGGCATCTCTGATAGGAGCAACGATAGCTGTTACCTTTGCGCTGTTGGTTTCACGTGAGTACATAGACATATCTTTGGATTCATATGTGGTAACTTTACGGTTACATATATTCTGTAGTAATATGATGGGGTGACATTGGACCTTTCAACAGCGGTTTATAATTTAAACGATTTGAATTTGCTTTCACTTTTTACCAAAGTACAGTCAAAATAATCTATTAATAGAACGGGAAGATGGCGGGACATTTCTTCGTCCCGTAAAATGGAACGTGTTTTTTCTGAAATGTGTATGGATTAAGTGCTTTTTTCGTGGTGAAATGGAGTTCGGACCGTGCAACGGAGTTCGTGCACGCGCGTCCGGTCTTCTTTCGGCGTATCATCGGCGCCCGGTGGCGATAGTTAAGCCTAACATGACGGCCAGACGACCAGCTAGGACACAACGTGGTAAGAGGGCGGGCGCGCGCAGAAGGCGCTTAAAATGTGACAGATTGGGTATCGGAAATGTTCGAGTACTGTACTGGAACTGTGCATCATTTAGTCAACGCCGACCCATTCTTGAAAAACTACTCTACGGAAACGATATTGTAGTCTTGCAAGAAACACAGCTCACCGACGGAACAGTCAAAGTTGCGGGATTTCAGGGTTTCTTTAACAGGCGGCACCTCGGACAGGCCATTCTGGTCCGCGACAACATACTAGTGTCTGAGATCGATATGTCCGCCTGGAACAGCGATGCCCTGCAAGTGCAGGCATTAAGAATAATGACACCAGTGCAGCTTGTAATCGTTAACGTCTATGCGCGAAATGGGAAGGTCGACGTGCGACAATGGCAGAGTTTGTTCGATATGGATGAAAGGCATATCATCTACTGCGGGGACTTCAATGCCAGAGGCAGTCAATGGGGGAACTGCATCACCAATAGACAGGGAGAAGATTTGGAGGACGCCCTGGCATCTGCTGCCCTAATCTGTCTGAATGATGGGAAGGTCACTAGAATGGCCACTCGACCAGGCGACTCTGACAGCATCATTGACTTGGCTCTGGTGTCGCCCACCATCGCACCAAGGTGCCGGTGGGGCACACTGGGATACCACGATAGTGACCACTACCCTTGTGTCATCCTGATCAAGAAAGACGGGGCCATGAGTCAAAGAAACAAGACCAATGCCTTCCCGTACGACACCACTGGTCAAGACGCCATAAGCAAGATCAGAAGAAGGAAACTAACTTCCTCCCGTAGGAGACAAGAAAGATGGCTGCAGCCACCATGGTGGAATGGAGAGGTCGAGAAGGTGTGGCTGGGAAAGAGGCAGGCTGTCAAAGACTGGCAAAAGGCCAGAAAGGCTAACATGCCACAGGTTGAGTTGGCGAACCTGAAGACTGAGGTCGTTAGGACGACGACTTTATTCAAATCCTGCGCCAAACAGGCCAAGGCCGACAAATGGGACGAGTTCTGCAGGAAGGTGTGCTCCGAGCAATCTCTTACGACATTCTGGCGCCTCCACAAGAGCATGAACGGTGCTGCACAACGTAGGGGTATACCAGACTTTCAAGGCACAGACCTCGCATGGAAAAAGTCGGATGCGGATAAAGGTAAGGCCCTTCTTGCACGCTACATAGAACAGACTGACCAGAAAGACGAGCCCGCCAGACATAGGACCACAACAACACTCTCTCAGTTGTGCGAGGGGGTCGGGACAGACGAAGAATGGACAATCACAGTTGACATATTGCGTGCAATGCTCAAGAAATCACCTAACACCGCCCCAGGCCCAGACGGCATCCGATATGGTGACCTAATGGTGATATCAGATGATGACATGGAAGAACTGGCCAGAGAATTCAACACCAGTATCCAGAGGGGTCAGGTCAAAGAAGAATGGCTACACAGCTACTTGCTGCCGCTGCCAAAACCGAACAAAGACCACTCCAAGATAAGCGGCTACAGAATCATTACGATGCAGAATACTGTTGGCAAGCTACTGGAGAAAATTGTAGCACACAGACTTGCTTGGGACTTGGAACAGCTCGGCTGCTTCCCGCCCACACTTGGAGGATACAGACGCAACAAAGAGTCATGGCTGAATGTGGCGGTCTTTGCTCAAGATGTTTACGAAGGATTTCAGGTCAGAGAAGAGACATGTGCGGCCGCCATAGACTTAGAGGACGCATATAACAGAGTATCTTTCGAGCACTTGATGCAAACCCTCCTCAGACTGAAAGTGCACCCTCACCTTGTACGATGGATAGCTGCAGTTCTACTCCAAAGGAAGGTGGTGCTAAGATGCGGGAGTTGGTCTTCTGAGCCGATAACGATATGTCCAGGATTGCCACAGGGTTCACCACTGTCACCAGTACTATTCAACGTGTATACGGTGCCGATCACTGAACAACAGTTGGATGGGAGGGGTAGGACTCTATCATTCGTTGACGACATCCTCGTGTATCGACAGGGTCGAGATAGACAGGCGGTTGCCAACTATATGCAGGGCGAACTAGATCGAATTTCCTCATGGTGTGCTGATGCCGATGCCCTTGTCAACCCTGCAAAGGCAACGGTTACATGGTTCTCACTAAACAACCATATTGTGAAAACAGACCTGCCGGCAGTTAGAATGGATGGGAGCATTCTGAGTAGAACCCAGTCAATGACATATCTTGGCGTGAGGCTTGATCGTAGCCTGTCCTTCAAAGATCATGTCGACTATGTCATAACGAAGGCTCGAAAAGGTTTGGCAGCAATGAGAGTCATGGCGACTGCCAATATCGAGCAAAGACTGCTATTACTTCTGTTCCAAGGACTTGTGCTTTCACGCATCGAGTATGCCCTGGCCATCCTCACTGTCAGCCCTACACAGATTGGAAGACTTGAAAAGGTACAAAACGAAGCCATGCGCATCATTTTGGGCTGCACGAGAGACACCAGCTGTGTAGCAATGAGATACCTCCTTGACTTCCCGACAATGGAACACAGGATCAAGATCTGGAGAGCTCGTGCATACTTAAAAATAAGTGCAGATGAGCAGCACCCTCTGCATGACGCTGTATTCAGAGAAAAGGGTGACAGGCTAAAGAGGGGCAAATCATGGATGGGTCGGGCGGAAGATGTCGTCGGACAGGTCTGCAGTCTTACCAGTATCAACCCCGGCAAGGAATGGGTGCCGGTGCCTCCAGCTTTTAAGTGTACCTTCTCCTGCATTATCACACTCGACAGACGGTGCAGAGAGCAGAACCCTGCCGCTGTCAATGCAGAGGTTAACGCGCTCATCTATGATCACTCAGATAGCCCCGAAGTGCTCATCTATACAGATGGATCTGTTGTAAAGCAGCAGAGAAGTGCGTGGGCATTTACAGCCCGTTCAGCGGGCCGAACCGTTCAAGAATCCAGTGGTGCCCACTCTATGACCACGAGCAGCATGACGATGGAGGTGATGGCAGTTACACAGGCTTTCATATGGCTGGAATCACAGCATTATACCAACGTGTGTGTACTAAGTGATTCAATGAGCATGATTCAGAAGGTCGAAGCTGGATCTGTACGTAGACAGTGGACTGAGTCGCTGCGGAAGTCTGTTGTCCGCAAAGTCACCTTCATCTTCGTCCCGGGACATGCGGGAGTCGAGGGAAATGAACGAGCTGATAAATTGGCTGGCTCTGCACCCCCTGTAGATGGCCAGCCCATGGATCGTGCCGATGTCATTAACGCCCTTAAAGATATGGCGAGAACAGAGGATTTTGACGCCAGTGATTCCACATCGCTTTCCAGGATGAAAGACCTGGGAGTAAGAATCGGCACAGCCAGACGCGAGAAGTACATCGGGAAAACAAAGCGCCTCGTCAACCAACACAGAACTGGCACTATTAGCCACCGGACGCTGATGCATATGCTGGGGGGAGGATCTGAGCACCTATGGACATGTCCGGAGTGCAACGAAGATACCCCAACTGATAACTGATAACTGACTGATATTAATAGAACGGACTACATGATCAATGAAAGGTAGACGATCAAGTTTGGTAAATGAAGAAAAGAGAACCTAAAACTTGAAACAAGTGATTTGGTTGGCTTGGAGGACAGAAATGTAGTTTTTTTTACCTTCATATTTGAGATACTTTATTTGTTCTGTATGTATAGTATATTATTATTATTTTATCTATATCTATAAAACAGAGTGTATGTTTGTTTGTGGGTATTGGATGCGTTCGATAACGGTACATCCGATTGAGATGAAATTTTCTACACGTCTTCCTTTCATTCATTTGCAACCGACTATAATAATTTCTTAATGTAAAATCTTCGACTTATTTAATAACATTTACTTTTCCATTTTCATTATATAATGTCTATATAGCAGGGGGACTTCACTCTAGAAAAGTTATTTCAAGGGGCATAACTTTTAATAACATTTCTATATACTTTATAGTCATATTGTTGGACTTACTTGCACTATTGTTAAACTCTTTGTCTATAGTTATTTTCAGGCATATGAGTTATAATAAATAATGATATAATCTTTAAGGCATTTTCAAAGTTTTCATAAAAATAATGCATAATGCATAACATTGTAACCCATCTTTTTCTACAGTTTTCATTGAATGGTGTGTGGAAGGACATTCTTTTAAGTTACTGTGCGCCAAGAGCTGGGCGAAACCACGCCGGTCAGACAGATAGACAGACAGACAGTCGGGAACGGGAGAGCTTATATGACTACTTATATGAATTAAATTAGATGCTCCCCACCAGGGACTGGGTGAAGCCGGGCCGGGACAGACAGACAGATAGACAGACAGACAGTCGGGAACGGGAGAGCTTATATGACTACGTATATGAATTAAATTAGATGCTCCCCACCAAGGACTGGGTGAAGCCGGGCCGGGACAGACAGACAAACAGATAGTCGGGAACGGGAGAGCTTATATGACTACGTATATGAATTAAATTAGATGCTCCCCACCAGGGACTGGGTGAAGCCGGGCCCGGTCAGATAGACAGACAGACAGATAGTCGGGAACGGGCGAGCTTATATGACTACTTATATGAATTAAATGAGATGCTCCCCATCAGGGACTGGGTGAAGCCGGGTCAGCCAGACAAACAAGCAGACAGACTGATAATAGATAGATCCCCTCCAGGGCCTGGGCGAAGCCGGGCCGGGTCAGCTAGTTATTAATATTATTATTAAGATTTACATTTGAAAAGTACCTAAGGTACCTAACCCTACCTACCGAATTACAAATGAAGTTAATCCTTTTATTGTTTATTATAATATAAATGAAACAAACCAGTATGTTCAGTCCCTGCTGAGAGACACTCAACACACAAACATGTAAGATATGTATACTATATGGTTGTGCTGATTGTTTTTCCCTAGGTTTTTTTTTCCCCCTGATTTTTTTACCATATCTACCTGTTTAATTTCAGTTTCAGTATTCTTTCCTGCTGCACTCAAATATTTGAAATATTTCTTATTTATTACTTACTTAGTCATTTTATTCTGCCTGTTTTCTGATTATTCCTTTAAATTCTGTTGACTGCAGGTTATTTGTGGCTTGTTTTATTTTTTGTCATAAAATATGGAAAAGCAAAACTGCAGCAGAACGCACCATTTGCTTTTTCCCCCAAGATATAAAGCTAAGGTGTAAAGCTAAGGTGTAAAGTAAGATGTAAAGCTAAGGTGTAAAGCTAAGATGTAAAGCTAAGGTGTAAAGCTAAGATGTAAAGCTAAGATATAAAGCTAAGGTGTAAAGCTAAGACATAAAGCTAAGACTTAAAGCTAAGATATAAAGCTATGGTGTAAAGTAAAGCAGTAAAGCTGTCAAGTTTTCTTCTCACTGCATCCGTGTGGTTGAGGGGTTTTAATTACTAACAGATTTAAAAAAGGCTTTCCCTTCATATTTAAGTTGAAGAGGTAACAATAGTATTGTTAAATCTTGTTGTCTTTTACCTGGGGTTGTAGAGGTAACAGTAGTATTGTTCAATCTTGTTGTCTTTTACCTGGGGTTGTAGAGGTAACAATAGTATTGTTCAATCTTGTTGTCTTTTACCTGGGGTTGTAGAGGTAACAGTAGTATTGTTCAATCTTGTTGTCTTTTACCTGGGGTTGTAGAGGTAACAATAGTATTGTTCAATCTTGTTGTCTTTTACCTGGGGTTGTAGAGGTAACAATAGTATTGTTCAATCTTGTCTTTTACCTGGGGTTGTAGAGGTAACAATAGTATTGTTTAATCTTGTCTTTTACCTGGGGCTGTAGAGGTAATAATAGTATTGTTCAATTTTGCTGTCTTTTACCTGGGGCTGTAGAGGTAATAATAGTATTGTTCAATCTTGTTGTTTATTGTTCATTCTTGTTGTCTTTTATCTGGGGTTGTAGAGGTAACAATAGTATTGTTCAATCTTGTTGTCTTTTACCCGGGGTTGTAGAGGTAACAATAGTATTGTTCAATCTTGTTGTCTTTTACCTGGGGTTGTAGAGGTAACAATAGTATTGTTAAATCTTGTTGTCTTTTACCTGGGGTTGTACAGGTAACAATGTTATTGTTCAGTCTTGTCTTTTACCTGGGGTTGTACAGGTAACAATAGTATTGTTAAAAAAAAAGAAAGTAGGGCTTAAGTGCTACTCAGTGTACTCAACTTGTATGTACAAGAATTATATACAACACAAACTTGCATGTACAAGAATTATATATAACACAAACTTGCATGATCTCTGGGGTGGGGGATATTAGAAGGGTAGCAAATTTTGGGGGTTTGTTGACCGGGCTAAAACTTGCTTGAATTTTGTGGCAGTAACATGCACAATAGATAATTGGTATACAAAAGATGAGTGGCTAGAAGGGCTGAATCTAAGACAGGCCTGCATACCCAATTTGTAACCCTTTTAAAATAAAGTTTGTTGGCTCATTTATTTGTTCCTTGCTGAGCTGTTTTGTTTACTTTCAGTGTGTGATGCAGGAGAATACTGTAACATTGGCAGCTTTTATACAACCTACTGCATGTATGGCTGTTGTGGGGCTGGCAATACAGAATGCTGTTCCAGTTCGTAAGTTGCAACGAACACTTGGGTGTCTGTTTGGAGATAGTTGGGGACACAACATTAGTTGCATGTCCTGTACAGGAGGTTGCATACAATATTCTTTGGGTGTATGTTTGGTGATAGTTGGGGACACAACATTAGTTGCATGTCCTGTACAAGATGTGGCAGTCAACCCCAACATTAGTTGGCTGTTTGTGATTTACTGGACTGGTAGCTTAGTAGTTTGCCATTGCTTGCTGAATGACTGATGCCTCATACCACTGACATTAATGACAAGTGGTCTGCTTTCAAATTGTCCACAACTAATTTTGACACCTTGACTTGAACTCAAGCATAGTCCATACACTACTTCTAGTAATGCTGGACTGAATTTTGTATGTGGATTAGCTTTCCCTATTACAGGGAATTATGAAACTATGTCTCACTATCCTCTAAGCCAGGGGTCACCAAACTTTTTTCATGGCAGGCTGGATAACTGACAAAATGATGAGCACGGGCCGGATACTCATTCTGTACAATACTTGCACCGGTCTCCGTGGCGAAGGTCTTACGGACGCGGTTCGTTATCCCGTATACCCACGTTCAAAACATAGCTACGTGCGATTTGGCAGCAGACTGCATTGCGCTCTTATTTTACACTATGGTATGGGTAAGGGCTTGCGAACACGGTTTGTGAGCCCGTATACCCGGGTTCGAAACACAGCGGTGCTGGTTTTTTCGAAAAAGTTATAGGGGCTGGTCGTTCAGAAAGCAATGGCAAACTACTGAACGTAACACTTGCCTAGTACATCAACAGCAGCTGAAAATGCTGGTGTCGACTGCAACGTCCCGTAAGGGATACGCAACAAAATTTATTTATGGGTGCCGGATGTTCAGAAAGCGTAAACTACAAACATCCTGTAAAGGATATGCAACTTTAACAATACTTGCAAGCCAGAACTAAAACTCTGGGAAAAAAGACGTAACACTCAGTTAATTATGGGTGAGTGGCGTGCAATGCACAAACAAAGACAACCAACACATTTATTTACTAAAAAAAGTTATTAAAGAAGGCAACATTAGCAAAAAAAAGTTACATCAGACCTAGTATGCACATATCTGAATCTCACAAACTAAGCTGCAAAAAAGGTTAGTGAGATTTGTGAAACTGATATTTAGCTTTCAATATATCATAAATGTTTGCTTTGGAATTGCTGCATCCAATCAAGAGAATTACTTTCAAATGTTCATCAGTCAATCTCGTTCGATGTGTTGACTTCACATACTTCATTTTTGAAAATGTTTGATCGCAGACATAAGTTGTTCCAAACACTGATGCCATACCAGTGGGGAAGGACTTGGGATAGCGCGAAATAAACAAACATTACAATAAACAAGAAAATCTAGATACAATAATTTATAATTGAAAATAGTAAATTTAAGACACATAGCAGCCAGGAGGTCTTCGCACGTGTGAAGATCTCCTATTATTCTAAACATAATATTTACATTTAAATTGTATCACAACATCTCGTGTTCCAAACGGTATATCAAGCAAGTTCAAGTACCATTGACGGGCCGGATGAAATGACGTCGTGGGCCATGGTTTGGTGACCCCTGCTCTAAGCCATAGATCTGGCTAATAGGACACACATATTCACATATGTCATCTCATCAGGTAGCCTTGGACTGCTCTAGCTAATAGTTCACACACATTCACGTATGTCATTATCTCGTTGTGTAGCCTTGGAATGATCTCTAAAAAAGGGTTACAAGGCAAGAGGTTCTCGTTCTCCTTCATTGCACCAGGTTTTATCCCACGTAGCTTGGTCTCTGTGGAGAGCAACAGACTGCCTGCTCAAAGCATCACACTGAGCATTATTGAACTAGATAGCATCAGTGATGACCCTGTAAGGAGAGCAATATACTGCCTGCTCAAAGCATCGCACAGAGCATGAATGAACTACCTAGTTCTAGCGATGACCCTGTTAAGGAGAGCAACAGACTGCCTGCTGAAAATATCACACTGCGCATGAATGAACAATGTAGCTCCAGCGATGACCGAGTAAGGAGAGCAACATACTGCCTGCTGAAAGCATCACACAGAACATGAATGAATGACACAGCTCCAGCGAGGACCCTTAAGGAGAGCAACAGACTGCCCGCTGAAAGCATCGCACAGAGCATGAATGAACTACGTAGTTCTGGCAACGACTACATAAGGGGCCAAGTCTGGTGTGTTTACAACATGTTAATGTAACTGTCAGCATCCACACTCTACATAATCTACACTTGACATCATCCACATTTGACATCATCTGCTAAAGGGAATGGAGATTGTATGGGTTTGCCCTGAGTGCTGTGATGTGAATAATTCATTAAGCATTAATACACACACACATTCATGCATGCATGCACACTCTCACATACGCACGCATGCACACACAACACACATGCGCACGCACGCATGCAAGCGCGCACAAATGTGAGTTGAATATAGCAATATAATTTGCAATATATTTGAGTACATGAAAGTTCTATATTAGACTCTAGTGTGTATTTGTGAGCGATGTAATAAATGTCATTTATGGAAAGAGTACATTATTACCACATTTTTGTGTTGCCATTTATGGAATAAATACATTGGTACAACACTCTAGTATTGACATTTATCAAATGAGTATTAGTACAACACTTTAGCTTTCCCCTTCTCTGTTTCCCCTCAATCTAGCCAGTTTATTCTAATTTGTCCAGTTTATTTCTTCTAGTGACTGCCTTTGTCTAATTTCTCTAATCGATTTACTGTTTTCATTTGTTTCTTGTAAGACTTACTCATTGGTTTTTCTGTCTGTCCATGGTTTTCTTTGCATTTTCATCAGAAACCACATTTCTACAACCATTAGATGTTTTTCATCTTGTCTGCTTATTGTCAATGTCTCACATCCATACAAAAGTACTGGTTCTATGTAGCACTTGAACTTTTTTTCTCGTTGCAATTGACAATTTTATAAACGGTCACTTTGTTTTCCATCTTGCAAAAGACAACCTTTGCCCAACGATTCTTGTTCTACTTAGCCCTCAGACTGGTTATAAAAGTCACAGATTATTCCTTGTCATAGATTTCTGTGCGTTTTGTTCCACTCTCTTGAATTCCATGTATGTCTGCATTGACAGATCTGTGCAGACATGTTTTTTAGTCTACCTCATTTTACCCCAGCATCTTGCCCTTCGTTGAATAGCACTGGTGAATGTAGGTGTGGTTTAGTACTGTAAATGTAGGTGTGGTTTAGTACTGGTGAATGTAGGTGTGGTTTAGTACTGTAAATGTAGGTGTGGTTTAGTACTGTGAATGTTGGTGTGGTTTAGTACTGTGAATGTTGGTGTGGTTTAGTACTGTGAATGTTGGTGTGGTTTAGTACTGGTGAATGTGGTTAAACACTACTGCGTAAAGTAACATTCTGCTTGTGGTATCATCCTAGAATTGGCCTGATTATTGGACTGTGTGTTGGTGGTGCTGTCTTCCTGTTTTTCATAATCCTCACAATTTGCCTGTGCCGAAGACGCCACTATGGAGGGTTCATCTACCGCGGCCAACCCGCAGTTGTTGTTCAACAGAGTAAGTTTAATTTATATTTATTTTCATTACATTCAAAGTTTGGAAAATCTGGCCTATGCACAATGAAGTAATATTAATTTCTGGTAATTTCCCACCACACCCAGTGCCATCTTATTTTGAAAGCTATTCTTCTTGTCTCCTAATATAGGGTGTTTGTAAAGTCTCACTACACTTTGTATGTAGAACAAATTTAAAAAATGAAGTACATGATGTCATAAAAATTGTGCTCCACAGTCTATCGTTAAGCAATATGCAGCGAATGGCTGTCATCTGCTGGAGTAATTCTTTGCACTCCAAATAGAATGATGTTATCAATGGAAGAAAGAATTTTTCAAATTTGTTCTATGACATAAGCCTGGGTCACTGACATTGAGTTGAGTGACCGGGCAGGAGGAAGAATGGAGATGAGAGTGGGAGACAGTAAAGTGACTGACCTGGCTATGAGTAAACAGCCAGTCCTTAGAAATAATGGGAAGGGTGAGTGTGGACCCCAGGGGATGGGGCGAAAGACAGTGTTGTGTGTTGTGTGAAGTCAAGGGACTGCAGGATAGTTGATGTGTAGATGCCGAGCTGATCGGTAGGCTGAGTGAGAGAGGAGACCGACTGCGGGTCAGGTCGTTTAAGAGAGAGCTCCGTGTTGTGTTGTTCTTCTAGTTGGGAAGACAGGCCTGAACCCAGAGTGGGTTCTGTATTGAGTGTAGGCCAAACCCCAGAGTGGGTTCTATAGTTGAGCAGTGGCTCCAACCCAATGTGTGGGTTGTATTGTGTGAGATCCAGCCGAGGATTGTAGCTGGATTACCTGTCTTGTGGATTGAGATTAGAAGCCAGCCGTGAGAAGGCATTGATGTGTGCTGGTTAAATTGTGAGGAGGATATTTATATTCTATGGATTACATTATGTTTTCTGGATGTATAAACATGTTTCGTTTGTCCGTCTTATTTCGGTAATAAAGGATTATGTGCGCCCACGGAATCTTGTTTCATGCCTGGTGAATATGCACTGCGGGGGTGAGTTACATTGCAAGACAGATATCTCCATTGACACACCATGAGTATCGTTACCTAGACAACGACCATCACACAATAATATCATGAGCATATCATCGTAAGAACTTCGTGATATTATCATCAGAAAACGTGTGACATTCTACATACAAAGTGTAGTGAGACTTTACAAACACCTGGTACTTTTGGCGTGAAGTGTCACAGAGAGGATGCAGAAGTAATTTTCTATGTTTTACTTGTTTTGTTGCTTGTGCTAAGGTCATGCTGGATTTCTTCAATGCGTCTTTTACTCCATCCAACCAACTATTCCCTGGTCATCCCGATGTTCTCATGTAGATCGCTCTAGGCGCTGGTTGATCTTGTTCCATTCTAACTAAATGTCAGAACCATTAAATTCTTTGGTGTTCTTTAAAGTCAGTAATAGATGTTATCCATACACCCATTCTTATTTTCTCATTAGTCTCTCTATGTCTTCACATGTTTCCAGCTGTGTTTCTTATGCATCTCATCTCACATAATGTGATTTTATGTCTGTGAGTTTCTAGAATTGTCTAGAAATGTCTGACATTAGAAACACTATGTTGGGATGGATATAGCATCTGGCAGCTTCTTTTTTGTTTACATGTTAATAGTTGGATATTTTAGGATAGGTTCTGTTTGATGGCCGATGTTTGCTTTCTGTATTCTCGTTTCTATTTCTGTATCTAGTCATCCAGCCCCTGTGAACACACCGCCCAGATACTTGTACTCTCTAACTTGTTTTATTGACTTTCCATCTCTACTTACAATATATTGCACTGGTGTTCATTGAATTGTCATAAATTCTGTCTTTTCAATATTAATTTTCATATAAAAATTCTGATAGCAATTGTCAAGGCATTTTACATGGTTCTGGAGATCCGCATTGTTCTCATAGAGTAACTCTGGTCGTCCGCAGATAGCAGTTCATTTGAACTCTGGTTGTGGATTTGTTTCTTTAGTAACCTTATCCATTAAGGTAATGAACAAAAGTGCTGATAAAACACATCCTTGTCTGATGCCTGATGTTACATGGAGCCAGTTTATCATGCCGGTGTTTGTTCTTACTGTACATTCACTGTTTTGGTACATAGCCCTGATGTTACATGGAGCCAGTTTATCAAGCCGGTGTTTGTTCTTACTGTACATTCACTGTTTTAGTACATAGCCCTGATGTTACATGGAGCCAGTTTATCATGCCGGTGTTTGTTCTTACTGTACATTCACTGTTTTAGTACATAACCCTGATGTTACATGGAGCCAGTTTATCATGCCGGTGTTTGTTCTTACTGTACATTCACTGTTTTAGTACATAACCCTGATGTTACATGGAGCCAGTTTATCAAGCCGGTGTTTGTTCTTACTGTACATTCACTGTTTTAGTACATAACCCTGATGTTACATGTAGCCAGTTTATCATGCCGGTGTTTGTTCTTACTGTACATTCACTGTTTTAGTACATAGCCCTGATGTTACATGGAGCCTAGTTTATCATGCCGGTGTTTGTTCTTACTGTACATTCACTGTTTTAGTACATACCCTGATGTTACATGTAGCCAGTTTATCATGCCGGTGTTTGTTCTTACTGTACATTCACTGTTTTAGTACATAGCCCTGATGTTACATGGAGCCAGTTTATCATGCCGGTGTTTGTTCTTACTGTACATTCACTGTTTTAGTACATAACCCTGATGTTACATGGAGCCAGTTTATCAAGCCGGTGTTTGTTCTTACTGTACATTCACTGTTTTAGTACATAGCCCTGATGTTACATGGAGCCAGTTTATCATGCCGGTGTTTGTTCTTACTGTACATTCACTGTTTTAGTACATAGCCCTGATGTTACATGTAGCCAGTTTATCATGCCGGTGTTTGTTCTTACTGTACATTCACTGTTTTAGTACATAACCCTGATGTTACATGGAGCCAGTTTATCAAGCCGGTGTTTGTTCTTACTGTACATTCACTGTTTTAGTACATAGCCCTGATGTTACATGGAGCCAGTTTATCATGCCGGTGTTTGTTCTTACTGTACATTCACTGTTTTAGTACATAGCCCTGATGTTACATGTAGCCAGTTTATCAAGCCGGTGTTTGTTCTTACTGTACATTCACTGTTTTAGTACATAGCCCTGATGTTACATGTAGCCAGTTTATCATGCCGGTGTTTGTTCTTACTGTACATTCACTGTTTTAGTACATAGCCCTGATGTTACATGGAGCCAGTTTATCATGCCGGTGTTTGTTCTTACTGTACATTCACTGTTTTAGTACATAGCCCTGATGTTACATGGAGCCAGTTTATCATGCTGGTGTTTGTTCTTACTGTACATTCACTGTTTTAGTACATAGCCCTGATGTTACATGTAGCCAGTTTATCATGCCGGTGTTTGTTCTTACTGTACATTCACTGTTTTAGTACATAACCCTGATGTTACATGGAGCCAGTTTATCAAGCCGGTGTTTGTTCTTACTGTACATTCACTGTTTTAGTACATAGCCCTGATGTTACATGGAGCCAGTTTATCATGCCGGTGTTTGTTCTTACTGTACATTCACTGTTTTAGTACATAGCCCTGATGTTACATGTAGCCAGTTTATCAAGCCGGTGTTTGTTCTTACTGTACATTCACTGTTTAGTACATAGCCCTGATGTTACATGTAGCCAGTTTATCATGCTGGTGTTTGTTCTTACTGTACATTCACTGTTTTAGTACATAGCCCTGATGTTACATGGAGCCAGTTTATCAATGCCGGGTGTTTGTTCTTACTGTACATTCACTGTTTTAGTACATAACCCTGATGTTACATGGAGCCAGTTTATCATGCCGGTGTTTGTTCTTACTGTACATTCACTGTTTTAGTACATAACCCTGATGTTACATGTAGCCAGTTTATCAATGCCGGTGTTTGTTCTTACTGTACATTCACTGTTTTAGTACATAGCCCTGATGTTACATGGAGCCAGTTTATCATGCCGGTGTTTGTTCTTACTGTACATTCACTGTTTTAGTACATAGCCCTGATGTTACATGGAGCCAGTTTATCATGCCGGTGTTTGTTCTTACTGTACATTCACTGTTTTAGTACATAACCCTGATGTTACATGGAGCCAGTTTATCAAGCCGGTGTTTGTTCTTACTGTACATTCACTGTTTTAGTACATAACCCTGATGTTACATGTAGCCAGTTTATCATGCCGGTGTTTGTTCTTACTGTACATTCACTGTTTTAGTACATAACCCTGATGTTACATGTAGCCAGTTTATCATGCCGGTGTTTGTTCTTACTGTACATTCACTGTTTTAGTACATAAGCCCTGATGTTACATGTAGCCAGTTTATCATGCCGGTGTTTGTTCTTACTGTACATTCACTGTTTTAGTACATAGCCCTGATGTTACATGGAGCCAGTTTATCAATGCCGGTGTTTGTTCTTACTGTACATTCACTGTTTTAGTACATAACCCTGATGTTACATGGAGCCAGTTTATCAAGCCGGTGTTTGTTCTTACTGTACATTCACTGTTTTAGTACATAGCCCTGATGTTACATGGAGCCAGTTTATCATGCCGGTGTTTGTTCTTACTGTACATTCACTGTTTTAGTACATAACCCTGATGTTACATGGAGCCAGTTTATCATGCCGGTGTTTGTTCTTACTGTACATTCACTGTTTTAGTACATAACCCTGATGTTACATGGAGCCAGTTTATCAAGCCGGTGTTTGTTCTTACTGTACATTCACTGTTTTAGTACATAACCCTGATGTTACATGGAGCCAGTTTATCATGCCGGTGTTTGTTCTTACTGTACATTCACTGTTTTAGTACATAACCCTGATGTTACATGGAGCCAGTTTATCATGCCGGTGTTTGTTCTTACTGTACATTCACTGTTTTAGTACATAACCCTGATGTTACATGGAGCCAGTTTATCATGCCGGTGTTTGTTCTTACTGTACATTCACTGTTTTAGTACATAACCCTGATGTTACATGGAGCCAGTTTATCATGCCGGTGTTTGTTCTTACTGTACATTCACTGTTTTAGTACATAACCCTGATGTTACATGGAGCCAGTTTATCAGCCGGTGTTTGTTCTTACTGTACATTCACTGTTTTAGTACATAACCCTGATGTTACATGGAGCCAGTTTATCATGCCGGTGTTTGTTCTTACTGTACATTCACTGTTTTAGTACATAACCCTGATGTTACATGGAGCCAGTTTATCATGCCGGTGTTTGTTCTTACTGTACATTCACTGTTTTAGTACATAACCCTGATGTTACATGGAGCCAGTTTATCAAGCCGGTGTTTGTTCTTACTGTACATTCACTGTTTTAGTACATAGCCCTGATGTTACATGGAGCCAGTTTATCAAGCCGGTGTTTGTTCTTACTGTACATTCACTGTTTTAGTACATAGCCCTGATGTTACATGGAGCCAGTTTATCATGCCGGTGTTTGTTCTTACTGTACATTCACTGTTTTAGTACATAACCCTGATGTTACATGGAGCCAGTTTATCAAGCCGGTGTTTGTTCTTACTGTACATTCACTGTTTAGTACATAGCCCTGATGTTACATGGAGCCAGTTTATCAAGCCGGTGTTTGTTCTTACTGTACATTCACTGTTTTAGTACATACCCTGATGTTACATGGAGCCAGTTTATCAAGCCGGTGTTTGTTCTTACTGTACATTCACTGTTTAGTACATAGCCCTGATGTTACATGGAGCCAGTTTATCATGCCGGTGTTTGTTCTTACTGTACATTCACTGTTTTAGTACATAGCCCTGATGTTACATGGAGCCAGTTTATCATGCCGGTGTTTGTTCTTACTGTACATTCACTGTTTTAGTACATAACCCTGATGTTACATGGAGCCAGTTTATCATGCCGGTGTTTGTTCTTACTGTACATTCACTGTTTTAGTACATAACCCTGATGTTACATGGAGCCAGTTTATCATGCCGGTGTTTGTTCTTACTGTACATTCACTGTTTTAGTACATAACCCTGATGTTACATGGAGCCAGTTTATCAAGCCGGTGTTTGTTCTTACTGTACATTCACTGTTTTAGTACATAGCCCTGATGTTACATGTAGCCAGTTTATCATGCCGGTGTTTGTTCTTACTGTACATTCACTGTTTTAGTACATAACCCTGATGTTACATGTAGCCAGTTTATCATGCCGGTGTTTGTTCTTACTGTACATTCACTGTTTTAGTACATAACCCTGATGTTACATGTAGCCAGTTTATCATGCCGGTGTTTGTTCTTACTGTACATTCACTGTTTTAGTACATAGCCCTGATGTTACATGGAGCCAGTTTATCATGCTGGTGTTTGTTCTTACTGTACATTCACTGTTTTAGTACATAACCCTGATGTTACCCAACAGCTGATTAATAACACTGTATTTTATTCTTCAAGAACTTTCCACAGCTGATTCCTATTTATTTTGTCAAAGTACTTGTGAATGATCAATGAAAGCCACACTTAGTTTGCTGTTGTATTCTATATATATTCTGTTCTATATTCTGTTTCACTCATCTGTCTCAATGCAAAAATAGCATCAGTGCATCCTCTTCCTTTTCTAAAGCTAAATTGTGCACCACTTACAAATGGTTCAATCTTGTATCTTGTTCTTTGTTCTAAAATTTTTGCTAACATTTTCCTACATGGCTGAGTAGAGATATGTTTCTGTATTTATTGCGTTCTGTTTTGCTACCCTTATTCTTCCATTACAGTCTTAGCACAGCTCTTTGCCAATCTTGTGGTACCCTCCTCTCTTGCCACGCCTGGTAAAAAATGTTTTTAACCATTTTATATTATCATAAGGTATTGTGACTAATAATACCATCTTATTTTGAAAAGTAATGCAACTTTAATGATGCCATTTTATTTTGAAAGGTATTGTGACTGTAACAGTGCCATATTATTTTGAAAGGTAATGTGAACTAAACAATGTCATCTTATTGTGAAAGGTAATATGACCTCAGAAATACCATTTTATTTTGAAAGGTAATGTGACAAGCCAACAGGGAGTTGTCAACACAGCAGGAGTGCATCCAGGTGTTGTCTACCCACCTTACCAGCAGTACCAGTACCCCGGTACATCTTACCCAGCAGGACCCACTTCCCCACCTGCTTACCCTGCTGCTGCATACCCACCGGCATACCCACATCAACAAGGCTACCCACCTCAGCCTGGGTACCCACCCCAACCTTATGGTGCCGAGCCCCCAAAATATGACACTCTGAATTACGGAGCTGATGGCGGAATAACCAACAGAGGTTTTGATGCCAAAAATTAGAAGCTGGGGTGAGAATTTGGATGAATTAATTCTGAGGTTGTATTTTTTACATGACTGTTTAAATTGAAATCACCTAACCTTTAAAAGCTTGAAGATTTCTTCTTTATTCATGTAGATTACATAATAATGTGAAAGTGTATTAGTAATGCAGATTTTGTAAAAAAAAAAAAAAATGGCGCTGTTCACATAAAATATTTTTGTCCATGATTTTAAAGGATAATTTTTCTGACCTAATTCTTGTTTGGAAATTGAATTAAAAACAATATATACAAAATGTATATATAAAAGTAAATATACAAAACGAAATAGTAAAGGCAATGTGGGAAAGAATAAATGTGTAAAGTAGAAGAGAGTTATACATAAAAATGTATATATATAAAGTGTAGAGCAGATGACAACTATGGATGAGTAAAAGAGTATTATATAGGAAAATAAACAAGGAAATAATTATATTAATTAATTATATTAATTTAATAGATAATGGAAACTTAAAAACATATATGGAAAAAAAGAAAAAGCAAAAGATAATAGCAGAATAATGACATTAGGTTAATATACGATGGACAGTTATAAACATAGAAGAAAATCAGAACAATATAAATAGGAAGTTATAAACAGAGAATCTTGAAGTTCAAATAACACAATAGAGGCTTGCACATTTGAATGAAGTCAGTTGTGGTTTCCTTATTTTGTGTAGTATATTTAGTTTCATGCTGAATTACTTTTGGAACCAAAAGATAAGAGTAGGAAATATCTCAAAACAAGGTTTCATATTTGGATGGTTTATTGTCAGTTTCACATACAGGGGAAACAATTTTGGAGTATGTATATTTACAAAGAATTAAAAACGTATTTTAAACATTGCTAGCTCTCTCAGCTATTTACTTTTATAATTAATAATAACTGTGAAAGATGCCAATCATATGTAGTTGTGAGATATATGCAGGAAATTTAGCAGACTTGATTTGTCAGTACTTATTTCCAACCCAAAACAATGTTGATGATGACTTGTCACTTTCATTGTTTAAAAAAATTTGAGAACTTTTTTTCCCCCCACATTAATTAACAAAACAATGTACACTAACAAAACAATGTAAACAGTGTTCATTTGCATGCAGGCTGTAGAAATCTTGCAAGATTGTAGCAAAATTGAAATGAAAAAAAAAATGTATTTGAATGTAGACCTTAACTCTTTTCATACAGCTAGCCATTCTGCATGGCTTGGAACTTTTCAATTGCATATGTGTAGCCACTCTCTGTGGCTAGTTATTGTACTTTTGTTTCTTTGCTATGTATTACATTTATAAGCAGTTTTGTATTAAATACAGGATGTAGATGTCAATATTTGAGAGTTCTTCTGTGATAAACATTGGAAATTTAACACATTTGCAGTGTTATTAGCTTCTTTATAGAAATGACATACATACCTTGATTTGAGAAATGTGACACAAGGTTTGTTTTGACTTATGCCACAAAGGACCTTGAGCTAATTAAACAGCAGTAGATCAGTAATGTATGTAAAGATTTCAGTTAACTTGCCAAACTTCTGTAAACCCGAATGAAAGTTAATACCAGCAGAAATGGGTGACTTTGAATGATGACAAACCACATCAAGTGCAGAAGTTAAACTGCTTCTGCCACCAATTGCCTTATCATCTGTGCATATCTTATGGCCATTGTAAACCTGTATCATAGAATATATGATTTATATGTCTTGATCTTATATTTCACATCCATATACATTACGCAAGACATTCTATGATACATTTGCTCAGTTAGATAACCACTAGTATTATGTCACAATTATATTATGTTCACATTCAATTTTAAATCTGGGCTCTTTTGGATACATGCAAGAATGGGGAGTTTGATTGATCATTGGTCCAAAATAGTATCAAATAAAGAGGGGTTTTTTGCTGCCAAGCTTATAACGGAGTGCAAAAAAACAATGTATGACTAAGAAGCTCGATGAATGAATAAAAAACACAGATTCCGGCGAATATTTGGACTGAAGTCTTCGTCAGTGGAACAACAACAACAAAACAATTAAAAATATATAAATGAATAAGACAAATGTGTACTTTCCTAGGCACTTGTCCAGTCCAGAAAAATGAAAACTGAAAATTTGAATTCGAGTGCTGCAGTTAAACACTTTCTGACACCAGTTGCCATGTCACCTGTGCATATCTTGAAACAAGAATAAAATGATTAATAATATATAAATGGACAAGACAAATGTATACTTTCCTAGGCACATGTCCAATCCAGGAAAATGAAAACTGAAAACTTGAATGACAATGTCAGATTACATACTGCATCAAGTGCTGCAGTTAAACGCTTTATAACACCAGTTGCCTTGTTGCCTGTGCAGGACATGTTGTCATAGTAACCTATAATCCCAGGATATATGATTTTTATCTCCTGATCTTGCATTCAACATCAAATGTACATGATACTATACTTTATGATAAATTGCTCACTCACATAACTAATTTGATGTGTAGTTCATGTTCAGATTTTAAGCTTGCATTCTTTTTAGCAAAACGTGTAGAAAGAGTTAAACTACATCTTGTAATTGATTGTATTTGTACCCGATTGTACTTGTAACTGATTGTACTTGTAACTGATTGTATGTGTAACTGATTGTACTGTATTCACAATATATGATGGGGAACTGGCAAAGAATTGAGAATCCTTTCAACAGGCAGCAACGAGAGTAACATTCTGCAATAAGAGTGACATTCTGGGATGAGAGTGACATTCTGCGAAGGACCTGCTTTGGTCTGTCAAGGTTCATACATTGATGCATTGTCCAGTTGTGAACAGTGGCCCTATGTATATATGAACACAACCCATTCCCCACACAGAAACACACACAGACACTAAGACATTAGCACAGAGCTATCTTAAATTACTATACTAATACGTGTAGCTACCACACACACACATACACACCCCCTCCTCACACAGAAACACACACAGACACTAAGACATTAGCATAGAACTATCTTAAATTACTATACTAATACGTGTAGCTACCACACACACACATACACACCCCCTCCTCACACAGAAACACACACAGACACTAAGACATTAGCATAGAACTATCTTAAATTACTATACTAATACGTGTAGCTACCACACACACACATACACACCCCCTCCTCACACAGAAACACACACAGACACTAAGACATTAGCATAGAACTATCTTAAATTACTATACTAATACGTGTAGCTACCACACACACACATACACACCCCCTCCTCACACAGAAACACACACAGACACTAAGACATTAGCATAGAGCTATCTTAAATTACTATACTAATACGTGTAGCTACCACACACACACATACACACCCCCTCCTCACACAGAAACACACACAGACACTAAGACATTAGCATAGAGCTATCTTAAATTACTATACTAATACGTGTAGCTACCACACACACACATACACACCCCCTCCTCACACAGACACTAAGACATTAGCATAGAGCTATCTTAAATTACTATACTAATACGTGTAGCTACCACACACACACATACACACCCCCTCCTCACACAGAAACACACACAGACACTAAGACATTAGCACAGAGCTATCTTAAATTACTATACTAATACGTGTAGCTACCACACACACACATACACACCCCCTCCTCACACAGAAACAGACACTAAGACATTATTAGCATAGAGCTATCTTGATTTAATATACTAATATGTGTAGCTACCCCCCCCCCCCCCCCCCCCCCCCCCCCCCCACACACACACATGCACACACACACGCACGCACGCGCGCACACCACGCACAGACACACACACAGACACTTAGACATTTGCATAGAGCTATCTTAAATTAATATACTACTATGTGTAGCTACCACACACACATATTTATACACAGAAACCCCACACAGAAACACACACACACACCCACACACAAGACTTTCATAGAGTTATTTTAAATTAATATAATAATATGTGTATTTTTCTGGTGCTCATTTTTAACTCAAATGTAGCATACACACTATTTCTTTTAGTACTGTAAATGTAGGCGTGGTTTAGTACTGTAAATGGACTGAATTTTGCATGTGGATTAGCTTTCCCTATTCAGAGTCCCTCGCCATCAGGCAAACCCACTCATCCTCAAGTCAAGAATGAGAAGTCAGCATTTTAGTCCGACTGACCGGTGTAGGTGTTAACCCCCCAACTCAGCATCAGCACGCTGGATGTGTAAGAATGAGTACTCTTATCCATTTGGCTAGTATGTGTAGTTATGTAGTACGTCTCCTCCCATGCAAACTGACAAAACAAAGATAGCCCGCTTAGCTTACCACATACATTTCAAAACATTTGCAAAATATATAATGCTAACATTCCATTGGTTTACGTAAATAATTTTTTAAAATATATACATTCAAAGAGAAAAATAGAAATCTCATCAGATTTACCTTTCAACTGGTATGAATGTTCACTTTCAGCTTGTATGAATAGCTTTGAAAAGATTCACAGTGTGACTTGCTCGCTGTAATATTTACTGCTGGTTTCATGGTGACGATGGCATACTTCCCTGGTTGTTGTTTTATTATATAATTTGCAAATTATGCCAATCTAATTCTTCACGCTGTGTCATAATACCAGTTTGTTTTCATTTGCAAATGTTGCCAATCTAATTCTACATGCTGTGTCATAATACCAGTTTTGATTTATATTGTATGCAATCACTTATGATGCATGCATGTTGCAGCATTTCTATATCTAAATTCTGTGGTATTTTATATAGTTATATTCACGAAGTTTTGTCAGTTGGTAGGATCAGTCAAATATAATAAAGAATGTGACATGTTAACTTGTGAGGGAAAATGTCTGCTTCAAACATTACATAATTGGCTGCAGTAGAGTGGAATATTTATATATAATTAGTAATAAAATAATGGCCACATTATAAGTAATCTAAAACTATACTATATTGTGACAATTGGAAAGAGAGATAGAGAAATACAGTGAGAGAAAATTGTGAACAGTTTTGTGTCATGGCACTGAAGGGAGTTAGCAAAAGAACTGATACATGCTTTTGGGAATTCCTAGATGTCGAGAAGCTCATACATCCATGCCAATCGGCAAGGTATTTGATTGTGATGATGAGGAGCAGCTTGGAATTATTACCAGACATGATTTTTAAATGATTAATAATCTTAACAAATAAATGAAATTGGTTTGTGAACAAAATAACTAAGGCACATGAAATTCAGATAGATAGGTCAAGAAGACACAAAACTAAACATATTTCGGACTGTTTTTCTTTGTGGACATGAAAAGTGAAATAAGAGACGACAGTGAAATAGAATGACATATGAAATTAATGGTAAGATATAAATCATGTAAATACACAACTATAGTTGGTATCAATATTTATCAGAAGAAAAGAAAAACACAAACTAGGCAAGGCAAAAGTACAAAATATGACAGGACATGAGTGAATAAAGAAGATAGTTTAATAATGGTTTCTAATTTTGAATTTTTGAAAGACTGACATGGTTATTGTTATAGATTAGTTTGTGAGGAAATAACAGGTAGCATTGCTTATTGTCCATGTAGCTTTATTGAAGGCTACATCATAAATTTGCTAGAATAACAAAGATGACAGTGACATTAACAAGTAATGTGAGAAAATGTTCACATATTTATTTTCCTGCTTTAATACTGTCAGCACATCAGGTTAAAATAACAAACTAAACCACAGCCTACTGCCTTAGATCAGCAATAAAGGTTTGTTTATTAATTATTGCATACAGTGTCTTTACAAACGTGATGTTTATTGTTAACTTGTAAAAATATAAATGCCTTGATTTTCCAAGAAAGGCAACATAATTATAAATTGTGATCTGGAAAATGTGCTTGTTGCTAAACATTGGAGAGTTGTGTGTGTTGTTGTGATTATGAAATTATGATAACAAACATTAGTATCATTTAATTTTCCTAATCACCGTGCTATAGAATGCTGCTCTGAAAACAATTCTTCAGTGTGATATGTAATTTCACAATGAAGAACTATATAAAATACACTATATAAAATATATATAACATGATTACAGTAATGTGATGATCACTTATTTTGGTTTTAAGTTTTACAGTAGTAAGATTCAAACCAGTGTGTTTCCTTTGCTAATTTTTAACAAAGAAATTACAATAAATAGGTTGCATAATTTATTGCCTGGCATACTTCGCTACATCTCATCTGGTGCAGACTGCATGCAGAGTTACCTGTCACATGAAGTGAGTGGATGAATCCTTTCGGGGCAGAAACACATAGTACAGTACACAAAGTCACTGATAGTGTACATGTGGAGCTTTTGTTATTCCCACTCTAATCACGAATTCACTACTGAGTGGTTCATATCAGCTGACTGTAAATTGTCTCTCATTATTATTCTTGGGGCCCTTTGGGATCCTGTGTATAGTGCAGAAGAACAGATAGATCATCATGGCCAGGAGAGAATGTTTCTGCAAGAAGCGACCAGAGGATCTGGCCGACACTCAGGACTCCAAGGAAAGGCAATATGATTTTTCATGATTATTCTTTAATGTGAAATAATTATAATAAATTTAATAATAAATAATAATAAATAATAATAAATAATGTGAAAAAAAAAAAAAAAAAAAAAAAAAAAAAAAAGTGGCCGGTATGGAAAGCCTACATACAACTTCAAATGATAATGGATGGAGAGTCATCAACCTGGCAGAAGCCAAAGGACTGCAGATTAGCAGTACCAGACTACAAAGAAAGGATATACACAAACAAACTTGGAAATCATGTGACAAGAGAACCTATAATCAAATAGATCACATTTTAATTAACAACAGAAATGCATCAAACATACAGCAAGTCAGAAGTTATAGAGGAGCTGAGTGCCACAGTGACCATTTCCTCGTTGGAGCAAAATTTAAAATAAAACTTAAGAGAGCTTTCTATACTAAATTACAAAGATTACACCCAACATATAACAGAGAAAAACTACAAGACATTACAGTCAAAGAGAAATTTACAGATGAAATAAAATGTAAACTTGAAACTTTTCAAAACCCTTTGGAGGAAAGCGTTGACCAAACTTGGTTGAACATCAAGAATACACTTCAATCTACCGCAGAAGAATGTCTCGGTGTGTCAACCACGCATAGAAAGAACAGATGGTTCAATCAAAAATGTGAAGAAGCAGTCACTAAGAAGAAGAATGCCAGACATGTATGGTTAAATGACATCAATAACATCCAAAAGGAAGAGCATTATAGAAATGAATGTAAAGAGGCTACAAAAATAGTCAGACAGCAGAAGCGAGAATATATGAGTAATATAATCAAAGATATGGAAACTAATCACCAGAAAAATGAATCCAGAAAGTTTTTTAAAGTACTGAAGTCAATGAAACGAGGGCACCAACAAAACACATATGGTTTAAAAGACAAAAATGGGAATATGATAAATACCAATGAAGAAATGTGCAACACATGGAAAGAATATTTTATTGAATTACTAAATTGTGAAGCTCCAAGTAACATTTTCCCACAGGAAGAGGTTCTAACATGCGAACCACAAATTGAAGAACCTACATTTGAAGAAATCCTATATGTAATCACACGACTTAAAAACAATAAGGCAACTGGGACTGATGGAATTGCTGCTGAATTTATAAAGGCAGGTGGCCATGCATTACATCTAAAGCTATACGAACTAATAATAAAAATCTGGAGGACAGAAGAATTACCCCATGACTGGAAAGAGTCATTATTGATACCTATCTTTAAGAAAGGAGACAAGTTCCAATGTGGAAATTATAGAGGAATATCACTACTGTCCACAAGCTATAAGATACTATCCGCAGTATTACTAAATAGACTAAAACCATATTCAGAAGACATATTAGGTGACTACCAGGCGGGTTTTAGACAAAACAGATCAACAATAGATCAGATATTTATCTTACGACAAATAGCCGAGAAACATTGGGAATATAAAAGAGATCTCCATAACATTTTTGTGGATTTTAAAAAGGCTTATGATAGTGTCCATAGGAATAGTCTATGGAATGTTATGCAGGAATTTGGAATACCAAGGAAGTTAATTAACATGACCAAACTATGCATGGAAGATACTTATAATATAGTAACATATAAAGGCAGGAAATCAGACCCCTTCCAAATAACATCTGGCTTGAAACAGGGTGATGCACTTTCGCCGCTACTCTTCAATCTGGCTCTAGAGAAAGTTGTAAGGAAGGTAAAGGAGGAATGTGATATTGGAGGAACATCCAGGCTGCTTGGTTATGCAGATGATATAGATATTATAGGGCAAAGTGAACAAAAGACATTAGAAATATTGACTCACTTAAAGGAAAAAGCCCAACAGATGGGGCTGGTTATCAACCAAGATAAGACAGAATATATGGTAATTTCAAGAGACGGAATGGCTAAAAACTCTGGCCACATACAAATAGATAATATGGCCATTAAAAGAACGGAAACATACAAATACCTGGGTACAATCTTCAACTGCTCCAACATCATAAGGGAAGAAATACAAACTAGAATCAACTCTGGAAATAAGATATACTATGCACTACAACATCTACTAAAATCAAAGGCGCTATCTCGTAACACCAAAATCACAATATACAAAACACTGATCAGACCAGTTGTGCTGTATGGCTCTGAAACCTGGAGTACAACGAAAGGAGACGAAGCCTTGTTACAAACCTTTGAGAACAAAATTTTAAGACGCATCTTTGGACCCATTAGGGATACACAAAGTGGAGAGTGGAAAAGAAGAAGTAACAAAGACATTTATGATTTGTTTAAGTCCCCGCTAATCACTGGTATCATGAAGGCTAATAGACTACAATGGCTGGGGCATATAGAAAGAATGGAAGATAATAGGGAAACAAAACTCGCTTACACTCAGGAAATAAATGACCGTAGACCCCGAGGTAGACCAAGAAGGCGGTGGAGAGATAATATACATACAGACCTACAAGCACTTGGAATCAACGACTGGCAAGAGAAGGTCCACCAGAGAGACGAATGGAGACAGATTGTATTTGCAGCAAAGAACCTCAATGGCTCGGAATGCTGAAGAAGAAGAAAGATTCTTTAATGATTGTTTTTTCATGATTATTGCACATGAACTTTTTCAGTTCTAGAAGATTTCACAATAGATGGCCAGAGGGGACAGTACTCCCAATAACAAATTCTGAGCACATGACTTTCAAATAGGCAAAATAGATACATCTTGATACTTAGCCATCTTTCTTTATCATATTCAGACCAAGCGTACAAACATATTGTTTTGTATATTTCATAACATTGTTTTTGGAAAGCCATTTTAAGGAAATTTTTAAAATGTTACTTATATATCCTTTTTTTATTTTCTTTTTGCAAAGTTATATGAACTACATGTAAAGAGAATTTAACATCCAGTAGAAATAACAAAATAAATACAAATTTGATGTCATAACATGTGACAATTTTATAACTGCTGATTACTATTTGTTATTTTGTGATTTGTTCTGATGTTTATTATAATTATCGTGCCAGACAAGTGCTTTTGTGCTTATATATGACTTATAGCTTAGATATGTAGTTTACATATATCAAATAGCTTAAGTGTTTATCTTTCTTGCTGTGAACCTTGCTGACTGGCTACTGCACATACCATTTTGTCCAAAGGATACTACTTTCTAACTGATTCCACTTTGAAAAATGAAATAAATCACCTTCTTTCTCTGAAATATTGTTTAGCAAATTATATATATATATATAATACGTACATAATTCTAATTTGATCTGCAAGAGTATTTTTACTGTGAGATTTACACCCCTCTTCCACAAATATTTCTGGCCAATTGACTTTTATGTTGTTTGGATTCTTTCTATTTTCCCATTTACACATGTTTTTTCTTTTCTAAAACAATCTGTCCATCTATTGAAATAAAAAGCATTCCTGTGCTCCAACTTCTGCGGGGAGAGACAGAGGACATATGGCCATGCCCCTAGTGCCATGACATCAGTTCTAGTTGGCCAGTCTCACTATCGCTGTAATGTGTTGGTTGCTGTAACCTCTACTGGCAGAAACAAATCATCTTCTGTTGCATATAGTCAAAAAGGCATCATTTATTTTTGCCTAACATATTTATATTGACCCTACCAGAGAGTTTTCCACTTTACATTCCATTATTAAATTATTTTGAGATAATAACTGCTGATGACATTTCAAGTGCTCCAATTTTAATGATGTCATTATATTCAGGAACATTACCTAGCCTTGATACAATATTCTTATAGATTAGATTTTGTAATTGTTATTTCCCGTTATCATTGTCATCATGTTTTTTATTTTAATTCTGTGCATCATTAATAAAAAAAAAAAGAGAATAAACAGATACATCCAATAAGAACTGAATATTGAAGAAGACTGGTAATTAAGGCATGTAAACTTGAGGACAATGAAATGTTTTGAGCATGTCTGCTGATGGCGGTGTAGTGGGTTCATTTCACACACTGATCAATTGGACTTAATTGTTGACTTCGTGATCAGAAAGCAATGACAAAGTACTGAACGTAAAATTTCCCAGTAAATGAAGAACAACCAGTAAAGACTGGGATAGATTGCAAAGTCCTGTAAAAGACATGCATAGTGGTTAGTGTGCTTGCTTACTGAGACTGTGATCCCAAGCAGTGACAGATTATTTCTTCCAAACTGTACAGCTGTGGAGTCGACCAGCCTCATACAATGAATACTGGATCATATTTAGATTTATCTTGGAACTGTTTGGGAGGAAAAGGTGTCGAGTAAGGGAGCTGGCCACTCCACCTCATTATGATGTGCCCTAGTATATGTGATGTTCTGTAACTTCACTACCGTGAACCTAGTTTTTAATTTTGTAACTAACCTGAGCCTGGCCTGGTTCTGACTCTCTGCTGTATTCTTTGAATGGCTGTTTACAATCATCTCTGTGTCCATGCTTATCTTTTATTTCCCTTATACTGCACCCATCATGCACCAAACCGTATAGAAACCACTAATGTACTTGAACTCTATTGCCTTCAGCTCTTGTCAGTATGAGATTTTGCAGCAGATACTCAAAGTTAACAATAACCACAGTTAATAATTGCCAGTGCATTACTTTCAAAGAGACAAGAAATATATGCCTTGTATAAAACACATTGCATTGAATGTTAAAACACATATCCAGATATCTTTACCATGCTAAGACCAAATTTGAACAAGTTTAATCACATATTATACATTGCTTGGCCTATGTGACGAATAGCTGATCACTCGTAGTGCATTGCTTGGGACATGGAAGTTTGTCAGAATTTATTGTCCAACACTAAGGTCAAGGCAACCTGTACATACCAAAAGGTATTCTGTATGCCTCAGAAAATGTTGAAGAGTATGGGTACTTATGGTTCCATACGTCTACTCCGTCCTCTACCAAGAACCTTCCTGCTAGTGCCAAACTGGATTCCATCAGTTGCAGCATGTGATCAAAGATTTGTGTTTCCTCATGTCTGATATCCTCATGTCTGCCTTCCTCATGTCTGCCTTGCTCAACCTCAGTGTTATCCCAGGAGGTCAATCAATCGGCCCTTTCATGTCCACACTTGGACAGTTGAGCCACTTCATCTCCTGTAGGTGTGATGACTTTTTATGGGTGTCATCCTATGATGCCAGAAATACCCAGGATGGATCTAGAGCATTGACTGAGAGTCAGACATGAACACTGGTTTATTGAATGGAGACTCATAAAGCCATCTCAGATAAGCAGTGACCACCTCCACCTCCATTCTCATGCTGCATGCATGAATATGCTCTGCTCTGCAGTGATCTTGCCCCTCCATGTAGCTGTGGAGCCTCATAAAGCCATCTCAGATAAGCAGTGACCACCTCCACCTCCATTCTCATGCTGCATGCATGAATATGCTCTGCTCTGCAGTGATCTTGCCCCTCCATGTAGATGTGGAGCCTCACATCGCTGCACTGATCCATCAGTAGATTTATTTCATCATCCTCTCCAACAATACCCTTTATCATCTGCCTTATTTCCACAAAGAGTTCAGATCTCGTCAGTTTTGTGACGCTGTTTCTCCTAGAAGCTTTTTAAACTAGAAATGGTAACCATGGACACTAGGTTTGTTTATCTTGTGTACTTTCTTGCCTGGACTATAATATGTAACTTGAGTGTTTCCAAATGGGATAAGAGGGAAAGTTTATGGGATCTCTTTCAGTGACATTTTCCCTGCTTTACAAAGCAGTGGAAGAAACATTAAACCACTTTCCCCAGTGAAATAGCACATGATTTACTTTTAACTGTGATTTTCTTTCACATTTTTTTCCAACATTATTCTTTTATATTATATTTTAAAATATCAGCATTTTATATCTTTTTTTTTTTTGCCAAGTGAACAAGGTTTAGCTGTTTAAAGTGAGCAGTTACAGCAAAACTAGCGCTGTGTGTTGTCCAGCAGATTTTACAGTCCAAGCATGTCAGAATCACATTGAGAACACAGAGACTGTATTACTGTCAAAGAGGCAACATGATAAGATGTCTAGCATTACTTTCAAAGAGGCAACATAATAAGATATTTAGCCAGTTTTCTTTAGTATGCTGAGACCAAATGAAAAGGATATCATAACACACTTTGCGTTGTTTGATACATATAGACAGCATATGATTACACCTGCTGCGTTATTTGAGACAGAAGGCGTTAATGATGTTATGCATAGTTCCCTTATACTTGCACTGTTTGTTGCTGACATTTTTTATTTATCCTGTGATTTTTTTTATGTATGTAGACAATATGCAAATTAAATTCCTTGGTTCTTAGATAATGTTTGACAGTTATTTTCTGCTGGTTTCATTATACATAATAAATCTTTATATGTTTATAATGAATCATGTTTCTTTCTTTCAGTATAAATGTTCATATTACTTTACACACTATTTACAAATAATTACAATAGAAGACTCTCATTTATGCACACAAGCACAATAAAATGTGTATATAATATATACGAGGGTGAGTCAATAAGTCACACACACAATTCTGTGGGATGGCAGGTAAATGTAGTTGGTGTTTTCTACAGGTGTCATTAGGTGACAGCAACATCAAACTTTATATTCCCATTCATCAGGTGGCACAGGTGTCTCATGCGCATGTGCAGTGCATAAACAAAATGGTGACTGTTCTTACGGAGTGTACAACCAAAGATTTACTTGCTGTTGTGCATTTTTTGTGGGCAAAAGGATTGTCTGCAAAGGACATTCATAAGGAAATGCTTCCTGTTTAAGCTGACAAATTTTTGTCCCTTAAAGTGGTGCATAGCTGGGTAGAAAACATCCTTCTTCGCCTTGTGTCCAAAAATTCAAGGTTACACCATCAGCAGGGAAGATTATGCTGACAGTGTTCTGGGATTGTCAAGGAGTGCTTTTAACCACTTTCAAGAAAAAAGGCGACAATGTGAATTCTGAATCATACTGTGAAGTTCTATCGATGCTTCATGATGCAGTTTGAAGAAAATGTCCAGGCCTGCTGATTAGAGGCGTGTTGCTTCTTGATGACAATGCCAGACCACATTCAGCTCGATTAACTCAGGAGAAAATTAACCAACTAAGGTAGGAAGTTCTAGAACATCCACCTTACAGCCCCGACTTAGCTCCTAGCGATTTCCATCTTTTTGATCCACTGAAAACCCACCTTGACGTGAGCCATTTCACGAATGATGCTGAAGTTGAATGTGAAGTGAAAACATGGGTTAGAAAACAGAGCACACAGTTCTATGCAGCCGGTTTGGAAGGACTGATAAAACATAAGGATAAGTGCATCAATGTTGGTGGAAATTATGTTGAGAAATAAAGGGACAATGTATGTATGTATACAAATAAACTAGTTGAAAGTAGTTATCATATTTAGTTATTTTTCTACAGCTATGTGTGACTTACTTATTGACTTCCCCTTGTACAAGTTAAGTTAGATGCATATCATTTTCAGGGCATCACAGTCACCCCAACATTTTTGGCTTTTCGTGATTTCTTGCCAAGTTTATGTTCAGTAATTTGATATTGGTTTCTGAATGGCCGGCACATTATATGATAACCAGCACAAAGTTTAATCATCAAAGATGTGGTTATCACAGTATGATGTTTAACAACTAAAGATGTGGGTCTCACAACAGGATGTTTAACCACCAAAGATATGATATGGTTCTCACAACATGTTTAACCACCAAAGATGCGGTTATCACAGCATGATGTTTAGCCAACTAACCACACAACCAATCATTCAGAAACACTAGAATGAAGACTTTTAAAACGATGTACAATTTTATTCTGATTAAATGTGGCTGGTGATTTGATTGCAATAATATTAAAAAGATCTATGTCATGTAATGAAAGACATTTAAAAAAAAAAATAACGTTTACTAAAGATTATCAGGATCATACATACATTTAAACAATTCATAAAACTGTATCTTCATAATATTTCAAGTCCTAGAGGGAGAATAATTATATCGGTATAGAAAAACAGTGGTGATGGACAAGTAATATGATTCTAAATGGTGATATTGATGGCAAGAAATTGGGACCCACTGGATGTAGTTTAAATGATGTTCAAGGTGTGTGTAGGGGAGGTAGAAAAAGGTAGGGAAGCAGAACAGCATGAACACAGGTGGGTGTGTGGGGACAATGTTTTTATTGTCGACTATATGGCACTATGGCACACCATTTATGATGTGCTTGTGGGAGCGGCTAAGAATACCGGATTCTCATTCGGGATGCCTGCGTTTGAATCCTTGGTAAGATGTGGATATTTTTCTGTCAGGGGCAAAAAGAAATCCTAACCAGCACAGTTTGCAGTGACTGCACCAGCCAGGCGGCCTTAATTCCTCAGGCTCAAGACACCCCCCCCCCCCCCCCCATACACCGCAAGGTACTATAGGCAATAGATGACAGTATCTTGTATGGCTGAATAGCAATTAGCTACTGTGCTATCTGGCAATATAAAATAAAACATCACTTAATTTTCTTGCTTGTCTAATGATATAAATCATAGCCGTTGTAGTGTTGTACCTAGAATTATGAAACAATCCATCATTTACAACAATGTTCTACCTGGAATTATGAAACAAACAGTCATTTACAATAATGTTTTAACTGGCCTAGTGAAATAAACCTTCGTTTGCCACCGTTATCTTTTTCGTTAGGAAATAAAAATACCACTTACTAGACTGTACTAAATGACATGAAATAACATACCGTTTACCAGACTGTACTAAATGACATTATGAAATACATTGTTCATTTCTGGAAGTGAAAGAGTTACATGACGTAAACAATTAGACACTTCTGAGAGTGAACGAGTTACATAATGTAAACAATTAGACACTTTTGGGAGTGAAAGAGCTAAACATAATAACAATTAGACAGGTTTATACATTACATTTTGCACTTCTGGGAGGGAACGAGTTAAACTCAGTAAACAATTAGACAGGTCTATAGATTAAACTTTACACTTCTGGGAATTAAAGAGTTAAATCAGTAATCAATTAGACAGGTTTATACATTAAACTTTGCACTTCTGGGAGTGAGCAAGTTAAACTCAGTAAAAAATTAGACAGGTCTAAAGATTAAACTGTACGCTTCTGGGAATTAAATAGTTAAACTCAGTAAACAATTAGATAGGTTTATATATTAAACTTTACACTTCTGGGAGTGAAAGAGTTAAATTTAATAAACAGTTAAATCTATTTATAGAATAAACGTTAACTTCCGCAGCCTGTACACGTATTTCTTTATCACACAATACCAATAACATACAAGATTATTGGTTGCTTGATTTATTGTGTGATTGGTTTTGAGTTAACTGGTTGTTTAGATGGTTGGTTGGTTGTTTAGATGGTTGGCTTGTTGTTTAGATGCTTGGTTGGTTGTTTAGATGGTTGGTTGTTTAGATGGTTGGTTGGTTTAGATGGTTGACTGGCTGCTTAGATGGTTGTTTGGTTGTTTAGATGGTTGACTGGTAATTTAGAATGTTGGTTGGTTGATTAGATGGTTATTTAGTTATTTCAATGGATGGTTGGTTGGTGTTTCGATGGATGGTTGGTTGGTTAGATGGTTGGCTACTCAGGTGGTATTTTAGTTGGTTTGTTGATTGGTTTGTTTGTTGATTGCTAAGGTAGATGATTGGTTGGTTAGATGGTTGTTTAAGAGGTTCGTTAATTGGTTTCTTGATTTCCCAGTGAGATAATTTGTTGGTGAGGTGGTTGTTTGGTTTGTTGGTTGGTTGGTGGTTGGTTGTTTAATTGGTTTTTTGTTGGTTGGTTTGATGGTTGGTGAAATGGTTGATTTGTTGATTGGTTCATTTGTTGGTTGTTTGTGTGTGTTGGTTGTTTGTGTGTGTTGGTTGTTTGTATATGTTGGTTGGCTTGTTGGGTGATTTATTAATTAGCTGGTTTGTTAACTGGTTGGCTAGTCGATTGATTTATTTGTTGGATAGTTGATTGGCGCATTCGTTTGTGGATTAGTTGACCACTTGGTTGGTTGCATGATTATCCAAGAAAGACAGAGTTTAACACTGAAGTCCCATACATCGAGGTGGTGTGCGTCCTCTCCCAGACGGGCATCTACGAAGGTAAGTTAATAAGTAAGTCACAAATGGCTGTAGAAAAATAGCTAACTAAAATAAGTAAGTCACAAATGGTTGTAGAAAAATAATTAACTATGATAACTTGAAACCAGTTTATTTTTATACATACATTGTGATTGTCTCTTTATTTCTCAACACAATTTTCCCCAACATTGATGCACTTATCCCATCGTTTTATCAGTCCTCCCAAACCAGCTGCATAGAACTGCGTGCTTTGGTTTCATTTACCTGCCATCCCACAGAACTGTGTGACTTATTTAATGACTCACCCGCGTAACGTTTTCTACCCAGCTATGCACCGCTTTACGGGACAAACATTCGCCAGCATAAACAGGAAACCCACCTTGGCGGGAGACATTTCACGAATGATGCCGAAGTTGAATGTTAAGTTAAAACGTGGTTTAGAAAATAGAGCATGCAGTTCTATGCAACCGATTTGGGAGGACTGATAAAACGATGGGATAAGTGCATCAATGTTGGTGTAAATTATGTTGAGAAATAAAGGGACAATGTAACCATAAAATTAAACTGGTTTCAAGTTGTTATCATATTTAGTTATTTTTCTACAGCCATTTGTGACTTACTTATTAACTTACCCTCGGGAGTCTCTGTGGCAAAGTGGGAGTCTCTGTGGCGAAGGTTGTGGGTTCGATTCTGGGCCGCACCCTTCGGCTTACGAGTTAAATGTTTCGGAGACTCCTGTGGGTCGTCGCTTAAAGCTACGGAGTTCGTGCTTTGTGCGACGCTTTCCGTGCTGCGGAAAGAGGCCGAGCCATATGGGATAAAACCCGGTGCAATGAAGTCGACCCTGTCGACTCTTAAACTTTTTTTTTAACCCTCGTATCAGTGTTAGGATAGTGCAGAGATATCCATCTGCACCCGCCACTGAACTCATCTCATCATGAGGTCTTTGTGGTAGAGTTCCATTCCCTCTCCAAGCCCACAATTCACATGGGTGTTTAAGACCAGTACTAGACCTTTATATCTGCGCAGAAGTGCTTCAGAAGATCACAAGGTTATGGCTCAGTAAAATCACAAGTAAACGGGCTGGGATTCGGTCTAGTTTGGTCGTGTTTCCTTAACGTGTTTTATGTATTTTATTGTCAACAGACTCGAACCAGTGCCCCGATTGAAGCCAGGGTTCTAAGCCTACTCCTGTTTGATTTCATAAGGCATGGTTTATACAGGGTGTTTGTAACGGCTCACTATACTTTATATGTACAATATATTTGAAAAAAATATGAAGTACATGATGTCATAAAAATGTGCCCCAGGTCCATAGTGAAGCAATATGCAGCGAATGGCTGTCGTCTGCTTGAGTAATTCTTTGCACTCCAAACAGAATGGTGTTATCAACGGTAGAAAGAAGTGTTCACATTTGTTCTACACACAAAGTGTAGCGATACCTTACAAATCCCCTGCTTGAAGACTGGCGTTTTAGCGTAGACGGTTTAGCGTAGACGGTAGGGAGCTACGTTGATAATGTCATGACATTATGTCATGTCAACATGCGTTCGTCGTCCGCTAACAGAGGACAAGATTAATCACCTCTAGTTCCGTGCACTCCGGTCTACAGAATGTCATGGCCCTATCACACCACAGGCTTATAGCTGGCAACTGATTCGGGACATGTTTTATCGCCTGAACTCTGAGAATGACCAAATAACAGAATTATGATAAAATTTAATAACAGCTAAATTTATAAGGAAAGGCACATAGAAATTGTAAATGCACAATTACACACAAAATACTCGCTTGTTAAAGTTTGCAGAAGCAATTATGATCTATCAACGCAAGCCAGAATTGTATAAACAGAAAGTCATGTTAGTCAGCTTAAAATTACCGTGGTAGACAATCGACATTACTGTGCGAATATGTGTATATTTCAACTTGAAGGATTTATCTAGTTAATTCACGTAAGTTGTGTGATTTCTGCAGTATGTACCTGACGAGATGCAGCGAAATATGCCAGGCAATAAATCGTGCAATCTATTGTTTGTGTCTTCGTTATTCAATATAAGGTCAACTGAAACACATCATATCTGTCACCGTTTTATGAGACATAGACAAACTTATGAAAGTAAACAACATTAACTGAAATATAGTACCTATCCTAACACATCCAAATATCAACATGCATACAAAACAGAAGCTGAGAGATGTTTCTTTGTCGGAACGCTGTATTATCAATGTCAGACACGGACCATCCCTTGAAACACACAAGCGTAAAATCGCACCATGTGGGATCAGATAGATATGCATAGGAAATGTAGTTGGAAAAAAAAACAACAACGAAAGATTGAGAGACAAATGAGAAACTAAGAACGAGTGTAGGGACAACATATATTAGTTTTATTGCTGATTTTAAAGAACATTAAAGAATTCAATAGTTCGGACATTTAGTTAGAATGGAACAAGACCAATCAGCGGCTAAAGCTTTCTACGTGAGAACATCGGGGTACAAGACGAAAGGACGACCCAGGAAGAGTTGGCTGGATGGGGTGAAAATGATATTGAAGAAATCAAATATGACATTAGCACAAGCAGCAAGACAAGCGAAACACAGAATATTACATATTGTAATATTTGGAACAACTTTCTATTGACTCCCCCCCCCCCCCCCCCCCCCCCAAACACATTTTTTTAGCAAGATTGGACTGCGTGTAGATAAGCAGCGTTATGTTCAAACGGAAACAAATAAAATCTGTATGTGCGACGGATATAACAGAAACAAAAAGCTATGTATCTGGATTGTCAACTCAATGTAGGATGAAAGAAACCAAAGGTAATGGGTTCAATAAAACAATGTCTAAATAATGATAATATCAAGACTGCCCTTTAAAGTATGGTGTAAGACAAACAGAAAACTGAAGCAGGTAGTTTCCACAGATGGGCCTATGTTTGTGTGGAATATAAGACTGTAACAGTTCCACAGAAGGATCTATGCTCTCCTCTCCAACACAAGCATCTGACATTTTGTGATCACATCCTTGTATTTCTCCATCAAAGTGTGGTCACAGAGCTCTTTCCTTTCCTCTGGATCGGTAGAAAAAACCGCGAACAGCTGAAGGTCTTCCGGCGTCTCATTGACGCTGATAAGATCAGGGTGGTTATTTAGCAAAAACTCCTTGATCTGTGGGATAAAGTAACATATATTTCAGAAATGTTATATGATATATTTTAACTTACTCTATGTCAAAGATTCGTGACTTCTGTCACAGATTATATAATTTCGGCTAGTTGCTAACGGCTCACTTCGTATACTAGATTCAAAGAGGGGGGGGGGGGGGGCCTGGCTGGGTGGTCTCGAGGTATAGTGTCCGCCTCGAGTGCTGGAGGTCCAGGGTTAAAGCCCCGGCGAGGGCCGGGATTTTTTTCACGTGGACTTCTAGTAACAAAATTTTCCCTGTTCTCTGGGTAGTGAGATCGAACGCCCGTGTGTATTGTTGCGCACGTAAAAAATCCCTGCGGTTGGAAATCGAAAAAGAGTAGCCTAACGGCGCTGCCCGGGCAAAATTTCGAATTAACAATCTACCCAAAGTATTTCGGGATCCTCGCCGGTGCTACGGAGTTCGTGCACTGAGCTGAGATTCTCCGGATTCAGGATTGAGTTAGGAGTAGAACGGAACACTTATGGGTTACACCCGTGTGCTGTGATGTTGATCCATCGACTAAACTAAACTAAACTGTATTCAACGAACAATAAACCATCGCTCAAATATAGTGAGGTGTTACCAATTAAGCGGTCCCAACCAGTCTGATGCAAACAGAAAGGGCTCTTGTAAATTTGAAATTACCGTGGGGGACAAATAGATGCTCCACATTGGAACAATACTATGTTGTTTTAATTGTTTCAGCTAAAGTATTATTCACTTCAGTATCGTGCGTTACCGACCTCCGTGGCAAAGGTGTTACGGATGCGATTCGTAATCCCGTATACACAGATTCGAAACACAGCGGTGCTGGTGTTTTCGAAAAAAGGTATAGGTGCCGGTCGTTCAGAAAGCAATGGCAAACTACTGAATGTAAAAGTTGCCCAGGAATCACGAACAGCCAAAATGCTGGGGTTGACCGCTACGTCCTGAGAAGGACATGCAACTAATTTAAACTGTGCGTTAGATCTTCTCAGTGTGATTCAAGTCTTCGAAATGCCGCGCTTACATGTTGTTTTAATTAAAAATGCTGCTCTCTTATGAAGCCCCCTTACGGTGCCGCCTGTGACAGAGAAATCATGTGGAAGAGGACACAGAGACAAAGAAATCATGTGCAAGATGACACGATCAATCAATCAACCAATCATGTGTCATGCCGGAAAGCGTGGGAGGTCATTACTTTCCATTTCACTCGATCACCAGAGTCATAGATCAGCTCAGTGTTCCTTCTCGACCATGCCTTGTGGCCAAGCCACCCAGGTATTTACTTATCGGTCTTCCCCTTGATCTGTTCCCTTCGATCTTGCCAGTTGTCACTAAGTTCTCCAGTCCATTTCTTCTCATAACATGTCCAAAGAATTTTGACTGTCTACGTCTAATTTCTCTAATCAGAAGCTACTGAAGATTAAATGGCAAGACAAGATCCCAGACAGTGAAGTCCTAGAAAGAGAGTCCATGCCCAGTATCCACACTCTACTAATGAAGAATCAGATTCGCTGGGCTGCTCACTTGACTCGCATGCCAGATCACAGGCTCCCTAAACGAATGTTTTTTTTATTTACGACGAGTTGCGTTGTGGTAAACGCTCCCAAGGTGGCCAGAGGAAACGCTTTAAAGACACTCCGAAAATCTCACTGAATGCTTTTGGAACTCATCATGACACCTGGGAGGCTGCAGCCAGAGACCGAAATTCTTGGCGTGCAAGGGTGCAGTCACTTGTGAGGCGGCCAGGACTGCAAGAGCTGTGAAGAAAAGGCAGGACAGAAAAACTACTGTAGGAAATCCTCCTCCTGGAACGTCAAGCATTCTTTGTCAACATTGTCAAAGAACATTTCAAGCCAAAAGAGGCCTTATCAGCCATCTTAGAACTCACGGCTCCATAGTTTCAACCCCACTGGATAAAATGAATGGTCATCATCATTTTTGATGGACAAACAACACATCAATCCTTATGGCAGCTTGTTGTTTGCAATATATGTTTTTTATAAGTCTAATATATTTCCCATCAATTTGTAGATCTGCAACCATATCTACCATGTTGACATGTCTTACTCTTTCGAAGCCTTTGTGTAGTCAATAAAGCAAAGATGTATATCTTTGTTTACTTCTATAGGACGTTCAATAACTGATCGCAGAATATACACAGCATTTACTGTACCCTTTCCTTCTACAAACCCACATTGTTCTCCCCCATTTCAGGTTGTATTTTCTTCCTCACTCTTTGCATGATAATTCGTAGCAAAATCTTTGTGATGTGACTCATTATACTAATTGTTCTATGTTGATCACATTCCAAGGCTCCTGATTTCTTTGGGATTGTAATAAATACAGAATTACATAATTCAGAAGGTATTCTCCAGTATCATATAATGTGTTCAGCAGTCAGGTGACTTGATCTATTCCATATTCTTCTAAAGCTTTAATCATTTCTGTTGTGATGTTATCTGGACCTTGCCAACGTTTACATGTTTAAGAACATTTCGAATCTCCATCTTCAAAATTGGTGATCCTTCATTATTAAATCGAATATCATACTGTTCATCTCTGTTATCATCATAAAGGTTTTTCATATAATCTGACCATACATGTAGAATCTGATCTTTTTCCATTATGTTTTTGCCATCTTTAGTTTTTAGACAGCCTGTTGATGTACTTGTTCTTTTATTAGTAAGTTCCTGAATTCCTTTGTGCACTAATTTGGTATTTTGACTTGTGTTGTTTTTCAATTTCTAAGAAATTTTTCTCAAGCCAAGACACAGAGATAAAGAAATCAAGTGGAAGAGACACAAAGACAAATAAATCATGTGAGAGATGACAAAACCACTCACCTCTAGTACAGTTTTCTGCATGAGATCGTCACTTAGCTGGACAGACACATCAATGTCCTCATATTTCAGCGGGACTTCCAGAGAATCGAAGCCACTTTCTGGAACAACTGAAAGAGAATTACTTCGTTGGAAATGTCTATTTGTACTGATAATTAAACAATTCAGCAATTTATCTTTAAAGAAAGTTTCATCATCATCGTCATCATCATGTGCTAATCTAATTTAATTTTTTTCCCCTTATTATAAAACACAATTCAAAAGGACTGTGTGAAAATATAAATAGATTTAAGAGCAAGAAAAATTATATAAGAGGGAATGGTTGTATCAGAGGAAAATGTGGAGAAATGCATTGGGATCGGCGCCAGTCGTTCAGAAAGCAATGGCAATAGTGTCAATAAACCAACAATGCATAATACTCAAGATGGACCAAACATATTAAAGGCTGAAGTAGAGAAGGCTATTAAAAAGTTTTTTTTCTCTCGCTCACTTTGGACTCAAGCGTAGTCCATACACACTATTTATAGTAGTGATGGACTGAATTGTGCGTGTGGGATATATATATATATATATATATATATATATATATATATATATATATATATATATATATATATATATATATATATATATATATATATATATTCATCAATGTATGGGCTCCGTGGCGAAGTGGTCAAGCCGTTTGACTCGGGCTTCGAAGGTTGTGGGTTCGATTTCGGGCCGCGTCCTTCGGTTTACGTGTAAAATTTTTCGGAGACTCCTGTGGGTCGTCACTAGAGCTACGGAGTTCGTGCTTTGTGCGACGCTTTCCATGCTGCGGAAAGAGACCGAGCCATATGGGATAAAAACCCGGTGCAATGAAGTCGACCCTGTCGACTTTTAAGCGACTTTCTTTCCCTATCAACAGTGTCTCTCGCCATCAGGCGAACCCACTCCGACTTCATAGGTACTTGTAATTAACGTCCCCAAGTCAAGGACGACAGGTCAACATTTTAGTCCAGCTGTCCGGTGTAGGGGTTGAACCGCTTACCTTGGCATCAGCACACCAGATGGTTAAGAACATGCGTTCTTATCCATTCGGCCATACGGACCTGTGTTAAGAAAGATGAAAGGACATAAGAGAACAATAATGGAGGGGTATATTCCAGGGAAGAGAGGAAGAGGCAGGCCAAAGAGAAGATGAGTGTAAGATGTGGCAGATGACCTCCAGATAGGTGTATCGGACGCGGGGCATCTTGCTTATGACCGAGAAGTTTTCCGGAAGGTTGTTATGGGAGCATGGTTTTGTAAAGGATATGCTACTGAATGAATGAATGAATGAATGAATGAATGTGTGTGTGTGTGTGTGTGTGTGTGTGTGTGTGTGTGTGTGTGTGTGTGTGTGTGTGTGTGTGACTATAGCTTTCAAATTTTATGTTATCTAGTGTGTCTTCTAATCTCTATTTCCTTCTTCTCCTACTATGAGTGCCAATCAATATTATGTCTGTTTATTTATGGACTACCCAAGAAGCAGCCTGTTCTGTAGGGAAGTGGTCACGAATGCAATTCGTAATCCCGCATACCGCGTTCGAAACACAGCTTCAGGCGATTTGGAAGCGGGCTGCATTGCGTTGGTTTCCATATATTGGTATGTGTGCCGGTCGTTCAGAAAGCAATGGTAAACTACTGAACGTAAACTTGTCCCGGAATCATAAACAGCCAAAAGATGCTGGGGTTGAATGGGATGTCTCGTAAAGGATATGCAACTAACTTTAAACCCAAGAAACCAAGAGCTGTTGATTGTAAGGACTACAGAACTATACTAATATACTTCTCAGTGGCACTCAAGAAAAAATTCAAAATAAAACAGACGAGGAAGTAGCTGAAGAAAAGGGTTCCGCAAAAATCAGCGGCACCAGATCCCATACTCTGTCTGAGGATGCTGATTTAAAATTATAGAAGGACAGAAAAAATATATCTATGTTTTATAAACCTCAAGATAGCTTTTAAAAGAGTACAACGATTAATTACATGACTTCAAGATAAAGGAGAAGACGGAAAGGACATAACACTTATTAGTGACTGGGGACTGAGCACATAGACCAGGTGATAACAAAGGCCAGACGGGGGTTGGCTGCGAAGCGGGTGATGGCGGCAGCAAACTGTGAGCAGCGCCATTTATGTCTTCTTTACGAGGGTCTTGTCCTTTATGTTTTGGAGTATGTTATGGCGATCCTGACTCTCAGCCATAAGCAGATAGAAAGGATGGAAAGGATACAGAATGTAGCTATGCGCATTGTTCTTGGATGTACAAGAGATACAGCATGCAGGGCGATGCGCTACCTTCTTGATTTTCCAATGATGGGGGATAGAATACAAATTTGCCGAGCACGTGCCTACCTAAGAGTCAATGCAAACACAACAGCCAGTGCATAGTGACATTAAGAAGGTAAAGGGCAACAGCTTAAAAAGAGGAAAGTAATGGATGGGTCAAGCCGAAAACATTCTTCAACAGGTGTGTTCACTTGAGGACTTAGTTTGCATCCAACAAGACAGAAAATGCAGACAAGAAACTCCGACTGCTGTGGAGGCGGAAGTACAGGCTTTGATCTTCGAGAATTCTTTAGAGGGTGATGCTGTCATTTACACAGATGGGTCGGAAGTTCGACAAGTGAGAAGTTCATTTGCCTTTACGGCTTCGGTCGGACGGAGAGCTGTGAAGGAAGATTCTGGTGCTTTTGCGTTGACCACAAGTAGCGTAACTATGGAAGTCATGACAGTAAGTAAAGCAATAACATGGCTCGAAAGACATTCACTTAGTTTCCTTAGTGACTCGGTGAGTATGCTCAGGAAGATAGAGATGGGGTGGGTCTGGTGAGAGTGGTTGCTGTCTCTGGAGCGGTCCAGGCCCGCAAAGATTAATTTCATTTTTGGTGCCAGGACATGCGGGTGTACAAGGAAATGAGCAGGCTGACAGGCTTGCAGGTAAAGCTACTGTGGAAGACGGTCGAGATCCATTGACCACACTGATATTCTGAATGCGTTACGAGAAGCAAGTCGTTTGCGAGAACCAAGTGATGACTGTGAATGTACAACCATGGTCAGACTGCGAAAACAGCAAGTTAAAAGAAAGGTGGCCAAACAAGAAACTACGCAGGAAGCCAACGAAGATTAATAAACCAACACAGAACTTGTGACGTTAGCCGCTAAACGCTACGGGATTTACTGAGGAGAGGATCTGAGCACTTATGGACTAAATGTTTCGATGTGCAATACAGATGATCTGTCGACTAACTAACTACCTAGTAACTGGGAATAAGTGGCGACAATTAGATACGGAAATAACTACTCATCGCCCATAGAGATGAAAAAGGAGTAAGGCAGGGATGTGTGTTGTCCCCAAGCTTCTTCATCTTAAACACAAAGAATGTGTAAACAAGTCGAACTACCTGAACTTAACATCAATGGAAGAATCATAAACAATCTTAGGTATGCTGATGATGCAGTGTTACTAGTAAAAAGCGAGCAAGAGTTACAAAACCTAGTGGAACAAGGAAACAGGCATAGTGCAGAATGTGACTTGTTAGTCACATTATATATGAAATTAATAAGATATTAATATCCACACACACACACACACACACACACACACACACACACACACACACACACACACACACACACACACACACACACACACACACACACACACACACACTCTCTCTCTCTCTCTCTCTCTCTCTCTCTCTCTCACACACACACATGCGCGCGCACGCGAAAAATATGATAATTTGCAGTGGAAAGGAGAGGTTATCAATGAACATCACAGAAACGAACCTCAACTAACTAACTAACTAACTAGTAAACGGGGAGATACTAAAACAAGTTACACGTTTCTCCTATCTTAGTCATGTAAATAGCAGATGATTGGAGAAATGCAACAGAAATCAAAAAGAGAATAGGAATGGCACACATGTTTTCAGCAACATGACATCAGGATTAACATTTAGATATAGCAAATGTCACAAACTGCCTGGAGGATGCGACCAGGAGATGTTGAATTTGCCAGACTGACACCCATCTCTCGGCCTACCGCAACTTTTGCAGTCAAAGGGAAACAACCCCAGTAATCTTTTACTCCTAAGGGAGTGGAGGATTACGCCCTTGTGTTCTGGAAGGTTCGAGAGATGTTTGTACCGGAACTCTTGTCTGGGTTGTGCAGTCGCAGTGGCTTGACTGTGAACCGGGGAAAATGATTGTCGTTCTGGCCAGCTGGCGAAAGGTTCTGTGTGGTTTCAGTGATAGGAAGAAATTGGTGCCAGTGTCAACATACGGTTTAAAGACTGTAGACATTGCGTCCCTAGGTTGGACGAGGTCCTATACTTCAAACTGCCTAACCAAATGAAAGGTAAGAGTGGCGCCATTCTTAAATCAGTTGGTGTGGGAATCGCAATCACCCGAAATGTAGATTGCATGAAGCCTTGTTCGCCCGTAGGTCAAGGGCGAGCCTGTAATTTTTCCCAACAAACAGGCTTGTTTACATAGCCCAATTTCTGGCCTGCTTCGAACAATCGGAACTGCTGTAAAAAGTACAGGTACTGAAGGCATAGTCTCGCCCGCCAAAAAATGGGTGTGGGGGAGAATTAGGACTGGCCTGAGTGATAGCAATGTGAGTGCACTCCTAGGCCGCCTTTGAACTTCGGCGTAGTCTACACAACCGGAAATCGGTGAGGGCGTAACGAAAAGGTATCGTGTGAGATATTGGGCGAATCGGCCGGACAAGACGAATCTCGTGGGAATGTCCTCTAACGAATCGGAGGTCATTTGAAAGATCTCGCATGTGTCGAGGTTAGCATCTTTTGGTGGGGCGACCACTGGTTTTTCTTTGCCTTCCTCATACACTTTATGATCTAAGTCTCCTAAACGGACTACAATCCTAATCTATAATGGGTTCCTGCGAGGGGGACAAAAGGGGAGGGGGGAGAAAGTGGAATGATGCGGCAGACATGTTCTGATGGTTACAGGGCTGATGAACTGGGGAGAGCAGGACTACCTGGGAAGAGCTGGAGGGGATGGTAACAACGGCCCTCCTTCAGGGCCATCTTGCCTATGGGTACTGTAAACCCCGTATGTCATTAGAAGTCTTCCCCTGGGGAACGGGGGTGCATACACTCATGACCAAATACCGTGGGTTCACTCTATCCCCAGTCCAGGGAGACCGATGGTCTATTCGGCTGCTTGTCGGAACCCGGACCATATTCTTCCTCTGACCCTGAGGCATGGCCTGTAATTGAACCACAACCCATTTTAGGGAGGTGATTCCCTGTCTGAGTACTGGGAGGCAGTGTATCTCTATATGGTAGGTCATAGTCATGCTATTCTCACAGAGAGTTGTCTTTGTCACTTTTCCAGATTCTACCTTCCCGAGAGGAAATCAAATCAACTTCAAATCAACTTTATTAGGGTCACAAATTGGGCGCGCAGGCCCGTCTTACATTCGGCCCTTCCAATCACTCGTCTTTCGTTCATCAAGAGCATTATACATTTACATAGGAAGAAAAATAAACATTGTGAAATGAATGTTGTAAACATAAACAAGGCAAATTACCATGTTATGAGGCCCATCTCCCACGTATCCACACATCACCCCACCCACACACACCCCCACCTACCCACACACACGCACACCAAGGGACACATACATACCGCACCAACCGACCCATCCCCCTCCCGCACATCCCCCACCCACACTCCCCTCACCTGTTCCCCCAACCAAAACACACTCGCCACCCACAAACATTCCCCCACCAACCCACATATCCCACGCCCACCCACATACACATCCTAACCCACACATCCTCTCCCCACCCACACCTCAAACCACCCATCCCCCAGCCACATCTTCATTGACCAATATTTCTCACCCACGCACACAATTCCCCCCCCCCCCACTCACACACATCTCCCTAACTACCCATACATCCCCAATCCACTCCCACACACACCCCATCACCCACACATACATCCTCCACCCACCCATACATGCCTTAACCCAATCCCCCACTACGCAATCCCCCACCCGCACATCACATACATCCCCTACCACGCAATATTCCCAACCCACGCACCGCACACACACATATCCCTCACCAACACATCCCACACTCACATACCACCACACATCCCCACCTACACACCACATACATATCCCCCACCCACATACCACACAATATTCCCACCCACACCCACACAGATACCCTTACCCATCCACCCTACATAACCCCACCCACACACCACAAAAATCCCCCATCCACACACACACACACATACCTCACCCACACAATATCCCTAACCATCACACCACACACCTCTTCTCACCCACACACGCATTCCCTACCCGTCCACCAACACACACTCACTCACGCACACATCCTCCACTACGCACCCACACACCCCCACCCACCCACCCCCAACCAAACATCTCTCGATCACAATACCCCTACCCACACTTATCCTCCACCCACTCACGCATCCCACCCCGACACATGCACATCCCTCACCCACCTACACATCCCTAAGCCACTAACACACCCCACCCACACATACCCCATCCACGCATACATCTCCCACCCACAAACGCCCACATACTTCCCCCAACCACCACACATCCCCTACTCACCCACACATATACCCCACCCATACACACATTCCCCGCACCCATCACACACATCCCCCACACCACACACTATCCCCCACCCACACACATATCCTCACCCATACCACCACACCCCCACCCACACACCATGCACACATCCCCCACCAACACACCGCACACATATCTCAAACCCACACACCATACACTTCTCCCCACCCGCCCTTGCATCCCCAATCCACCCAACACAATCTCCTACACACACAACCCCGCCACCCACACATACTTCCTCAAACCACCCACACATCTCCACCCACACCCCACACCCATCCCATACCATCCACCCATACACACATCCCCCACACCCATTCCCACACCCCTACTTTCACCCCCACACATCCATCCACACATCCCACCAACACCCACAAATATCACTACCCACAAAAACCCACACACTCCAACCCATCCAAACGCACACCCCCACCCACACATCCCCCACCCACACATATCCCCACACTCACACACATCCTCCACACACACTCACACCTCCTCACATCTAGACACATACAAAATGTCTCACGTTAGCATTGAAACTAGTATGAACAAACTCCCACACTTTACTCACACACATACACTGACAATTGTCATGAGCAGTCTCATAAAAATGTTAAACATGGAGAAAAATGTGTACATAAAAAGTATGTGACGTAAACATAGTGACGCTCCCACACACAGAGATACACACAGAGAAGGCACACACACACACACACACACACACACACACACACACACACACACACACACACACATTCACTCTCATGCTCACTTATTCTGTCTCTCATTCACACTCACTGACTCTCTCACTCAAACTACAGTAATGTACATAAGTTTATATTATTTTATTATACATGATAAAATCAAATGGTATTTAACTGATAATATGACAGATGAGAGAGAGATGACAGATGACAGATGACAGAGAGAGGAGTGATAAACAGACGTTTAAACCATAATCCTGTGCCAGCGTCAGCAGTCTGGACAGACCAGCCTGCATGAGGTGATCTTACTACCCATCACCCGGTCACTCGTCTATGCCCTCAGAGCAGTTCCAGGATGAGTTACCCAACTTTTTATGACGAAGGCGTCTGAGCAAGTATGGTGCTTATGTAATCGTCCAGCTGTGCCACTGATTACCTACCCGACTACTATTCAACGTTTGTGATATCAGACAACACTTAGTCCACTCGAATTATGTTCTTGATCGTAAATATAGCTACAGACCTTGGGCTATTGTGACTCTAGCCATGAACAATGTTCTGTTGGAAATATAGCTATGGACATTGGACTTCTATGAACATTAACTGAGAAGGTGTGCTACTATAAATATTGACCTATGATGGAGGCATCTACCTGATAGGATGTGGATGAAAACTATGAGTATCACTTAGACATATGCTCTGGTGTCCTGGTGTCATTATCCTAACTTGCTGACAACTCGGAGGAGGTGATATCTGGTCAAAGACTGAGGACCTACACCGAGAAGCTAAGTGACATTCCCATGTTACATGTTATGTGGAATTCTAACATATGTACAATGATGACATCCTTCCTATGGCAGTCTCAACTAACTATGTCTTGTAGCGATTAGCTCACACCAGACATATCTGCACTACATCCACATTATCTTCACTCTTTTGTACAATATATTTTGTTATTGAGTTTGTAGATGCCAGAGTTGCGTCATTTGTTCAGGACGATGTTTGAAAGGGTAACATCCCTTGGTCGGTTGTGAGAGAGAAAGGTATCCGAAGACTGGTGGGGTCGTAGACTGAAATTGTCCCAGTCCCAGATCTGAAGCCATCCCGATATATATATATATATATATATATATATATATATATATATATATATATATATATATATATATATATATATATATATATATATATATATATATATATATATATATATATATATAAGTGTGATAGCCTGTTCCCTTCATCCCAGGGAAGCTGTGACAGTAACAAAGCTTTAAAAAATGAGAGTTGTTAAATGCTATGAATATTCACAGTACTATATGGGGCGGAAGCGTGGACAATGAACATGCAATTAGAAATTCAAATAGAGGCCCCGGAGGTCATAGAAACAAACACAACCAAATACACATATTCTAGAAAAATTGGGAATCTTCTTCTTCTGCGTTCATCCGGAGTTGTTTTTTTCTTTTCTGACGTGATTGCGTTGTGCCCATTTACAGCAGAGCTGCGTTCTTGTACTATTAGACCGACACACCCGACTTCTGCGGGAAAGTGTTGACCGGGTTAACCTTCCCGGGGTTTCTTAGGACGTTGGACTCTCACTGTGGTGGTGTTATCCCCCATCCCAGCTGGCCCATTTAGAACAGCCAAAGACATCCTGGTCAGCCCTCAAGGGAAGGCAGGGGCAGACCATGCGCATTCCCCGCCATCCAAGGAGGCTTCCATAATTGCAGAACCGACACACAACGCTCTGGTACTGGGCTCACCCAAGGAAGCGTCACGTCCTGCACATGGTTGCTTAGCCTCACTTCCGCATATTGGGCCTTCAAGTCACCACAGGCTGTTCCTCCGGAAACCAGAAGAATGCAGTCTTGCAGATGACACCCACACAGTGAGCTTTCGAGTCGGACTTTCCACGTAATGGATTTGCTATCCAAGCAATATTCCATTTCGTACCATAGGGACGCTTTTGCTACCGACAAAACTGTGGTATGAAGTGTGGCAGTTTAAATAATTCTTCACGCACCTTTAAATGTCAACCTGAATGTAATTAAAGTAAGCTGAAGTCAATTCGAGTTGTTGATATCTCCATAGAGCTTGTCCTCAAAAGAAGCAGGCGTGGGCCAAAATATCTTTCTCTGTTCTGCATATATTGGACACTCCTGCAGCAAATGTTTAGTTGTCATTTTACCAGTTCCACAATTACATTCATCGGTATCTCCTATCTTTAGTTTATCGAACAAGTGGTATTCAGCCTGTTATGACGTGTGCGGAGTCTGAAGATTGCCACCTGCTCACTTCGGTCGTGTTTGTAATATGCACCATCTTTCTGGTGGCTTGGATGCTCTGATTCCCATTTGATTCTATAAGTGCTTTTTATAAACCTCTTTTCCTCATTATAGGTTATGTCTATGTCAGGTTGTGGTAGTCGTCCGCCCTCTTTTGTCAGTTTGTCAGCCTCTTCATTTCCAGGTATACTGCAATGTGATGGGATCCACTGTATTACAACGATTTTAGATTTCTGGCATAGACCATGGAGTGCTGCTCTTAGGTCAGCTAGTTCTGTGCTGTTTTTGCTCTTCAGTATTGAGACAGCTGACTTTGTATCCGTGAAGATAACTATTTGCTTCTCTTTATTTTCCCCCATCAAGAGAATTTCTACTGCAGTATTCAAAGCCTCTACCTCAGCTTTGAAGTTACTTGAAAATTTTCCAGTTACCACTGACTGTTTTTTTTCCCCCATTCCATTTTTAAATTTAGGAGAATTCCTTCTCCTCCATTTTCTAACGAATTTTTGGCTTATCCATCTGTATATGCATGGGCCCAATTGCTGCTCGGGTAATGTTCTTTTATGTAGTTTAGATCTACTTTTCTTCTTTCTGTTTCATTCTGAGAGTTCTTTTTCTCAATACCAGGAATGTTTTCTATCATCTAAGGCGGTTGCTGCTGTCTCCAAGCTGGGAATTTGTGTGCATTGTAAATGGGTTTGATTGTTGATATGTTAAGTATAGGATCTGCTCTTATCTTTCGTTTTGAGGTTTCTACAAAGTTGCTACGCTTCAGTCTTCCCTTTCCAAAAACATTAAACCTGTTATACATAGGGTGGTCTGTCAATCTTCTGAATTTTTCTGCTTGTTGCTGGGCTCTGCTATCTCTTCTATCCTGCATTAGTTGTAAACAAGTGATCTTTTCTAGTTCATTAATAGGCGTTGTCTTCAGGCTTCCAGTTATGATCCGCATTCCTTGATTTTGGACTCTACTTATTTGGTTAAAGTTCGACTTAGCTGCTGTTGCCCAAGCTGCGATGCCATATTCCAGTACTGGCCTCACCCGTCCAGTATATAACTTCTTGAGAACTTTCTCATCTGCTCCCCACGTTGTACCAGCAAGCTTTTTCATGATTGCCATTCTTTGCCTTGCTCTTGTTCGATTTTTCTCAACCTGTGTCTTCCATGTCAGGCGACGATCAAAGGTAACTCCTAGATAGTTTGGATTTTCTTCATGGCGCAATATTTTTCCATTCAATACCAGCTTAGGGTGCTGAGTTTTATTTGAGAGGGAGAACACTGTGCATGTTGTTTTCTCCTCACTTATCTTCACTAGCCATGATTTTGACCAGTCCTCTAGCGCTAATAAGGCTTGCTGTATTCTGCTGTTAGCTGTACTAATATATTCTTCAGATGTCCATATGGCTAGGTCATCTGCAAAGGAGGATGTGTGTACTCTGGCTGGAAAATTTTCCGTGATGTCATTTATATATGCTAGGAATAATGTTGGTGAAAGAACTCCTCCTTGGGGGACACCTTGCTCCAACAGCATCTTTTTTGCTGGTTTGACCTTGTACTTTTGTCCTGGCAGTTCTGTTCTCAAGGTAGTGGCTGATCCATTTGTACATTTTCCCACAAACATGCATTTTTGCAGTTTTACTTTCAGTCCTTCCTTCCATACTTTATCAAATGCTTTTTCTAAATCTATCCAGACCGCTAGTGTGTGCTTTTTCTCTTGGAAGGCATCCTCTATTTCCTGAGCTATATAGGTTATTTGATCTTCAGTGGATCTGTACTTTCTGAATCCTGCTTGGTGTGGTGTTAAGAGTTGGTTTTCTTCCAGATGCCATGTTAGCCTGCCATTGATAATGCGTTCCATTAATTTTCCTACACAGCTAAGTAGACTGATAGGTCGATAGCCATTTGGTTCTTCCAGGTCTTTTCCTTTCTTTGGGACTGGTATTAGTATAGCTTCCTTCCATGCCTGTGGGACTATTCCTCTCTTCCAGCTGTAATTTAGGACTGCTAGTAGTTTCTTTTTTGCTTTAGTGCCTAGACCTATTAGCATTTCATTTGTGATTCCATCCTTTCCTGGTGATTTCTTCTTTTTTAGGGTATTCATTGCCTGTTCCATTTCTTCCATTTTGAGATTTGCCATCATATATTCTGCTGCTGTTTCTGTATTACTATGATGTGTCTGTTTATCTTTGATTTCTTTCTTCTGTTCAGATGTAATATCAGTGTGGTTTGCACATCATAGTGTTCCATTTGTACATTTGCAGCCTTGTTTTCATGAAAGCAAAGCATTTCCTTGTTTAATTGTTATTTGTTTGTTTCTGGGTCCTTCATTGTTCATGGCTTTCACTAGTTTCCATGGTTTATTTCCATCCCTGTCAAAGATCAGTTTTTCTGTTTGTTCCCTAAAACCATATTTTTTGTTTGATTTACTGTTCTTTTGTATTTCGCTGAGATGGCTTTAGGAGAAATGTTCGCTTCAGTTGTTTGTTCGCTCTCTGCTGTCTTCCTGGCATCTTCAACTTTGTCCTCCAAAATTTGTAGTTCTTCAGTCCAGTATGGTTTGTAATTTTTCCTCGCTCCTCTTGGAATATACTCAGTGACCGCCTGTATTATTGCTTTGTTTAGACTTTCCACCATTTGCTTTATGTTGCCATATCGTGTATTTATGTTTTCACAATATTTGTCTGTTAGTATGGCAAATCTGACCCAATCTGCTCGTTTGTAATTCCAACGGGGCAAAGGCTTTTGCTCCTGTGGTACATACTCCATATTCATTACAAGCTTGATTGGTCTGTGGTCACTACCTGCTAATTAGTCGAGCACATGGCGATCGATTTTGTGGAGGATATTTCCTATGCAGAAAGCTAAGTCTAGAGTAGAGGTGGTAAACCATCTTCTAGAGTAGAAACTCGGTGTATCGTCCACTTTGTTGAGTAGATGGAGATTTGCGTCTATTTCCCAGTCCTCCACTTCATCTCCTCTGTTGTCAGTATCCGGGTATTCCCATCTTTCTGAACGGCCATTAAAGTATTCGACAATAAAGCAGTTTGTGTCAGTTATTTTCATGTTTGAAAGTGTAAGGTCCTTATCGGCTAGGCTATACAGATTGTAAATTCTTATTTTCACGTCCTTTATCATTATATCAATACCTATAATGTTCGTTTGGTTGTCAGAAGTCACAGATACTTCACTACAAGGTTTTGTGTTTCGTGAAAGTATTAGAACTCCTCCTTTGTGTCCTTCGCGGTCGAAACGTGTGGCCTGATATTCTCTGGCTGAGAATCTGCGATTGGCGTTTAAGTGTGTCTCTTGTATGCACGCTACATCGATTCTATCTTTATGAAGACGATGTGTTAAGGGGACTTTCTTGTTAGAAACTCTTTCAGCATTCCACTGTAGCATGTTGAGTGTCCGACGTGTTTGGTCAATAGCTCTTAACCTACTCCTCTGTGCCTTGACTCCACAGCACAGGTGAAGGTAACCACCAGTAGTATGGGGTGGACTCCCTCGAGGGGGCCCAGCACTATCACCGCCTGATGGGACTTCACGGGATTAGCACCATACTGATTAATTTTAATCTGTGACATCATTGATTGATTAAGTTACGTTGCACTGTTTTGTCAAGCCTGGTGCTCAGTACATACATAGCATATTTCGGGGGTGCTTTCCCTAGCCTTTGACTGTCCCCAGTCTACCTACAAGGCAGCATGTTTGTGTGTTTCTTCGTCTGATTCCTTTCTCTTGACCTGTCCGACATGGGTGACCCTACCAGTAGCTGTGCTACTGTCGGCATAGCTCTTGGGGTCATTGGAACACGCAGGCCCCTCTACCTCGTCAAGGTGGACCCTCGGCAGATGGGAAATTGGGAATGAAAAGAGAGATAATGAAAAAAAAAATAAAATATGGAAGTGAAATATTTCGACCACATTAAAAAAGACATAATACTCTTTCATACTGGAGTGTAAGGTTGAAGGCAAAAGGTAGGCAACGATATTCATGGGAAGATAACATCAAGAGATGGACGAATAGTAGTCTGACAGAATATTATAGACAAGGAGACAGACAGACAGTGTTGGAGATCCGTTGCAGCCAACCTTCATTGTGGAGATGGCACCTGATTGAATGATTTCTCCCTCACATGGTCATGACATATTACTTTTATCTACTATACTGGCATTAATCCTATCACTTTCATTCTTGGTGATTTCGAGCTTCCCATGTTGATGAAATATTCTGATATTCCAAGTTGATGAAATGTTCTGATATTCCAAGTTGATGAAATGTTCTGATTTTCATGTTCATGTAGTGTTCTGATATTCATGTTGATGACGTGTTCTAATATTCCGTGTACCGCGTTGAAGCTTTTTTTAAAAACAACTAATCAGAGAGTCTCGGTGGCGGAGTGGTTAGGCCAACAGTCTCGCACTCCGAAGGTTGTAGGTTCAATTCCTGACAACATGATACGGTTCACGAGTTAAATTTTCTCGGAGACTCCTCGGCGTCACCGCTGGAACTACGTGTTCTGTGCGACGTCTTCGGCGGTTCTCCTTGCGGGAAAATATTGTGCCCTATGGGATAACACCCGGTGCTATGAAGTATACCCTCTCGCCTTTTAAAACTCTGTTAACAATAAATTTGCATAGAGTAGCATGATGACGTGCCTGCTCGGCGGAAAAGGTGTTACAGACACAGTTCGTAATCCCGCATACCACATTCGAAAAACGTCTGTGGGCGATTTAACAGCAGACCGCCTTGCGTTGTTTTTTTTTTTATAAAATGGTATGAGTGCCGGTCGTTCCGAAAGCCATGTCAAACTACTGAATGCAAAATTGCCAAGAAATAACGAACAGCCAAAAATGATGGAGTTGACTGCAACGCCATTGTGGGGGATGTGTTTTCGGACCTTGGCAGGCCTTGAGGTTTCTAAAAATAATTCTAGGTTGCACACAGCATGGTTACTGCCTGGGCAAGCAGTCTTTATTCCCGAGCCCTTAAAATACTCCCCCAGCACACACCAGCAGGATTACAACTACCATAACGAACAAACAAATAAACGCAGTACTAAGCATGTACTCACATCCTGGACACCTGGTCGACATCTAGAGAAGAGAAAATACGTCATTATGAGAATGAGCAACCTGCTGAGTGAATAATTCTATATGTGCACATAAATAACAATTCATCATCATCAAGTGTCGTGCCGGCTGGTGTAGGCGTTCATGGCTCTCCACAGATCTCGGTCTTTTGTGTTTTGGATCAGCTCTGCTGATGATATTCCTCCATACCACCGCCTCAATCCGTCCAGCATCATTTCTCTTGGTCTGCCTCTGCCTCTCTTCCCCTCGATCTTTCCAGTTGTCACGATGTTCTCCAATGCCTCTCTTCTCATCACAAGACCAAAGAAAGCTGTTTGTCGCTGTCTTATTGTTGTATATAGTGTTCTAGTTTCATTAGCCTCTTTCAGGCAATCGTTGTTAGTTACTCTGGCAGTCCAAGGAATTCGCAACATTCGTCTTAAAAACCACATCTCTGTTGCTTCTAAGTTCTTCCTAATTTGTTCATTTACATTCCAAGATTCACTGCCATACAGCAAAACTGGTTCTATATAGCATGTTAGCACTCTCTTTCTTACATTCATTGATAGCGACTTATTGCATAAGATACTCTTCATTTTCTGAAATGCGGCTTTTGCCTGCCCTATTCTGCTCTTAATCTCTGTTGTACATCTTCCATCCGATGTTATAAGTGCCCCTAGGTATTTAAAATTATCCACTTGGTTGAGAATTTCCCCTTCTATTTCTATGTCACATTTTGGTGTCCCCATTTTCTTTGATATCACCATTGTTACTGTTTTCTTGATATTCAAGGAGAGTCCTTTCTGTGCACTCTCTGACACTACAATGTCCAATAATTGTTGTAGGTCTGTTGCATTATCTGCCACCAATACTGTGTCATCTGCATAGCATATATTGTTTATATTATATCCTCCGATTAGTATTCCTGGCTTCTCTTTGATCTCTCTCATTATTACTTCGCTATATAGGGAGAAGAGATCGGGTGACAAGACACACCCCTGTCGTACTCCTAGCTTTATCTGTTCGTAACTACCCTCTTTATTTCCCATTTTAATTGCTGCTACTTGGTTCCAGTATATATTCTTTATTATTCTTAAATCTTTCCCATCAATGTTGATATCTTCCAACATTTTAATCAGCTCATCATTTTTTCTTTATCAAATGCCTTAGTATAATCTATGAAGCATAAATATATGTCCCTCTGTTTCTCTATTGACCTTTCTATTAGTGTTCGTAATATATATATTGCATTGTTTGTACCCTTTCCTTCCATAAAACCGTACTGTTCTTCACTAATTTCCATTTTTATTTTCTTTCTTGTTCTTCTCATTATAATTCTGAGTAGAAGCTTAGTGACATGGTTTATGAGGTTAATTGTACGAAAATCTTCACATTCAATTGCTCCTGGTCTCTTTGGTATTGCTATAAATACAGATTTTACCATATCGCTCGGTAAATATCCACTGTTGTAAATATCATTTAGCATTTTGGTTAATATATCTACCCCAAATTCTCCCAATACTTCTAATTCTTCTACTGTGATTTCATCTGGCCCAGCTGTTTTTCCTTTCTTCACATGTTTCATAGCGTCAGCGACTTCTTCTTTTAGAATAGGTGGGCCTTCTAAGTTACTTTCTTCTGTTAATTCTTCCCTTTCTCCATTATATAATTCTCTTATATACTCATTCCACCTCTTCATTATAGCACCTTCCTCCAATAATATCTTTCCTGTTTTTGATTTCAAACACCCTGTATTTATTCTTATTTTTCTTCCTGTGAGCTCGCTGATTTGTCTGTGCATACTTTTTTGATCTTTAATGGAATTTAATTCAATTTGTTTGCATTGCTCGTTTAACCAACTTTCTTTTGCCTTCACACATTTATCTCTTATTTCTTTATTTATCTTAGCATACTCTTGTTTGTCATTTTTATTCTGTTTCCTTTTGTCCATCAGCATTAAGATTTCTTCATTCATCCATTTTTTCTTAGCTTTTTGGCTTCTCTCCGGTAATATTTCTTTGCTAGTTTGATGAATGGAGTCCCTTAACATTTCCCATTGATCATTTATACTCTGTATTTTAGCTATTGCATTGTACCTATTTTTCACAGTCACTCTGTATTGTTCTTGAATTTCTTTATCTACTTTCAGAACCTCTTTATTAAGTCTCAGGTTCTTAACCATTTTTTCCCTCTCTTTAATCTTACTTTTATTTGTCCACATAGTGGTACATGATCACTATTACCGTCAGCACCAGGCATTGTCTTTACATTAATTAATGCATTTCTAAATCTTTTATTAATAAGTATGTAGTCAATTTGGTTGCGTATTTTCATATCAGAGCTTTTCCATGTGTATAGTCGTCTTTTATGGTGTTTAAACCATGTGTTTCCAATTATCATATCATTAATATTTGCCCATTCTATTAGTTTCTCGCCTCGTTCATTTCTTGTACCTAAACCGTAATTCCCCACTATATCCTCTATTTTTCCCTTTCCTACTTTTGCATTAAAATCTCCCAGTATTATTTTTATTTCTTGTGATCCAATTTGAGCTATTGCCATTTCTATTTCATCGTAAAAGTGTTGTATTTCTTCTTCACTACTGCTTGTTGTTGGTGCATATACTTGTATAATATTTATATCTATTGGTTTGCCTTTGATTTTGACCATTATAACTCTATCTGAAATACACCAGTATCCATTCATAGATTTGGCTGTTTTTTCATCAAATATTATTCCTACACCTTTTTCATGTGTGTCCCCTCCAGAATAAATTATTGTGTGTTTGTCGGTTATAATTTTGCCAGATTCCTTCCATCTCATCTCACTTATGCCTAGTATATTCATTTTCATGTTTTCCTATTTCTCTTAAAACATTGTTTAACTTTCCTAACTCATTTAATGTCCTAACATTCCATGTTCCTACTCTAAATTTATTTAGTTTAGTTATAGTTTTAGTTTTGCCATCAGTAGCTGGATGACGGTCTGGTGTCACCTGTGGCTCATGACTGTCCCTACCGGATGAAGATGTCCTAAGACAGCCATTAACGTCGTCCACTATTTCTGAAATGTGTGTCGCTATGAAATCTTGGGAAGATAATGTGGTGGTTTCCCCTTGCCTTCCACATTCACAAGGCGGTCTTTTAACTCTGCCTTTGACAGCCATTTCCGACTATCAGGACAAGTGAGTGCCCTGCTGTGCTCAGCTGCAGAGTTGTCCACTTATTCCACTTAATAACAATTACTAATGAATATTTCAATCTGTGCACATAAATAACAAGACATAGATGAATAATTCTGTGCGTGCACAGTAATAATAATAATTACTCTAATGAATAATTATATGCGTGCATTATAATAACAATAACTAATGAATAATTATATACGTGCATTATAATAACAATAACAAATGAATAATTCTATGCATGCTATTACTATAGTGTGTTAACAAATGTCTCTCCTCCCCCCATCCTCGTATAAAAATCCATCACTTAGTAACCAACTAAGGGAAATTAATGAAATTTAGCATATAATTTTATCATTATGTACACCCAACAAAAAAAATTTTGGTCTGGAGATTGTACGGCAGATCTCAATGTTTGTTTATATGCGGTAAATAATTTACGGGTTAGAGATGAAGTGCATATTATGACATGTATTACATCTTCACATGAAAACATCAGTGTTCAATAGTGAATATTCTCCGTGGAACACGCGAATTTCCTAATGAGAAGACGTCACATAGTGGAACAGAAATATTACTCGAATTGCCGCACATTACTGCAAAACAAGCTTGTTAGCGTGACTCGATACATTTTCGCCAAAACATCAAAGAAATTTCGCTGCTTTCGATGATTTCAGTTGCCATTGGACCTAATGAAGACATATTCCTTGGGTGGGAGTAAATATAAGACGGCAGGTAAAATTTCATAAGGATGCAACAAATATTTAAAAAAAAAAAAAAATTAACGTGAATGAAGGCAAACATTTGGGAACGCACTATAATGAATAATTCTATGTGTGCACGATAATATCAATTACTTATGAATAATTCTATGCGTGTACAGCAAAAACAATGGTAAACATTAAACATATGAACGCCCAGAAGATAAACGGGAAACAAGAACAAACAATACATGTGCTAAAATAACAATAGATATTAAATTCCCCCTTTGTAACAGAAAGCCGTCAACAGGATATTACTGTTAGACATACAGGAAGCAAAAACGACCCCAAACAGGAAGTGAAGAAAATAGAAAATTGGCGGACATGGATAGAAAAGTTGGCAGAGTAACAATAAATATTGGTTGTGTAGTTGTAGTTGTTGTTGCTGTTGTATTTTGCAATGCTGATTATGTTGTTGTTGTTGTTGTTGTTGTTGTTGTGTTTTGTAACGGAAAATTGTTGTGTTGTTGTTGTTGATGTTGTTGTGTTTCGTAAAGCTAATTGTGTTATTACTGTTGTTGCTGTGCTTCGTAACGCTAATTGTTGTGTTGTTGTTTAGTAGTTGTTGTTGTTTAGTTGTTATTTTCAGTTGTTGTTGTTGTTGTTGTTGCTGCGTTTCGTAACGCTGATTGTTGTGTTGTTGTTGTTGTTGTGTTTTGTAACGCTGGTGTTTAATTGTTGTTGTTGTTTAGTTGTTGTGTTTTGTTATGCTGGTTGTTGTGTTGTTGGTATTGTTGTTGTTGTATTGTTGATGTTGTTGTGTTGTTGTCTGTTTTTGTAATGCTGATTGTTGTTGTCGTGTTTTGTAATGCTGATTGTTTTGTTGTTGTTGTTGTTTTGTAATGCTGTTGTCGTTGTTGCTATTGTGTTCTGTGACGCTGATTGATGTGATGTTGTTGATTTTATGACATGAGAAGCAGAAGAAGAAGAAGAAGAAGAAGAAGAAGAAGAAGAAGAAGAAGAAGAAGAAGAAGAAGAGGAGGAGGAGGAGGAGGAAAAAGAAGAAGAGGAGAAGGGAGAAGAAGAAGAAGAAGAGAAGAAGAAGAAGAAGAAGAAGAAGAAGAAGAAGAAGAAGAAGAAGAAGCCTGTGTGATATTTCTATGTCTATGGACATGGAAAATGAACAGATGAAGAAAAGGAACACACAGTTGCACATGGGAAGATACAAAAAGAGATGGACAGAAAGAAAACACTGATGTACGCATGAGAAGATATTATCTCAAGATGTACATAAGAAAAACACAGTTGGTCATGGAAAGATAGCATAAAAATGATTGAAAACAAACAACGGGGAATTCACAGCTGTACACGATATAATAGCAAAAAAAGGGGGGAGGGGGAGGACGGAAGATTTGTTAAAACTTAATAGTTAGACTACATTCAACTGCTGGAGATCCCATGCAATCGACTTTCTCTGTGATGATGGCAACTAATTTGAATGCAGTATTCTACAGTATTACAACTTTATTCAGTAAATTTCTTCACCAATTTTCTTCAATAATTTTCTTCACCAAAAAAAAAAAACAAACAAAAAACCCCGTAAATTCAGTTTACTAAATGACCAAACTATTCTGTTAACGCTACCATAGGTAATACAACTGTAAATTCAGTTAACTAAATTATTAAATTGTTCTAATAAGACTATTGCAATGTAGTACAATAGTAAATTGTATAGACTAAATGATTAAATTGATTACATTCCTCTGCTAAAGTTGTCAGCTAAATGAAGGTAATGACCCGTATGTGACATCATTCATTGGCACCTTACTGTCTTGACAGACGATAGTTTGTAAGGGATGGAGTTATTGCCTCTCCATAGCACAAAGTCTGGGCTAAAATATAGAGATCATGTGTTGCCCATGCAGCATGATCCCTCTCTCAGCCTGCCTAGTTCACTCCAGAGGAAAGGTAACACCCCTACATCTGGAACAAGACAAGCTGCAGAAGCTGCCGGATCAGCAAAGCAATGCTCTAATTGTCCGCCTGTCGGAGCTTCGATCCTAGACCAGCCGCCAACCAAGGCTTAGGGCCTGGTCTGCCCTGCCATGACACTTTGTCTTTAGGTTGCGTTTCCTCGCACCAGGGTAAAGCTTGTACCCTCCCAATTGCGCTCTTCCGCCCGAAGCCGTTGGCACAATGTTGGGTGTCGGGTTTGGTAAGCGCCACCCAACGTTCGGCGCTAACAGAAAGCAGGTAGTACCGTCTACTGTTCAGGGTTGCCACTTGTTTTGGGACCAAAAGTATCTAGAAACGGCCCAAACAACATCCATAAATATCTAGATTTCGTTGGCAAGTATCTAGGAAAAATATCCAGATTGAGAAAGTAAGAAATTACATATGTATTGATGTGACTGCCTGCTCCCTGGCGAAAGGTTTACGGCTGTCGCCATAATCCCGTACATTTCGTGAGTAACGCAGCTGCACCTGAACCGCCAGCGGTTCGAGCCGCGCTGGTAATTTAAGGGGTATGTGAACCGGTCGCTCAGAAAGCAATCGCAAACTACTGAGCATAATCTTGCCTAGTACATCAACAGCAGCTGAAAAATTCTGATGTTGACTGCAACGTCCTGTAACTGATATGCAATACTTAAAAAAAAATTGATGTGACTTACCTATAGAATCATGTCCTCATCTTCACTGATGATGCACTCTCACAAGATGCACTTAGTTTGGATGATGAAGTTGAAGCTTCAGGTTCAAAATGACTCTGGTATGCTTTAGCTGTTCCAATTTCTTTTAATACACGATCAGGGAGCTGATAAGTTGAACAGCATTTTCCTGCTCTCATCAGGCCAAATCTTATTGACAAGATAGCATTTAAGAGGTCAATTTTCATCCTGTTTCTTAGTTTACATTTTGTATAATTCACAGTACTGAAGACTCTTTCCGCATCAGCATTTGAATGGGGTAGTATCATGGCAGACATCGCACATTCAAAGAGCTCACAGAATGGACTGTTACCTGAGACATCTTTAAATTGTCTTACTTCACTCCAAAAAGCTTCCGTTTCTGTTTTGTTTGTCCAGTCAACCAAATTTATTTTGGTTAACTAATATTCTACTTCCGCCACACTATTATCAGTAGCCCTTAAAAATTTAATAACTTGACAATATTTAGGTATGTCCTTTACTGGCTGAGATATTTTGTTAATAGAAAAGAATGAAATATTTTTCAATACATCTAAATTTTCAAGAAGTCTCTGCTTCAGTTGATTGACTAATGAGACAAGAAAATCCTGCCAGCGCTTTCTTAAGTTGTTCTCTTCATTTTCTGTTAACAGTCCTTTTGTTTTTAAACCATCAATTTTTGATTCCATTTGGTATCCTAGTTAAGTATGGCTTAGGAGCCAAATAGCTCTCTATAGTGCAAGTGAACAAGTCAGCTTTACAAGTTGGCAATATAAGTCTTTTACCAATTGAGTGAAATAGCAAAATGAGGTTGTCAAGTAATTTAACTTTATCAACATTTTGAGATTCAAATAGTTTATTAACTTTTTTTAAATGGGTTGTAAAAAGAGAAGGAATGCCAAATTTTTTTCATCACTGTACTTTCCATATAGTATTTCAGCTGTGTAGCATTTTTCACTTTGTCTTGTTATTTCGAAGTGTGTCTTCAACTCCAACCATTGGTTCACAATTACTGCAACAGCTGGTTGAATTGATAACCATCTAGTTTTGCAATATGACAGTATTTTCAGTGGTGGGGAACTATCATTTAATGCTTTATATAAATTGTTATTGCTGTTGTCTGACAGATGATTTGGAGAACCAGTTATGTGTTTCAGCAACATGGAATTGCAAATTCCTTAGTAAACATTCTGATGAGGCATTTGATAATGCTAGCTGCAAGGAATGACAAGCACATTTTATGAGGATTAAAGATGGGATATCTTCCTTAAATTTATATAAACGCTATGGTTGATATCAACCATTATCGAGGCATTATCTGTACCAGTTGCAGCCAAATTCATGTGAAAAGAATCGAAAAGTCGGCATTACAGCAGTAAGTCGCAGCACAGTGTGTTCACAGTTCAAATAATGTTATTATAATTTATGCGCCGGTTTACTCATTACCAGGGGGTTGCCAGATTGTTGAGCGTTGACCCAAGTCAGTTCAAAGTTTAAATAATGGCAGTTACCATAATTTACGCGCGTCCAGACCAAACATAAAATGGGTAAATGACACCGAAAGAAAAGTAAAATCTAGAAAGTATTCAAAATATCCGAATCCAAATGAAAAGTATCTAGAATTGCATCAAGCATCCAAACGCCAGAAAACGGTATCCAGATGCCGGCAAAAACCTCTAGATCTGGATATAAAATATCTAGAATGGCAACTATGCTACTGTTATACGGTAGCTCAGTCATATCTGACTAAGACCTGACACAAAATATGTGACATGACGCAACAATATATAATTATACATTATCAATATACATTATCAATTACCTTTCAAATTGAAGTTAATCTTATGTCTGAATTACCAATACGAACACGCAAATAAAGCGGCTTAAGATTCTTTAAAACAACACTGTATACACTACGTAACTGGCGGCATTCCCCACAAAGGCTCACCGACATGCACAACTTAAGATGGAGGCTTCTAGAAATTATGTGAGCTGGGACTTTTTCAACGTTATCAGGCAGTTGGTGGGGAAATGCTTAAATAACACTGGGAATTCCCACAACTTTCCCGTTAATAGACAATTGTTGGAATTCAAGACTTTCGGTTTCTGTGGCTGAATGTGCTAGTCTGGGCTGAATTATGACCCGGTTATATACTAATATACCTCTCCGTAGATGTGCCGTTACAGTCCTGGTATTGTACACACGGTATGTGTCTCAGCTTAACTGATTAAGTGCCATGGGATGATTAATCGTCTTAAGCGACTTCCCTTATCTGCCATAAGCTTATATACAGTAATTTTCCCTAAGCACCCTCTTTAATTTGATATATAATACAAGACGTCTGCTACTATATTAACAACTTTTAAGTCATAACTGTGACACACCCATACTTCCCAGTTTTCTCCATCCATTTTTGTTGAGTCCAAACACACTTTTTGTCTGGCACTGAATCTGTTAAAGAGAGGGAGGATATCGCTGTAACACAGTCCCCAAGAAGCTGGTACTGTTGCGCTGGGTTGAAGAACAGTCCCCGAGGAGCTGGTACTGTGGCACTGGGTGAGAGAGAAGTCTCGACCCAACCTCACTGCAATGCCCACAGACAAACCACACCCCAACCAAAGATCACAACTTACAATGAAGACATGAAAATTTCACAAACTTTGAATATCTTGGCTTCATTATCGAAAACAATGGGACTTTCACAGGAAATTAGACGCAGGTCGGACGAAGCATTGCAGAGATTATATATTATTAAGAAGCTATGACACAACACCAGCCAACAAGTTAAAATAACATGTTTGAGGAAATGCATCATGGACAGCCAGAAAGACTAATGAACAAGTCCTTCAAGAAACAAATGAAGATCGTAAATTGATTAGAGAAATTAGACGTAGGCAGTCAAAATTTTTTGGGCATGTTATGAGAAGAAATGGATTGGAGAACTTGGTGACAACTGGTAAGATCGAAGGGAACAGACCAAGGGGAAGACCTAGAAGCAAGTACCTGGATGGCTTAGCCTTGTGGCATGGTCGAGACAGAAACACAGAGCTGATCCACGACTCTGGTGATCGAGTGAGATGGCAGAACATGATCGCCCACGCTTACCGGCATGGCACATGATGGATGGATCATTCCTGTGAGGGCATGAGACACGAAAAATGGCCAGAGATTCCAGCGTCTTTTTGACATGCCGTGTGGAGAGAGGCGTTCTACATAGGAATGGGTGTATTGTTAATGACTACAGTGTTTGAAAATATTGCCGGTCCACGTTTTGTATTTACCTATTATGTTGCGTGAACTTTACACAGTGTCAATTCAAAACTTGGACCGGCTATATTTTCAAACACTGCACATTCATAAAAAATACCCTCTATAGATGATAACGATGGCAGTTTTATGCTGTGACAACCCAATCTTTGAACATTGCCAAAACATTACGGAAATTCCCGATATGTTTTGGGTTTTTCAAAGATTGTTATTTACCACCAATGGTGAGTGGACGGGAAGCTCGGTATGCCCTGGGGTTTCCTAAGACATCAAGTTTTCGCAAGTAATAAACAGATCCCTGTACCGGCTGAACCAATCTTCGTGGTGAAACTCTACCGGCTGTAAGCAGCCGCAAGTAACAATGGGCGGGCAAGGTAGCAAAGTTGATAGCGTATTGCGTTGGTCAAGTTGGTAAGCTTGGTAAGCACTATAGCTTCTAATTTGTTATGTTGTCTTCTTCTAATCTCTACTTCATTCTTTAAGGAGAGTCTATCATATGAGACTACGACCTCCAGCATGAGAATGGAGGTAGAAGCAGTTACAGCGGCGTTCCGTTGGCTAGAGGAGACCACTGCAACACACGTTGTTTTCATCACGGACTCAAAGAGTATGCTTAGTATGGTGGGGAAAGGAATGTTTCGTGTGGAATGGCTATTGTCGCTTCAGAGGTTGTGAGAATTGTATGGATATTTTGCCCTGGTCATGCACAGGTGCGGGGGAATTAACAGGCTGATAGGCTAGCAGGGAATGCACCTCTTGGTGGTAGATTGCCTAAGGCCTATGGATAAGGGGGAGGTGGTCGTGTGCTTGTGGGACCAGGGGGGATAAGGCGGGGGAACAGACTGAGAACCCATATGTGGAAAGAATGAGATTTCTGGGGATCAGCAGGGATTCTGGAACAATCTTAAAACTGAGAGGGAAGACCAGGAGAACTTTTAATCAGATATCGGTGGAAAAGATTAGTAGTATGACTCTTCGCTGGCTGTTGAACGAGAGGACGGAGCACGTATGGGAATGTCCTGAGTGCAGTGAATTCGGTTCTCAACTCAACTCAACTCAACTCAACTCAGCTATGGGCGCCAATTAATACACGCGAATGTATTGTTGAGCTGGTGATGTCATCAGCACAGTCGGAAAATGTGAATGGCGATCTCACCTAACAAACCCATAACAGTCAATAGTTAGTTCCAAGAAGCTGACCCATGACGGGGAGAGGTTAGAGGTTAGGGGTCAGTGTGAGGCTGGCATAGAAGTTGGAGAAGGCGATACAGTTCTGGAACTGAGAAGAAGAAGAAGGAGAAGAAGAAGAAGAAGAAGAAGAAGAAGAAGAAGAAGAAGAAGAAGAAGAAGAAGAAGAAGAAGAAGAAGAAGAAGAAGAAGAAGAAGAAGAAGAAGAAGAAGAAGAAGAAGAAGAAGAAGAAGACAAATGTTGACTTCTCGTCCTTGACTTTAAGACGTAAATTACAAGTACCTCTGAAGTCAGAATAGGTTGGCCTGATGGTGAGGGACACTGGTAATATGGAAAAGCTAATCCACACACACAACATCAGTCCAGTGCACTATAATTAGTAGCACTAGTGTGAACTACCTCGTCAAAGCGACGAGCGCAAAAAATAGAAAAAAAAAAAATGAAAAAAGAAGAAGAAGCAGAGAACGCAACAATATAATCATCATTGCACCTCCTGTAGAGAACTCACGGAGTTTTTCCAGAGACAGGTTATGTCATAGTCACACCGGGTACCTGCTCAAAATAACAGTCATGAAAATCAAAACAAACGAGAACAAGAACTGATCCTGCAACACGCAGAAGTGGTTCACTTTTCAAATCCATGCCAAGGGTAGTGGGTTAATTCCCTACACCAGTCGGCTAGATTTAAACGTTGACTCCTCGTTCAGAAAGCAATGGCAAACTGCTGAACGTAAACTTGCCTAGCACATCCACCTGGGGTTGATGGCGCCGTCTTGCCACGGACATGCAACATTTGTTTAAACAGAAGAGTAGGCATTATACAGCCGTTCAGTAAGCGAAGGGTTGTCCTTGTGATATTTCTGTTGTTCATGATCGTAACTATCCCAGTAAATGCGGCTCTTGATACAGCTTTAAAAAAGAAAGTCGCTTTAAAAGTCGACAGGATCGACTTCATTGCACTGGGATTTTATCCCATCTTTCCGCAGCGCGAAAAGCGTCGCACAAAGCACGAACTCCGTATCTCTAGCGACGACCCACAGGAGTCTCCGAAAAATTTCACTCGTGAACCGAAGTACGCGGCCCGGAATGAACCCACAACCTTCAGAGCCGAGTCAAACGACTTGACCGCTTCGCCACGGAGTCTCCCTCTTGACACAGCGATTCTGTTTACTATCTCAATATCACACCTTCAGTGTGTATCCGTGTATACCTAGATATTTGCACACACTGACCTACATAACGGTCATAATACATGTCACATATGGTAGATCACAAGACACAATCCAATACAGATATCTGTTAGGTTAACTCATTTTAAGATAATTTTCACGTGTCTAATGCGGGATTGTCCCCTCAGTCCCTCTTCTCATTTCTCTTCTGCTTCTGCGTCGAAGTACACTTGATCCTGCGGCCGGGCTTCTCGTCATTTGGAGGTGACAGGTTCGAATCCCGGTCGGTAACTATAGCTTTCAAATTGTATGTTGTCTAGTGCGTCCTCTTATCTCTATTTCCTTCTTCTCCTTCTATAAGCGCCAAACAATACTTTGTGTATTTATTTGTGAATCCTCTTTCGAGGCAAGTGCATCATACCTAGTTATGGACACCAGAGGTCAGTGGTACGACCACGCCTTCCATCGGTGTTAGGTTGACTTCTTCTAGACCAGGGGTTCTCAACCGGTGGGGAAATCTCCCCCCCCCCCCCCGGGGGAATTTTAGAATTCCGGGACTGGGGGGGGGGGGGGGGGGGGGTGGGGGGGGGGAAATTAAGATAATTCAAGATCACAAAGTTTTCCCATTTATTTCTTCTCATAACGTGTCTAAAAAATTGTGACTGTCTACGTCTAATTTCATTAATCAGTTTATTGTTGTCATCTATTTCTTGTAGGACTTGGTCATTGATTTTTCTGTCTGCCCATGGTATTCTTTGCATTGTCCTCAGAAACCACATTTCAACAGCCATCGTATGTTTTTCAGCTTGTCTGCTCACTGTCCACGCTTCGCATCCATACACAAGTACAGGTTCTATGTAGCACCACAATAGTCTTTTTCTCGTTGCAAAAGACATCTTTTTATTGGTTAATATGTTTTTCATCTTTCAAAAGGAAACCTTCGCCATGGCGATTCTTGTTCTAATCACTCCAAGGCATCCCCAATTATAAACAGCCTAAAATTAAACTCTTACAGACACCACGTCCGGGTCATCCGTACTCGAAGAGTTAAGACAGGTCTGAGCTAAGAGAGACATTCCCTACAATCAACCTGTATGCGCAACTGGAACCAGCAGGCTGCTTGAATTCGTCTGTTTGTGATAATTACATGCACGCACGAGAGAGTGAGTCAGTTCACGTGGTGATATTTGACAGCCAGACAGACAACAACAAAAAAAAAAAATGTCGGTCAAGCTCGCTTTGTTTTTTGTTTTTTTTATTACTTGGCTATTTGTCTCCGCATGGTGCAGTGGTAGTTTACCCGGCTAGTGGCTTGGTAGGTGGCTCTATGGGAGTTGTAGCATATGGTACTGTATGGTAGGGCTGTAGGTGATTATATGGTAAGTTGGTAGTGGAAAGTTGGTAGAGTGGTAGGTGACTATATGGTAGAGTGCTAGGGGACTATATGTTAGAGTGCTAGGTGACTATATGGTAGAGTGCTAGGTGACTATATGGTAGAGTGCTAGGTGACTATATGGTAGAGTGGTAAGCGAAAATATAGTAGAGTGTTAGGTAATTATATGGTAGAGTGGTAAATGACTATATGGTAGAGTGATAGGTGACTATATGGTAGAGTGATAGGTGACTATATGTAGAGTGCTAGGTGACTAAGTGGTAGAATGATAGGTGACTATATGGTAGAGTGGTAGGTGAATAAATTGTAGAGTGCTAGGTGACTAAATGGTAGAGTTGTAGGTGACTATATGGTAGAGTACTAAGTGACTAAATGGTAGAGTGCTAAGTGACTAAATGGTAGAGTGGTAAGTGACTATATTGTAGTCTGGTAGGTGACTATATGGTAGAGTGGTAGGTGACTATATGGTAGAGTGGTAGGTGACTATATGGTAGAGTGGTAGGTGACTATATGGTAGAGTGGTAGGTGACTATATGGTAGAGTGCAAGGTGACTATATAGTAGAGTACTAGGTGACTATATGGTAGAGTGCTAGGTGACTACATAGTAGAGTGGTAGGTGACTATATGGTAGAGTGGTAGGTGACTATATGGTAGAGTGGTAGGTGACTATATGGTTAAGTGGTAGGTGATTATATGGTAGAGTGGTAGGTGACTATATGGTAGAGTGCTAGGTGACTATATAGTAGAGTGCTAGGTGACTATATAGTAGAGTGCTAGGTGACTATATAGTAGAGTGCTAGGTGACTATATGGTAGAGTGCTAGGTGACTATATGATAGAGTGGTAGGTGACTATATGGTAGAGTGGTAGGTGGCTATATGGTAGAGTGGTAGGTGACTATATGGTAGAGTGCTAGATGACTATATAGTAGAGTGGTAGGTGACTATATAGTAGAGTGCTAGGTGACTATATGGTAGAGTGCTAGGTGACTATATGGTAGAGTGCTAGGTGACTATATGGTATAGTGCTAGGTGACTATATGGTAGAGTGGTAGGTGACTATATGGTAGAGTGGTAGGTGACTATATGATAGAGTGGTAGGTGACTATATGATACAGTGATATGTAACCAAATGGTAGAGTGTAGATGACTATATGGTAGAGTGGTAGGTGACTATATCGTAGAGTGGTAGGTGACTATATGGTATAGTGGTAGGTGATTATATAGTAGAGTGCTAGGTGACTATATAGTAGAGTGGTATGAGATTATGTGGTAGAGTGGTAGGTGACTATATAGTAGAGTGGTAGGTGATTATATGGTAGAGTGATAGGTGACTATATAGTAGAGTGATAGGTGACTATATAGTAGAATGATAGGTGACTATATGGTAGTGTGCTAGGTGACTATATAGTAGAGTGCTAGGTGACTATGTGGTAGAGTGATAGGTGACTATATGGTAGAGTGGTAGGTGACTAAATTGTAGAGTGCTAGGTGACTAAATGGTAAAGTTGTAGGTGACTATATGGTAGAGTGCTAAGTGACTAAATGGTAGAGTGCTAGTTGACTATATGGTAGAGTGGTAGGTGACTATATGGTAGAGTGGTAGGTGACTATATGGTAGAGTGGTAGGTGACTATATGGTAGAGTGGTAGGTGACTATATAGTAGAGTGCTAGGTGACTATATAGTAGAGTGCTAGGTGACTATATGGTAGAGTGCTAGGTGACTATATGGTAGAGTGGTAGGTGACTATATGGTAGATTGGTAGGTGACTATATGGTAGAGTGGTAGGTGACTATATGGTAGAGTGGTAGGTGACTATATGGTAGAGTGCTAGGTGACTATATAGTAGAGTGCTAGGTGACTATATAGTAGAGTGTTAGGTGACTATATAGTAGAGTGCTAGGTGACTATATGGTAGAGTGCTAGGTGACTATATGATAGAGTGGTAGGTGACTATATGGTGGAGTTGTAGGTGGCTATATGGTAGAGTGGTAGGTGACTATATGGTAGAGTGCTAGGTGACTATATAGTAGAGTGGTAGGTGACTATATAGTAGAGTGCTAGGTGACTATATGGTAGAGTGCTAGATGACTATATGGTAGAGTGCTAGGTGACTATATGGTAGAGTGGTAGGTGACTATACGGTAGAGTGGTAGGTGACTATATGACAGAGTGGTAGGTGACTATATGATACAGTGCTAGGTAACCAAATGGTATAGTGTAGATGACAATATGGTAGAGTGGTAGGTGACTATATGGTAGAGTGGTAGGAGTCTATATGGTAGAGTGCTAGGTGACTATATGGTAGAGTGGTAGGTGACTATATTGTAGAGTGATAGGTGACTATATGGTAGAGTGGTAGGTGACTATATGGTATAGTGGTAGGTGATTATATAGTAGAGTGCTAGGTGACTATATAGTAGAGTGGTATGAGATTATGTGGTAGAGTGGTAGGTGACTATATAGTAGAGTGGTAGGTGATTATATGGTAGAGTGATAGGTGACTATATAGTAGAGTGGTAGGTGACTATATGGTAGAGTGCTAGGTAACCAAATGGTAGAGTGTAGATGACAATATGGTAGAGTGGTAGGTGACTATATGGTAGAGTGGTAGGTGACTATATGGTAGAGTGGTAGGTGACTATATGGTAGAGTGGTAGGAGTCTATATGGTAGAGTGCTAGGTGACTATATGGTAGAGTGGTAGGTGACTATATTGTAGAGTGATAGGTGACTATATGGTAGAGTGGTAGGTGACTATATGGTATAGTGGTAGGTGATTATATAGTAGAGTGCTAGGTGACTATATAGTAGAGTGGTATGAGATTATGTGGTAGAGTGGTAGGTGACTATATGATAGAGTGGTAGGTGACTATATGGTGGAGTTGTAGGTGGCTATATGGTAGAGTGCTAGGTGACTATATGGTAGAGTGCTAGGTGACTATATGATAGAGTGGTAGGTGACTATATGGTGGAGTTGTAGGTGGCTATATGGTAGAGTGGTAGGTGACTATATGGTAGAGTGCTAGGTGACTATATAGTAGAGTGGTGGGTGACTATATAGTAGAGTGCTAGGTGACTATATGGTAGAGTGCTAGATGACTATATGGTAGAGTGCTAGGTGACTATATGGTAGAGTGGTAGGTGACTATACGGTAGAGTGGTAGGTGACTATATGACAGAGTGGTAGGTGACTATATGATACAGTGCTAGGTAACCAAATGGTAGAGTGTAGATGACAATATGGTAGAGTGGTAGGTGACTATATGGTAGAGTGGTAGGAGTCTATATGGTAGAGTGCTAGGTGACTATATGGTAGAGTGGTAGGTGACTATATTGTAGAGTGATAGGTGACTATATGGTAGAGTGGTAGGTGACTATATGGTATAGTGGTAGGTGATTATATAGTAGAGTGCTAGGTGACTATATAGTAGAGTGGTATGAGATTATGTGGTAGAGTGGTAGGTGACTATATAGTAGAGTGGTAGGTGATTATATGGTAGAGTGATAGGTGACTATATAGTAGAGTGGTAGGTGACTATATGGTAGAGTGCTAGGTGACTATATGGTAGAGTGGTAGGTGACTATACGGTAGAGTGGTAGGTGACTATATGATAGAGTGGTAGGTGACTATATGATACAGTGCTAGGTAACCAAATGGTAGACTGTAGATGACAATATGGTAGAGTGGTAGGTGACTATATGGTAGAGTGGTAGGTGACTATATGGTAGAGTGGTAGGTGACTATATGGTAGAGTGGTAGGAGTCTATATGGTAGAGTGCTAGGTGACTATATGGTAGAGTGGTAGGTGACTATATTGTAGAGTGATAGGTGACTATATGGTAGAGTGGTAGGTGACTATATGGTATAGTGGTAGGTGATTATATAGTAGAGTGCTAGGTGACTATATAGTAGAGTGGTATGAGATTATGTGGTAGAGTGGTAGGTGACTATATAGTAGAGTGGTAGGTGATTATATGGTAGAGTGATAGGTGACTATATAGTAGAGTGGTAGGTGACTATATGGTAGAGTGGTAGGTGACTATATGGTAGAGTGGTAGGAGACTATATGGTAGAGTGCTAGGTGACTATATGGTAGAGTGGTAGGTGACTATATTGTAGAGTGATAGGTGACTATATGGTAGAGTGGTAGGTGACTATATGGTATAGTGGTAGGTGATTATATAGTAGAGTGCTAGGTGACTATATAGTAGAGTGGTATGAGATTATGTGGTAGAGTGGTAGGTGACTATATAGTAGAGTGGTAGGTGATTATATGGTAGAGTGATAGGTGACTATATAGTAGAGTGGTAGGTGACTATATGGTAGAGTGGTAGGTGACTATATGGTAGAGTGGTAGGTGACTATACGGTAGAGTGGTAGGTGACTATATGATAGAGTGGTAGGTGACTATATGATACAGTGCTAGGTAACCAAATGGTAGAGTGTAGATGACAATATGGTAGAGTGGTAGGTGACTATATGGTAGAGTGGTAGGTGACTATATGGTAGAGTGGTAGGTGACTATATGGTAGAGTGGTAGGAGTCTATATGGTAGAGTGCTAGGTGACTATATGGTAGAGTGGTAGGTGACTATATTGTAGAGTGATAGGTGACTATATGGTAGAGTGGTAGGTGACTATATGGTATAGTGGTAGGTGATTATATAGTAGAGTGCTAGGTGACTATATAGTAGAGTGGTATGAGATTATGTGGTAGAGTGGTAGGTGACTATATAGTAGAGTGGTAGGTGATTATATGGTAGAGTGCTAGGTGACTATATAGTAGAGTGTTAGGTGACTATATAGTAGAGTGCTAGGTGACTATATGGTAGAGTGCTAGGTGACTATATGATAGAGTGGTAGGTGACTATATGGTGGAGTTGTAGGTGGCTATATGGTAGAGTGCTAGGTGACTATATGGTAGAGTGCTAGGTGACTATATGATAGAGTGGTAGGTGACTATATGGTGGAGTTGTCGGTGGCTATATGGTAGAGTGGTAGGTGACTATATGGTAGAGTGCTAGGTGACTATATAGTAGAGTGGTGGGTGACTATATAGTAGAGTGCTAGGTGACTATATGGTAGAGTGCTAGATGACTATATGGTAGAGTGCTAGGTGACTATATGGTAGAGTGGTAGGTGACTATACGGTAGAGTGGTAGGTGACTATATGACAGAGTGGTAGGTGACTATATGATACAGTGCTAGGTAACCAAATGGTAGAGTGTAGATGACAATATGGTAGAGTGGTAGGTGACTATATGGTAGAGTGGTAGGAGTCTATATGGTAGAGTGCTAGGTGACTATATGGTAGAGTGGTAGGTGACTATATTGTAGAGTGATAGGTAACTATATGGTAGAGTGGTAGGTGACTATATGGTATAGTGGTAGGTGATTATATAGTAGAGTGCTAGGTGACTATATAGTAGAGTGGTATGAGATTATGTGGTAGAGTGGTAGGTGACTATATAGTAGAGTGGTAGGTGATTATATGGTAGAGTGATAGGTGACTATATAGTAGAGTGGTAGGTGACTATATGGTAGAGTGGTAGGTGACTATATGGTAGAGTGGTAGGTGACTATACGGTAGAGTGGTAGGTGACTATATGATAGAGTGGTAGGTGACTATATGATACAGTGCTAGGTAACCAAATGGTAGAGTGTAGATGACAATATGGTAGAGTGGTAGGTGACTATATGGTAGAGTGGTAGGTGACTATATGGTAGAGTGGTAGGTGACTATATGGTAGAGTGGTAGGTGACTATATGGTATAGTGGTAGGTGATTATATAGTAGAGTGCTAGGTGACTATATAGTAGAGTGGTATGAGATTATGTGGTAGAGTGGTAGGTGACTATATAGTAGAGTGGTAGGTGATTATATGGTAGAGTGATAGGTGACTATATAGTAGAGTGGTAGGTGACTATATGGTAGAGTGGTAGGTGACTATATGGTAGAGTGGTAGGAGACTATATGGTAGAGTGCTAGGTGACTATATGGTAGAGTGGTAGGTGACTATATTGTAGAGTGATAGGTGACTATATGGTAGAGTGGTAGGTGACTATATGGTATAGTGGTAGGTGATTATATAGTAGAGTGCTAGGTGACTATATAGTAGAGTGGTATGAGATTATGTGGTAGAGTGGTAGGTGACTATATAGTAGAGTGGTAGGTGATTATATGGTAGAGTGATAGGTGACTATATAGTAGAGTGGTAAGTGACTATATGGTAGAGTGGTAGGTGACTATATGGTAGAGTGGTAGGAGACTATATGGTAGAGTGCTAGGTGACTATATAGTAGAGTGGAAGGTGACTATTTAGTAGAGTGCTAGGTGACTATATGGTAGAGTGGTAGGTGACTATATAATAGAGTGCTAAGTGACTATATAGTAGAGTACTAAGTGACTATATGGTAGAGTGCTAGGTGACTATATGGTAGAGTGCTAGGTGACTATATGGTAGAGTGGTAGGTGAAGATATGGTAGAGTGGTAGGTGACTATATGATACAGTGCTAGGTGACTATATGGTAGATTGGTAGGTGACTATATAGTGGAGTGGTAGGTGACTATATGGTAGAGTGCTAGGTGACTATATGGTTGAGTGCTAGGTGACTATATGGTTGAGTGCTAGGTGACTATATAGTAGAGTGCTAGGTGACTATATAGTAGAGTGCTAGGTGACTATATAGTAGAGTGCTAGGTGACTATATAGTAGAGTGCTAGGTGACTATATAGTAGAGTGCTAGGTGACTATATAGTAGAGTGCTTGGTGACTATATAGTAGAGTGGAAGGTGACTATTTAGTAGAGTGCTAGGTGACTATATGGTAGAGTGGTCGGTGACTATATAGTAGAGTGCTAAGTTACTATATAGTAGAGTACTAAGTGACTATATGGTAGAGTGCTAGGTGACTATATGGTAGAGTGCTAGGTGACTATATGGTAAAGTGGTAGGTGACTATATGGTAGAGTGGTAATTGACTATATGATACAGTGCTAGGTGACTATATGGTAGATTGGTAGGTGACTATATAGTGGAGTGGTAGGTGACTATATAGTAAAGTGCTAGGTGACTATATAGTAGAGTGCTAGGTGACTATATAGTAGAGTGCTAGGTGACTATATGGTATAGTGGTATGTGATTATATAGTAGAGTGCTAGGTGACTATATAGTAGAGTGCTAGGTGACTCTATAGTAGAGTGCTAGGTGACTATATAGTAGAGTGCTAGGTGACTATATAGTAGAGTGCTAGGTGACTATATAAAAGAGTGCTAGGTGACTATATAGTAGAGTGCTAGGTGACTATATAGTAGAGTGCTAGGTGACTATATAGTAGAGTGCTCAGTGACTATATAGTAGAGTGCTAGGTGACTATATAGTAGCGTGGCAGGTGACTATTTAGTAGAGTGCTAGGTGACTATATAGTAGAGTGCTAGGTGACTATATGGTAGAGTGGTAGGTGACTATATAGTAGAGTGCTAAGTGACTTTATAGTAGAGCGCTAGGTGACTATATAGTAGAGTGCTAGGTGACTATATAGTAGAGTGGTAGGTGACTATATAGTAGAGTGCTAGGTGACTATATAGTAGAGTGCTAGGTGACTATATGGTTGAGTGGTAGGTGACTGTATAGTAAAGTGCTAGGTGACTATATAGTAGTGTGGTAGGTGACTATATAGTAGAGTGCTAAGTGACTATATGGTAGAGTGGTAGGTGACTATATGGTAGGGTGCTAGGTGACTATATGGTAGAGTGCTAGGTGACTATATGGTAGAGTGGTAGGTGACTATATAGTAGAGTGCTAGGTGACTATATAGTAGAGTGCTAGGTGACTATATGGTATAGTGGTAGGTGATTATATAGTAGAGTGCTAGGTGACTATATAGTAGAGTACTAGGTGACTATATAGTAGAGTACTAGGTGACTATATGGTAGAGTGGTAGTTGATTCATGGTGGCGTTTTAGTGTTGTCAGCTATTGGTTTATTTGCTTTGTGGTGTTTGTCTGCATGTTCTCCAAAAAAAAAGTCGCATAAAAGTCGACAGGGTCGTCTTCATTGCACCGGGTTTTATCCCATGTGACTCGGTCTCTTTCTGCAGCGCGGAAAGCGTCGCACAAAGCGTGAACTCCGTAGCTCTAGCGACGACCCACAGGAGTCTCCGAAAAATTTCACTCGTCAACCGAAGGAGGCGGTCTGGAATCGAACATGCAACTTTTGGAGCTCGAGCCAAACGGCTTGCTCACTTCGCCACGGATATGCATGGGCTGAGGCAAACACACGGTCGAAAATGCATCTTGCATCGTGTCACTTACACTTTCCTTCTGTGTTTCAGTGTGTCAAAAGCGTGGCGCAGTAGCTCAGTTACCAGAATGCTTGTCTGCCGATCCGGTTGAAAGCAGACTGTCTTGAGCTGTTTATTAAAATGGTATGAGTTCTGGTCGTTCAGAAGGCAACGCCAAATTACTGAAAGTAAATCACGAATTGTCAAAAACGCTGGGGTTGACAGCGACGTCCTATAAAAGATATGCAACTAACTTCTGTAAACAGTTGCCTCTAACACACTTATAGTATGAGCCTGTACAACCGTAAGGCGCGTCCACCGGGTGACGGGTGATATTGGGCATCCAGATACAGGGATTAGCCTGAATAACAAGAAAGTGGCAATGGAACAACACAGGTGGTGGTCATTGAGAGGTGGAGAAGCAGTTGTGAGAGGCAGTTGTGAGGGGCAGTTGTGAGAGTCAGTTGTGAGAGGCAGTTGTGAGAGTCAGTTGTGAGAGTCAGTTGTGAGAGTCAGTTGTGAGAGACAGTTGTCAGGGGCAGTTGTGAGAGGCAGTTGTAATAGGCAGTTGTGAGAGGCAGTTGTGAGAGTCAGTTGTGAGAGACAGTTGTGAGGGGCAGTTGTGAGAGGCAGTTGTGAGAGTCAGTTGTGAGAGTCAGTTGTGAGAGACAGTTGTCAGGGGCAGTTGTGAGAGGCAGTTGTAATAGGCAGTTGTGAGAGGCAGTTGTGAGAGTCAGTTGTGAGAGACAGTTGTGAGGGGCAGTTGTGAGAGGCAGTTGTGAGAGTCAGTTGTGATAGGCAGTTGTGAGAGTCAGTTGTGAGAGTCAGTTGTGAGAGACAGTTGTGAGAGGCAGTTGTGAGAGGCAGTTGTGAGGGGCAGTTGTGAGAGTCAGTTGTGAGAGTCAGTTGTGAGAGACAGTTGTGAGGGGCAGTTGTGAGGGGCAGTTGTGAGAGGCAGTTGTGATAGGCAGTTGTGAGAGTCATTTGTGAGAGGCATTTGTGAGAGTCAGTTGTGAGAGTCAGTTTTGAGAGACAGTTGTGATAGGCAATTGTGAGAGTCAGTTGTGAGAGTCAGTTTTGAGAGACAGTTGTGAGAGACAGTTGTGAGGGGCAGTTTTGAAAGGCAGTTGTGAGAGACAGTTGTGAGAGTCAGTTGTGAGAGTCAGTTGTGAGAATCAGTTGTGAGAGACAGGTGTGAGAGACAGTTGTGAGAGTCAGTTGTGAGAGACAGTTGTGAGAGTCAGTTGTGAGAGACAGTTGTGAGAGGCAGTTGTGAAAGACAGTTGTGAGAGACAGTTGTGAGGGGCAGTTTTGAAAGGCAGTTGTTGATTGATTGATTGATTTAGGAACCGACATCACAGCATTCGGGACATTCCCATAAGTGCTCCGTCACCATCCCCAGCAGCCAGCGAGGAGTCCCAACTCCGATAGTACCAGTAGTAATCTGATTATATGTCCGTCTGGCCTTTCCTTTGAGCGTCGATCGTCGGCCAGATCCCCTCGTCACCCCTCGCTGTCGCATTTTGCCAGACCATGGTGATCCATTTGCTCCTCTGAGGTGTACACATGCTCCCACAAGGCCGCAACCACGTCTGATTTGTCATGCATCAATACTCCACCAAGTTTTGCCGAGCCCGCCAATCTGTCCGCTTGTTCATTCCCCAGCACACCAGCATGCCCCGAAGAAAAGATCCAGACGATGCTAAGAACCCCCAAGCACTTCTCCTACCTCTCAACACCGACCCATCTGTGTAGATCACATCACCCGAGCGAGCATTATCCTGAATTAGTTGCTGGATTTCCACTTCCTTGGCCCCTGCTGGCCACTCCCTGCACTCCCGGCTCAATGTGATTATAACTCTGCACAAGTCTGTCTGCTCCGCTGGCACTCTGACCCACTCCTCTCCTCTCCTAATGTTCTCCAAGGGGCACACCTGTCTGATCGTATCCTCCGCCTGAGCCATCCATGATTTCCCTCTTATCAGTCTCTGACCTTTAACTACGTCCAGCGCCTCATGCAACGGGTGATCTGTGTCTGCACCTACTCTGAGATATGCCTTCGCTGCATCACCTTGAGCCTACTAGCAACAGTAGGCAGACCAAGGATGTAACGCATACACACTACTGGAGTGTCTCTGGTGCATCCCAGAATGACTCGCATAGCTTCGTTCTGTATGCGCTCTAATTTCACCAGCTGACTCTTTGAGACAGTGAGCAGTCCTAGTCCATAATCAATCACTGAGAGGATCAAGTGCTGGTATAGTGTGAAAAGAATTCTCTGCTCTGTGTCCATTTCAGCCATAGTTTTAAGTGCACTGAGTCCCTTTTGAGATCTTGTCACAACCGTCTCCACATGATCCATGAAGGACAGACTCCTGTCAAATGTGATTCCCAGATACTTCAGTTTGTTCTCTCTGTTGACGCTTTCACCATCTATCGTGAGGCTTGGGGCATCATCTCTCACAATCTTGTTGTCCAGAGAGCACCACAAAACAGCAAACTGAACAGCTGTTTTGAGAGACAGTTGTGTGAGGCATTTGTGAGAGACAGTTGTGAGAGACAGTTGTGAGAGACAGTTGTGAGAGACAGTTGTGAGAGTCTGTAGTGAGTGACATTTGACTCTGAAACATACTTCAAATCTCTGTGATTGTCCTTCATGAACAATAATCCCTTTCACATTAATATCTGAATTGTGGCTGAGTGGGTCACGGGATTATTAATCTGAGCCAGAGATTGCCCTTAATTATAACTTCTCGTTCTGAGGTTGAACGGGGCAGGTGTTATGGAAAGAATGGAATGTGGAATGTGATGTGACCATCGGCAAGTTAAGAAGTTAGTTGCATATCCTTTACAGGACGTAACAGTCAACTCCAGCATTGTGGGCTACTTGTAATTCCTGGGCAAGTTTACGTTCAGTAGTTTGTCATTGCTTTCTGAACGACAGGCATTGATACCATTGTACCAGATTGGAAGACTTGAAAAGGTACAAAACGAAGCCATGCGCATCATTTTGGGCTGCACGAGAGACACCAGCTGTGTAGCAATGAGATACCTCCTTGACTTCCCGACAATGGAACACAGGATCAAGATCTGTAGAGCTCGTGCATACTTAAAAATAAGTGCAGATGAGCAGCACCCTCTGCATGACGCTGTATTCAGAGAAAAGGGTGACAGGCTAAAGAGGGGCAAATCATGGATGGGTCGGGCGGAAGATGTCGTCGGACAGGTCTGCAGTCTTACCAGTATCAACCCCGGCAAGGAATGGGTGCCGGTGCCTCCAGCTTTTAAGTGTACCTTCTCCTGCATTATCACACTCGACAGACGGTGCAGAGAGCAGAACCCTGCTGCTGTCAATGCAGAGGTTAACGCGCTCATCTATGATCACTCAGATAGCCCCGAAGTGCTCATCTATACAGATGGATCTGTTGTAAAGCAGCAGAGAAGTGCGTGGGCATTTACAGCCCGTTCAGCGGGCCGAACCGTTCAAGAATCCAGTGGTGCCCACTCTATGACCACGAGCAGCATGACGATGGAGGTGATGGCAGTTACACAGGCTTTCATATGGCTGGAATCACAGCATTATACCAACGTGTGTGTACTAAGTGATTCAATGAGCATGATTCAGAAGGTCGAAGCTGGATCTGTACGTAGACAGTGGACTGAGTCGCTGCGGAAGTCTGTTGTCCGCAAAGTCACCTTCATCTTCGTCCCGGGACATGCGGGAGTCGAGGGAAATGAACGAGCTGATAAATTGGCTGGCTCTGCACCCCCTGTAGATGGCCAGCCCATGGATCGTGCGGATGTTATTAACGCCCTTAAAGATATGGCGAGAACAGAGGATTTTGACGCCAGTGATTCCACATCGCTCTCCAGGATGAAAGACCTGGGAGTAAGAATCGGCACAGCCAGACGCGAGAGGTGGTACATCGGGAAAACAAAGCGCCTCGTCAACCAACACAGAACTGGCACTATTAGCCACCGGACGCTGATGCATATGCTGGGGGGAGGATCTGAGCACCTATGGACATGTCCGGAGTGCAACGAAGATACCCCAACTGATAACTAACTAACTATAACTAACCATTGTATGGAAATAAACACAAGACGGCCTGCTTCCAAATCGCCCGTAGCTGAGTTTCGAACGTTGTATGCGGGATTACGAATTGCATTCGTAACCTCTTCGTCGCAGAGCCGCCACACCTTCGTCGCAGAGCCGCCACACCTTCGTCACAGAACCGCCACACCTTCGTCACAGAACCGCCACACCTTCGTCACAGAACCGCCACACCTTCGTCGCAGAACCGCCACACCTTCGTCACAGAACCGCCACACCTTCGTCACAGAACCGCCACACCTTCGTCACAGAACCGCCACACCTTCGTCACAGAACCGCCACACCTTCGTCACAGAACCGCCACACCTTCGCCACAGAACAGCCACACCTTCGTCACAGAACCGCCACACTTTCGTCGTTAGTAAAGGACGCCATAACCGGTCCCATTGCTGTTCTATAGAATTCGTCTCTTCGGCGGAGACACACCGGCGGAGACACACCGGCGGAATTCCAGGGTCAACCAACGTTCTACATCTCTGGCACATCGTGATTCAACAACAGATACATTTATGGGGAAAGACCAAAATGAGGAGAAAGAGATACACTCCTAGAGGGCTTGACCCCATGACATAATCGGAACAAGTGCACAGACTTGATCTGCCCCATATTATCAACCCAATTGGCACGCGATAATTAGAACTCAGGAATCGAAACAGGAAGCTCTATTTCCCAAGCAGACAAGAAACACCGTAATGACCCCAATTACAGCTAACAGATTGATCGACAGTTGAATGGGGTCTGAACGCAGTCTTCTACGTACTTGGCTGGACTGGCTACGAGATGCCTGGAGTAGACAGTACAATGCAAGTCGCCCATACTTTTCCAGGAGTGAGATTCTGTGTTCGCGTGAGATGACTAATCATCCCTTGGGATTGTTGTCATAGCGCATGATGATGATGGTGATGATGATGATGATGATACTACACCTTTTACTGTAACTCTTTCTATCCTACACATGAAACAAAAAATAATGATGTAGAGTTATACACAAATCGATTCCGGACCATTCTCATCTAACACAATGTGGCTTAGACAGGTATTATTGTGGAGCAGTCACGAGACAACACACGTGTGCGCTTTCAAGATCAACTACACACAGACGGTGTCAAACACATCTGTGAACACATCACAATGGTGTCTACGACATCACACACGGAATGGTTTGCATCAAACAGCTGTAAGCGCAGTCATAAGACGTTCGCTAGTGCTCAGTCAAGCGCGTCTTTGGTCATGCTTAACTTGCTTAACATGTGACTTTGGCTAACTACTGCGGTTCTTCTAAAACTAGGCGACTTTTATCCGTTCTTCTAAGACTTTTTGTTTGCATATCCTATTTACAGGACATCGCTGTCAACACCAACACTGATGTTTTTGATGTCTTGGCAAGTTTACGTTCAGTAGTTTGCCATCGATGTCTGAACGACCAGCTCTCATACCATCACGTTTAAACAGCGCGACACCGTCTGTTGCCAAATCGGTCGCAGCTGTATTTCGAACGGAATTAAGTGGCCCCACGAATCGCGTCCGCAAGACCTTAACCACGGAGACCTCTTCTAAGACTAGACGATTTTTATACATTTTTTCTAAAACTATGCCACTTTTATCCGTTTTTCTAAGACTAAGCGACATTTATCCGTTCTTCTAAGACTAGGCGACTTTAATTGTTCTTCTTAAACTTTATTAACATCAACAGAAGAGGTGGTACACAGAAATTAGTCTTTTGTGTGAATGTACTAGGTTGCAGAGATAGAGGAACGCGGAGAAGATGTGCGTTGAAAACTTCAACAGCTGAGCAAAACATGACAACAACAACAACAACAACAACAACAACAACAACAACTGTCATTTTAATATTGACCATATCATCTGTGCAGTTCCAATAATCAAACCCACCTACCAACCAACCTCTGATACAACAAACAACCAAATCAACCAACCATTTCTGGACGAGACCGACCACTTACGGACATGCCCTTAGTGCTGCGGCTTCGGTGTTCATTGACCACTTCGAGCATTCAGTTAATAATTTAGTTACATATCCTTTACAGGACGTCGCAGTCAACCCCAGCATTGTTATGCTGTTCGTGATCTCTTGGCAAGTTTACGTTCAGTAGTTTGCCATTGCTTTCTGTACGACCGCCCCCCATTCCATTTAAATAAAAAGCAACGCAAGGCGGTCTGCTGCTATGTTGTCCGCAGCTGTGTTTCGAACGCGGTATGGGCGATTACGAACTGACTCCGTAACGCCTTCGCCACGGATCGGAACCTTTGGACATTACTCCTGCGTACAAACAACTGAACTGTCAAAAAACTGTCATTTACTGCCATATAGTACCTTCCGGTGTATGGCAGGGGGGTGGGGGGGGGGGGGGTGGGGGGCGGGGTTTTGAGCCTGAGGAATTAAGGCCGCCTGGCTAGTGCAGTCGCCGCGAACTGTGCAGGCTAGAGTTTTCTTTTTGCCCCGGACAAAAAAAAATCCACATCTTACCGAGGATTCGAACCCGGTCTTCTGAAGGAGAATCCGGCATACTAGCCACTCGGCCAGCCATTCCTCAATTCAACGTATACCCAAAACCCCATCCCACCCCCTACTCAGATACTTCAACCCAGAGATGACCTACAGTCTCACCGGGCTGATAGATTTTTGTTGCGTATCCCTTACGGGACGTTGCAGTCAAGACCAGCATTTTCATGCTGCTGTTGATGTACTAGGCAAGTGTTACGTTCAGTAGTTTGCCATTGCTTTCTGAACGACCGGCCCCTATACCTTTTTCGAAAAAACCAGCACAGCCGTGTTTCGAAACCGGGTATACGGGCTCAGATACCTGCATCTTATTTCTGTTGAACCCTAACCTGATTTTCAAATTACTCAAATCACTCACGCCAGTGATTAGGGATACCCGACTATTTATCGCGTTTGATTGTTTCAGATTATAAGATAACATTCCCGTTTATCAATATTCAACCTCTTAACGGAATCGCTTAACTACATTTTTGTGATAAGTTCTGAGTGGACGCTTCGGTAAGACCGTATTACGGGACAACAAGTTGAACGAGACCGTTTTCATGGCATAGTAGCATAATGGGGGAGTGGCGTGAAGTGGATGTTGTTTGACCAAACTGTACTCAACGGCTGGTGTGGATACGTTTCTCTGAACACACGGGTGTCTGTGGCAATGAGCAATGGCTAGTATCTAGGGTGCTTTCATTGGGCATATTTCAAATAGAGAAATCTTCAACTGTGTATGCCATCGATGAATAACTGCTGTGTCATGAAACACCACGGGGTGAGACGCCATTTGCAATCGGCAACTAGAATGTGATTGTGGTGAATTGGCAGCCATAGACGTAGATATATAACGGGTGTATCGCGAGAGCTAGTGCAGTCGCTTCTGTAACCAGTAATAGCCAATAATAACAACTAATAATGCTTTGTACAGGTGTCAGATAACACTTCAAACTACAGAGGTGCATGGCCGACCTGGATTCGAAGCTGATGATGCACATGTGTCATCATCATCATGTGCCATGTCGATAAGCTTGGGCGGCCATGTTTCGCCATCTCAATCGATCACCAGAGTCGTGGATCAGCACAGTGTTCTTGTCTCGACCATGCCATGTGGACAACCCATCCAGATATTTACTTTCCTGTCTTCCACTTGTTCTCTTCCCTCGATCTTGACAGTTGTCACCAAATTCTCCAATTTATTTCCTCTCATAACGTGACTAAAGATTGTGACAGTCTATGTCTAATTTTTCTAATCAGTTTAGATTTTAATTTCTTTCTTGTAGGACTTGGTTACTGGTTATTCTGAGTCAGGTGACATGCTAATCGAGATCTTCTGGGAGCATACAACAGTTTGGCTTACAGAAGGAGAATCGACCAAGACCTCCGTGGACTAATAACTCAACTCCACAGATATATCATCTGTACCAAGGTTTCCAATACACAGAGATCTCAACTCCACCAAGATCTCAACTCCACCAAGATCTCCACTTCACCGTGATCTCAACTTCACCAGGATCTCAACTCCACCAAGATCTCAACTCCACCAATTTCTCGAATCCATCAAGATCTCCGCTTCACCAATATCTCCACTCCATTAAGAACTCCACTCCACTAAGATCTTCACTCCAGGAAGATCTCGGTTCCATCAATATCTTAATACACCAAGATCTTCACTTCACTTAACTATACCAAGATATTCGCTCGATCAAGACAGCAACTCTACAGATACATATATTTCATCCAAAATCTCCACTCTACAGATTTGTCCATTCCACTAAGATTTCACCCCCCCCCCCACCCCTCCTCAGCCAAGATCTCTGCTCTGATGAAGCCTGTATCACACTGCACACATTTAATTTAACTGTGCCAGATTTAGAGCCATAAATATTATCTTAGATGATGGTAGGCATCTATCACCCATGGCGGCATACCCGGCAAGCCCAACTCACGACTATACTAGGAATGCATGCCTTGCTTGTCTTCCACGATACAACAAAAGCACAAGCAGTTCCCGATTCCGCAAGCCAGTGCAAGAGTCAGTAGCTGGTGCAGCAAGGATTCGCACTGAAACAGCAACAGCCACCCCAGCACTAGAAGCAGCAGCCACAACAACAACAACAACAACAACAACAACAACAACAACAACAACAACAACAACAACAAAAATATAACAGGCTCCATTTATAGCCCAAAGCTATGCTTAAACGATATCGTTAACTTTTACACGCCTGAGGCCGACACTCAAAACTCCGAGGAAAGGCCTGACGGACATATAATCAGACTGCTAAAAGTAAAGGGTTTATTTTTAATAACTGTAGTGTTTGAAAATATTGCCGGTCCAAGCTTTTTATTCACCCTCTGTAAAGTTCATGCAACTGTCATTTACTGCGGTGTATGGCAGAGGGGTCTTTGAGCCTGAGGAATTAAGGCCGCCTGGCTAGTGCAGTCACCGCGAACTGTGCAGGTTAGGATTTTCTTTTCATGCAACATAGTAGGTAAATACAAAACTTGGACCGGCAACATTTTCAAACACTGCACAATCATTAAAAATACACCCATTGGCTGCGGCAGGTGGGGACGGAGCAGGTATGGGGATGTCCTCAGTGCTGTGATGTCGGTTCTTGCTCAACCTAACACATTTTGTATACACCAATCCACACACGATGAGTGATGTGGTCAGCCTTTTTCTTCCAAAGCATTACCTTGTTCCAATGTGTAAGCTCGATCAACCTTACAACCCAGATACATCTCAACATCCGCCTCGCTGCCGATTTGAACCCACTACCACCGTACCGTGCCTGCAGGGTAGCGTCTAGCCACTTCACTATCGCGATTACCATACCAATACCTGCTTGACATTAATCCTAGGATCAGTTGTTCTTGACCTTCGGAGATTACATTTGCATACCCGTGAACTTTCAACTGAAATTGCTTGAATCGCTGATAGTGTCACATCTACACAATTGACCTGTTTCTCGAAGGTTCCCACACTGTGTGACACGCTACATTCCCTCTACAATCCAAAGATACTCACGTACTCTGTATTCTCACCTATTTGTTGTTGTTTTTGTTGTTGACTCGCTTTTAACTCAAACGTAGTCCATATACTTCGTGTGCACTGGACTGAATTTTGCGTGTGGATTAGCTTTCCCAATTACTAGTGTCTCTCGCCACCAGGCGAACCCACTCCGACTTCAGAGGTACTAGTAATTTACGTCCCCATGTCATGGACTAGAAGTCATCATGTTAGTCCAACTGACCCGTGTAGGGGTTGAATTCGCTACCTCGGCATCAGCACACCGGATGTATAAGAACGAACGCTGTTATCCATTCAGTCACGCTGACTCATTCTCACCTAGGAAATATATTGAATCGGGGCAGAGGTGTGGCCGAGGTGTTCATCAGAGATGTGAAACGACTGTGAGTAAATCAACAAATGGGCATAGTCAGTTTCATAGAAAAACGGATATTAGGGTAATTACACAGACACATGTCTTCCCAAATGAAACATCGTCGGGGTGTGTGGCTTTGAGGTTTGTGAACGATGTTTCACAACTCCCCGACAGACATACCGGATCGAGTGTTCGAAATTACATCATTTTGCATTGATTTGAAAGGTATAAGCGTCTAACATTCAGAAAGAAATCTAATCTCATCTCATCATGTTCCTTTTGTACCTTGCGGTGTCGAGGTGAAGTATAAACAGCGGGAGAGTGCCCGCTTATGGGAAAACGTAAGAAAAAAAATGGCAAACGTAAAATTGCGTATTAATTCACAAAGAGTCAATAAATGATGGGGTTGACTGCAATGTCAGGTAAAGAAGGCAGCCAACTAACTGTCAACAACAACAACAGACGGAATATGTACCAAGGAAGCTAAATCCAGAATAGCCCTACGCAAACTCATGTTCATCACAAGATAGATCCACGGATTCTCACGGATTCTTGCTCAAACAAGAACACAGATAAGTGAAATTAATATTTTCATGTAGTGTCTTTCGTGTATTTGTTAGTCAATTTTTGTTTGTATTTTCTGTGCTGACGAAGGCTTTGGCCGCAACGTCCATTTTGTTTCTTGTAGTCGTGCTCAATTAAAGCTCACAATCTATTTCTCGTTTTTCGGTGATTCATTCATCACAAGATGGAGGAGAGTCATGTAAGCGGCTGGTTTGCAGCAAGGGGCAGACAACTCTCCCACGGGGACGAGTTAATAGTACACACCGACGGTCCCATGCATCATAGAAAGGCAATCTGGTTGGGAGAGATTCACATCTAGAATCGGGGAAAAGGTCGACTGCTGGGAGAGATTCACATTTAGAATCGGGGAAAAGGTCGACTGCTGGGAGAGATTCACATTTAGAGTCGGGGGAAAAGGTCGACTGCTGGGAGAGATTCACATCTAGAATCGGGGAAAAGGGTCGACTGCTGGGAGAGATTCACATCTAGAAGTCGGGGGAAAGGTCGACTGCTGGGAGAGATTCGACATTTAGAGTCGGGGGATAGGTGATTGCTGGGAGAGATTCACATCTAAGTCGGGGGAAGGGTCGATTGCTGGCAGTGATACACATCTAGAGTCGGGAAGGGTTGATTGCTGGGGCAGGATGTTGCCTCTAGGTCTGTAATCTAACATAGAGAAGTGGCTGCAACCACACCACCTTTGAGGTGACTATCGGGTACTCCAGTCAACATATCAATCTCAGTGCCTGATTTTCAGTCCGTATCTCCATTCCACCAAGACTCACAAAGTGTATGGTGAGAAAGTATGATAAGAAAAGTTGATGAGAAAGGTGAAGGCGGGCATACTTCTGGCAGAGTGGTATTCTTCCATTCAACAATCAGAAATAGAGAGCATATGTTGCATCAAACACGGACAGGGACACCTAACCACTTGAGCATCAGTCCAGCATGTGGGGTTCTCACGGACAGGGACACCTAACCACTTGAGCATCAGTCCAGCATGTGGGGTTCTCACGGACAGGGACACCTACCCACTTGAGCATCAGTCCAGCATGTGGGGTTCTCACGGAACAGGGACACCTACCCACTTGAGCATCAGTCCAGCATGTGGGGTTCTCACGGACAGGGACACCTACCACTTGAGCATCAGTCCAGCATGTGGGGTTCTCACGGACAGGGACACCTACCCACTTGAGCATCAGTCCAGCATGTGGGGTTCTCACGGACAGGGACACCTACCCACTTGAGCATCAGTCCAGCATGTGGGGTTCTCACGGACAGGGACACCTACCCACTTGAGCATCAGTCCAGCATGTGGGGTTCTCACGGACAGGGACACCTACCCACTTGAGCATCAGTCCAGCATGTGGGGTTCTCACGGACAGGGACACCTACCCACTTGAGCATCAGTCCAGCATGTGGGGTTCTCACGGACAGGGACACCTACCCACTTGAGCATCAGTCCAGCATGTGGGGTTCTCACGGACAGGGACACCTACCCACTTGAGCATCAGTCCAGCATGTGGGGTTCTCACGGACAGGGACACCTACCCACTTGAGCATCAGTCCAGCATGTGGGGTTCTCACGGACAGGGACACCTACCCACTTGAGCATCAGTCCAGCATGTGGGGTTCTCACGGACAGGGACACCTACCCACTTGAGCATCAGTCCAGCATGTGGGGTTCTCACGAACAGGGACACCTACCCACTTGAGCATCAGTCCAGCATGTGGGGTTCTCACGGACAGGGACACCTACCCACTTGAGCATCAGTCCAGCATGTGGGGTTCTCACGGACAGGGACACCTACCCACTTGAGCATCAGTCCAGCATGTGGGGTTCTCACGACAGGGACACCTACCCACTTGAGCATCAGTCCAGCATGTGGGGTTCTCACGGACAGGGACACCTACCCACTTGAGCATCAGTCCAGCATGTGGGGTTCTCACGGACAGGGACACCTACCCACTTGAGCATCAGTCCAGCATGTGGGGTTCTCACGGACAGGGACACCTACCCACTTGAGCATCAGTCCAGCATGTGGGGTTCTCACGGACAGGGACACCTACCCACTTGAGCATCAGTCCAGCATGTGGGGTTCTCACGGACAGGGACACCTACCCACTTGAGCATCAGTCCAGCATGTGGGGTTCTCACGGACAGGGACACCTACCCACTTGAGCATCAGTCCAGCATGTGGGGTTCTCACGGACAGGGGACACCTACCCACTTGAGCATCAGTCCAGCATGTGGGGTTCTCACGGACAGGGACACCTACCCACTTGAGCATCAGTCCAGCATGTGGGGTTCTCACGGAACAGGGACACCTACCCACTTGAGGCATCAGTCCAGCATGTGGGGTTCTCACGGACAGGGACACTACCCACTTGAGCATCAGTCCAGCATGTGGGGTTCTCACGGACAGGGACACCTACCCCTTTGAGCATCAGTCCAGCATGTGGGGTTCTCACGAACAGGGACACCTACCCACTTGAGCATCAGTCCAGCATGTGGGGTTCTCACGACAGGGACACCTACCCACTTGAGCATCAGTCCAGCATGTGGGGTTCTCACGGACAGGGACACCTACCCACTTGAGCATCAGTCCAGCATGTGGGGTTCTCACGGACAGGGACACCTACCACTTGAGCATCAGTCCAGCATGTGGGGTTCTCACGGACAGGGACACCTACCCACTTGAGCATCAGTCCAGCATGTGGGGTTCTCACGGACAGGGACACCTACCCACTTGGGCATTCAGTCCAGCATGTGGGGTTCTCACGGACAGGGACACCTACCCACTTGAGCATCAGTCCGCATGTGGGGTTCTCACGGACAGGGACACCTACCCACTTGAGCATCAGTCCAGCATGTGGGGTTCTCACGGACAGGGACACCTACCCACTTGAGCATCAGTCCAGCATGTGGGGTTCTCACGGACAGGGACACCTACCCACTTGAGCATCAGTCCAGCATGTGGGGGTTCTCACGGACAGGGACACCTACCCACTTGAGCATCAGTCCAGCATGTGGGGTTCTCACGGACAGGGACACCTACCCACTTGAGCATCAGTCCAGCATGTGGGGTTCTCACGGACAGGGACACCTACCCACTTGAGCATCAGTCCAGCATGTGGGGTTCTCACGGACAGGGACACCTACCCACTTGAGCATCAGTCCAGCATGTGGGGTTCTCACGGACAGGGACACCTACCCACTTGGGCATCAGTCCAGCATGTGGGGTTCTCACGGACAGGGACACCTACCCACTTGAGCATCAGTCCAGCATGTGGGGTTCTCACGAACAGGGACACCTACCCACTTGAGCATCAGTCCAGCATGTGGGGTTCTCACGGACAGGGACACCTACCCACTTGAGCATCAGTCCAGCATGTGGGGTTCTCACGGACAGGGACACCTACCCACTTGAGCATCAGTCCAGCATGTGGGGTTCTCACGGACAGGGACACCTACCCACTTGAGCATCAGTCCAGCATGTGGGGTTCTCACGGACAGGGACACCTACCCACTTGAGCATCAGTCCAGCATGTGGGGTTCTCACGGACAGGGACACCTACCCACTTGAGCATCAGTCCAGCATGTGGGGTTCTCACGGACAGAGACACCTACCCACTTGAGCATCAGTCCAGCATGTGGGGTTCTCACGGACAGGGACACCTACCCACTTGGGCATCAATCCAGCATGTGGGGTTCTCACGGACAGGGACACCTACCCACTTGAGCATCAGTCCAGCATGTGGGGTTCTCACGGACAGGGACACCTACCCACTTGAGCATCAGTCCAGCATGTGGGGTTCTCACGGACAGGGACACCTACCCACTTGAGCATCAGTCCAGCATGTGGGGTTCTCACGAACAGGGACACCTACCCACTTGAGCATCAGTCCAGCATGTGGGGTTCTCACGGACAGGGACACCTACCACTTGAGCATCAGTCCAGCATGTGGGGTTCTCACGGACAGGGACACCTACCCACTTGAGCATCAGTCCAGCATGTGGGGTTCTCACGGACAGGGACACCTACCCACTTGAGCATCAGTCCAGCATGTGGGGTTCTCACGGACAGGGACACCTACCCACTTGAGCATCAGTCCAGCATGTGGGGTTCTCACGAACAGGGACACCTACCCACTTGAGCATCAGTCCAGCATGTGGGGTTCTCACGGACCGGGACACCTACCCACTTGAGCATCAGTCCAGCATGTGGGGTTCTCACGGACAGGGACACCTACCCACTTGAGCATCAGTCCAGCATGTGGGGTTCTCACGGACAGGGACACCTACCCACTTGAGCATCAGTCCAGCATGTGGGGTTCTCACGAACAGAGACACCTACCCACTTGAGCATCAGTCCAGCATGTGGGGTTCTCACGGACAGGGGCACCTACCCACTTGAGCATCAGTCCAGCATGTGGGGTTCTCACGAACAGGGACACCTACCCACTTGAGCATCAGTCCAGCATGTGGGGTTCTCACGGACAGAGACACCTACCCACTTGAGCATCAGTCCAGCATGTGGGGTTCTCACGAACAGATTGATCGATTGATTGATCTAGGAACCGACATCACAGCATTCGGTGCATTCCCATAGGCGCTCCATCCCCATCCTCAGCAGCCAGCGAAGAGTTCCAACACCAATAGTACCAGTAGCAATCTGTTTATATGTCCGTCTCGCCTTTCCCCTGAGCGTCGAGAGTCGGCCAGATCTCCTCGTCACTCCTCGCTGTGTCATTCTTGCCAGACCATGGTGATCCATTTGCTCCTCCGAGGTGTACATGTGCTCTCACAAGGCCGCAACCACGTCTGCCTTGTCATGCATTAATACTCCACCAAGTTTTGCAGAGCCAGCCACACTGTCTGACTGTTCATTTCCCAGCACACCGGCATTCCCCGGAGAAAAGATTCAGGCGATGCTTGCCACCCGTGACCTCCGAAGCGAAGCAAGCCACTCGGCACGAAGCTTGCCTGTCCTCACATTTCTCAGCATGCTTTCTGAGTTACGGAAAGATGAGGTGGTACCTTTCTAGTGCGATGAGATTGTTCTGAAAATCTCTTTGTGGGAACTAGTTTTTTTTTGAGGGGTGGGGTGGGGGGGGGGGGGGGGGGAGGGGGAGGACAAGAACCATTATGCTCTATGCAGTGGCCTGTTCTCCATAACCTCTCTCCACAGAAACACACATTCGCTCAGATACACAAAAAACACTCTAACTCAGATACACACAGACAAATATAATAAAAGCTAAATGCCCTCTGGCATACGAGCTACGCTCCGGCGAACAAATGATCAAAGAGAACAGGGGGGGGGGGGGACTAAGCTGGGGTGTGTTATATACTCAGTGGAAAGGAGGCCTGATGACCATAACAATACCAACAATAAAGTGACGGTGAGGTGGATGAGAGTGACGCGATTTCTTGTAACCCTACCTGGAGCGTCTCTTTGCCTTGACCTGCAAATATCAATAGCCAATGTTTCTGTACCCACGAGTCTGTGTCTGCAGGCAAACCTTGATTGTGTCAGTTGACTAACATACTGTGGGAATGACAAACTGGCATATAACTGCCAGACATTGGTAGTCGCCACATGATGTGGTCATAATGGTTCAGTTGACTAACAGACTGTGTGAATGACACACTGGCATGAAGAAGAAGAGAAGAAGAAGAAGAAGAAGAAGGAAGGAAGGAAGGAAGGAAGGAAGGAAGGAAGGGAGGGAGGGAGGGAGAGAGGGAGGGAGGAGATATGTTAATACAACTTATTACAACACTCTCCAGTTGGACTTCAACCAACCACCATTGCCCTAATCCTGATCTAAACCCCTGCTTTCAGTATGCTAATGTTGTTCAGACAACCAGTGTTAATATATGTACAGCTAATGCCTCATTCTAAGTTGTATTATATCGTTTTTGTGCAATGTTACTTTTTAATTCAAAAACCGAAACTTCGTTCACCCTCGACAGTCACATGTGAACTGTTGACGCGATGTAAATCAGTGCTACTGAGTGAGCGTGACCTAGAAACATCACCCATGTGACAATGAATACGCCGACAACACAAGCTGGTCACAATCACCAAGGACGCTCCTGTTGCGTATAAAACAGCTGATGGTCGCAGGCAACAGGTCAATTGGGACTAAGTATTTGAAGAGCTACCTTAAGCGCACGCTGAATTTTAATGCAAAGCCAGCAGGCTGTACTGTTGGTGTATTACCGCAGCGTCCCAGGTCCTCGTTTGTGTCCTAGTTTGTCAAGCAGTGTTGAGCTGTAGTGTGTCAGCTTTTAGTGTTATTACCGGCGTGTCGCGTTGAGAAAAGGGGGCGTTGCTCTGTGTTCTTTCACAGTGTTTAGGAGCCACCATGAGCCGGTAAGTTACTGTGCTAATTTGCTGCGCAATTTCTACATTGATTTTGTCGATTGCATTCTAACGATCAAGTTTCAGCTCTAGCCATATTGTGTTTTCATGTCCTGTTTGCATTTTTATTTATATATTGCGAGTCGATTGTGCTTAATTTAATATCACAGTTACACTGAATACGATTTGTTTCGTTACTTTCGTTTCCACTGCGTGCTTACAGCTTACCAGTACCAGGCTTACACAATCATATCTATCTTATAATGTTAATGTTAACATGCTTTACTTTAATTTCCAGTGCATGCTTACACAATCACATTCTCTTGTCTTATAATGTTAACATGCTTTACTTTTGTTTCCAGTGCATGCTTACACAATCACATATATATATACACATCGTACTATGTTAATATTTACTTTCTTGCATTTACGGTGACATTTTTACAGTTGCACCTGTCTTTCGTATAATTTTATATCATTTACAGTGATACTTTTACAATCACATCTGTATGTCTTATCATGTCAACACTCTTTCATATCATATTTGTTTTCGTAAAAGTTGCATATCCTTTTACAGGACGTTGCAGCCAGCACCAGCATTTTCCAGCTGCTGTTGATGTTCTTGGCAAGATTACGCTCAATAGTTTGCCATTGCTTTCTGAGCGACCGGCTCACATACCCCGTAAGTAACCAACGCGACGCGATCCGCTGCCGAATCTCGTGCAACTGTATTCCTCGCGTGGATATACGGGATTACGGAGAAAGTCGTTAATTCCTTCCCTTATCATTTACACACAGTGATCTTTTTACAATCGCATCTGTCTATCGTATAATGTTAACATTGTTTAGTTTCGTGTCCCGTTTATGCTTAGACAATTACATCTAATCTTATAATTCATGCTTATACAGTCACATCTATCTATCTTAGAATGGTAACATTTTAGTGATTCTTTTCCTTTCATTTACAGTGCATGATAACACAATAACGTCTGTTTATCTTATATTGTTAACATTCTTTATGTTAGTTTCTAGTGCAATCTTACACAATCACCTCTCTCTCTCTCTCTCTCTCTCTCTCTCTCTCTCTCTCTCTCTCTCTCTCTCTCTCTCTCTCTCTCTCTCTCTCTCTTTCTCTCTCTCTCTCTCATAGTGTTAACATTGCAATCACATCTGTCTATTTTAAAATGTTATCATTAATTATTTTGGTTGCTAGTGCATTCTTTCACAATCACGTCTGTCTGGCTATCTGTAGGTCTCTCTCTCTCTCTCTTCTATCGTATAATGTTATCACTTCCTCTCTGGTTTCTCTAGCAGGACGTCCAACTCCCTGTTACCCACCCACTCTCACCTACTCCACCCCCCCCCCCACACACACACACACTCTCGCCTTGATTCACTCTTAGTTTATCATGACGTGGATAATTAAGTACGGCGAACTTCCTCGCAAGAGGCTCGGCGGAGAAGAAGAGGAAGAGGAAGTGTATCGTGAGTCAATAAAAGTGGCTTGAAAACCACTCAAAATTTACCAAACTCGTCTTGATTTGGGTAGTTTGGACTTTAAGAGTCTCGACTAGTAAAATATTTCGCTGGTATTAAATTCCATTATTTCTACACTTCGCGTCTGGTAATCTGCATGTTGATATAAGGTTCTATGTCTAGTTATTATATGCATATCTGGAGCAGCGAGCTTCTAGTGACCAGAAACTTATTCCCAAATAATAGCTGGTAAAAGATGGTGTTTGAGCACGCACAGGAGTTAACAGTTACTAAAGAATCTGTATCCTAGCACAAAACTATTAGTTTTCAGTCTCCTAAACCAAGTGTCGCCAGGTGCCAGAATGTCAATAAGGGATACTTTTACAATCCTTAGGGCGCAATACACATACGGTGAGAGACCCATACTTTATAGTCCAATGCGCACACGGTGGGTGATATGATCAGTTACACGCCGGCCGCCTTTACTGTCCGAGACATTTCCTAGCACTCGGGTTTGGCCGAGTCGGTCTGGGAGCTCGTGTCAGTTTAAAAAATTCGTACCCGCCCTGATACGGACGGAACTCATGGCGAGGGTACCGACAGGCGAGTCTCTACCACAATGCTACCTCCGCTCCTCTCTCTCTCTCTCTCTCTCTCTCTCTCTCTCTCTCTCTCTGTCTCTCTCTCTGTGTGTGTGTGTGTGTGTGTGTGTGTGTGTGTGTGTGTGTAGGCGCCCCCCCCCCCCCCCCCCATATTAAAAAATCCATCATCTTACCGTGGATTTGAACTCGAGTCTCATGAATGGGAACTCGGCATCCTGGCAACAGGGCCAGACGCTCCAATACTTAGCTAATGCAGTCTATAATGGGAGCGTCTCGCTTTACCGATTTTTCACCTAGTTACATCGTTGATCCATCGCTCGTTACCCGGGACCTGCCAACGGACCAGTTATGTCCTGCTTGTATAATCAGCGGAGTCACTATATCAACATTACTTGTCAATGAAGAGGGTCATATTTGGTCCGGGTGTTTGTCATTGTAATTTGGGTGTTGACTGCCAAGACAATGCTTGTCAACGAATATGGTCAGATTTAAGGGGCAATTGCAATATGAATATGGATGGCAACTGCTAAAACTTCATAATTAGGGCAGCATGAACACGGAAATGGCACACGGTGAATAGTGGGACATCACGAAGGAGACACAATAGATCGGGTTGGTTTTGGGGTACAGTGCCGCCTTATACGGGAGAAGAGCCGAGTTCAGTCCAGTTGTGGACGTGTGTTTTAACAAATTAGACATTCAAGGATATTCTCATCATCATCAAGTGCCTTGCCGACTCCACAAATTGCAATCTCTAACAGCCTGGATCAATTCGTGTGTTGACTCCCTTCGTGCAAGACACACAAGACTGTTGAGAATTTTCTCTCTGCTCTCTGTCTTTCTTTCCACCAATCACGAACTGCATGCACATAATAATTCAAGAGCTAAATAGTCTTGGACATTTCTAAACAAACACTGAAATCTGCTTATAGTTAAAAGATGGCGTGTGAATTAATAGTTTACTCAACAAAAAATTAAACCTATCCTTGGAAACACGCGACCGCTAGCTCAGCGCCCTTGCCATTGAGTCACTCAGGTCGGTGTGTGTCATATTCAAGAGTGGTACTCACACACTTATAGTGCATAATCGTCAAACAAAGGTCAAGGGTCACTGTTTCATTTGTAGTAGTGAGAACCAACAATAGCAGAGAGAGTATTTCTACAGCTGAGAGAAGTTGTGTGGCAGAATATACCACAGAGACGTACATGTCTACAGTTGAGAGAAATTCTGTGGTAAAATATCTCATCCTGTAATAATATGATTGTCGACGTGGCCGAAAGGGTAAGGTCTCTCTGCGTTGTTGGCGGTGTAGGGGCTCACCCTTCAACATCGGTCGATTGAACATACACGTTGCCTTCTCGTTCGGAAAGTAATGGCAAACTACTGAACATACATTGTCTAATAATAATTCAACCATAGTTTGATCGCAAAGTCCAACCCACCGACCGACCCACCCACCGAGTATTTATGTACTTTGTTGGCATAAACTTGTTATGCTGTACGAGACATAAACTGAGGAACATGTTCATAGTTATTACTTATCCCCGATAGTAGAAACAAGAGATGTAGTAATTAGGGGACACGCAAGATAGGAGTACTTAGGGACCAGAATTAGTGCTTCCTACACTAATAAATACGGGCTAAAGCAGGCGATAGCTGAAGCCTTGTTACATCGACGTGTTAACAAAGTAACCAGGAAGAAATTTCGAGACTTGGAAATTCGGGCTGTGATTAGAATCATTGAAATGTAAAACAGGAAGGTGTATTGAGGCTGTGGGTAGGAATTATGCTTAAGTTTTTAGTGTTCGTGTGATGACACACACAAACGAGCGCGCGCACACACACACACAAACACACGGAAGCAGCTTGGGGGGTTTCCCCAGGTAAAGACGCAGTACCATCCTTTTAGTGGGACAAGCTGTGGCTATACCAATCCCAGCCTGCCTGCCTACCTACCTGCCTACTCATCACCCACCCACCTACCTACCTATTAAATTACCTACCTGTCTACCTAACTGCTTGCCTACCTACCCACCCACCTGTCTACCTACTCACCCATCCACCTACCTACCTACTCAATTACCTACCTGTCTATCTAACTGCTTGCCTACCTACCTGCCCACCCACCCGCCTAGCAACCTACCTACCCACCCAACTGCCTACCCACCCACTTACATATCTACCTACCTACTTGCTTGCCTGCTGCCTACCTACTTGCCTCCCTTCCTACCTATCATTACTATCAATCTAACGGCCTACTATCTACCTACTTTCCTACCTACCTTTCTAATAATCGGCTCTGGTATTCATCTCTATCTGTGTAATACCTGGCATCTGGTATACATCTCTATTAGTGCAATACTTGACATTTTTATGTACATAAATTCTGAAGCTTAGCAAGGTCCTTCATCTGTGTAACATTTGACACATCACAGAGTTTCCGTGTGCCACAATCATTGATTGACTACATTTCAATCTGTGTCAGATTTGATGAGATTAACTCATGTTCGCTTAACGCAATCAATAATGTTAATTAATTAACAGGCCAGATACCAGACAAAGCCAGATGCTAGAAAACGCGGAGCATTTGCACACTCTGGCCGTGATGGAGAGTGTATTGGACGAGGAGCTGGACAGGCTGGGTAAGTCTAAGTGACGAGACAGTGAGAATGTTTGATACCTTTAATACACAGAATGTAAGACAGGCTGGGTAAGTCTAAGTGACGAGACAGTGAGAATGTTTGATACCTTTAGTACACAGAATGTAAGACAGGCTGGGTAAGTCTAAGTGACGAGACAGTGAGAATGTTTGATACCTTTAGTACACAGAATGTAAGACAGGCTGGGTAAGTCTAAGTGACGAGACAGTGAGAATGTTTGATGCCTTTAGTACACAGAATGTAAGACAGGCTGGGTAAGTCTAAGTGACGAGACAGTGAGAATGTTTGATACCTTTAGTACACAGAATGTAAGACAGGCTGGGTAAGTCTAAGTGACGAGACAGTGGGGGTGTTTGATGCCTTTAGTACACAGAATGTAAGACAGGCTGGGTAAGTCTAAGTGACGAGACAGTGAGAATGTTTGATGCCTTTAGTACACAGAATGTAAGACAGGCTGGGTAAGTCTAAGTGACGAGACAGTGAGAATGTTTGATACCTTTAATACACAGAATGTAAGACAGGCTGGGTAAGTCTAAGTGACGAGACAGTGAGAATGTTTGATACCTTTAGTACACAGAATGTAAGACAGGCTGGGTAAGTCTAAGTGACGAGACAGTGAGAATGTTTGATACCTTTAATACACAGAATGTAAGACAGGCTGGGTAAGTCTAAGTGACGAGACAGTGAGAATGTTTGATACCTTTAGTACACAGAATGTAAGACAGGCTGGGTAAGTCTAAGTGACGAGACAGTGAGAATGTTTGATGCCTTTAGTACACAGAATGTAAGACAGGCTGGGTAAGTCTAAGTGACGAGACAGTGAGAATGTTTGATGCCTTTAGTACACAGAATGTAAGACAGGCTGGGTAAGTCTAAGTGATGAGACAGTGAGAATGTTTGATACCTTTAGTACACAGAATGTAAGACAGGCTGGGTAAGTCTAAGTGATGAGACAGTGAGAATGTTTGATGCCTTTAGTACACAGAATGTAAGACAGGCTGGGTAAGTCTAAGTGACGAGACAGTGAGAATGTTTGATGCCTTTAGTACACAGAATGTAAGACAGGCTGGGTAAGTCTAAGTGACGAGACAGTGAGAATGTTTGATACCTTTAATACACAGAATGTAAGACAGGCTGGGTAAGTCTAAGTGACGAGACAGTGAGAATGTTTTGATACCTTTAGTACACAGAATGTAAGACAGGCTGGGTAAGTCTAAGTGATGAGACAGTGAGAATGTTTGATGCCTTTAAGTACACAGAATGTAAGACAGGCTGGGTAAGTCTAAGTGACGAGACAGTGAGAATGTTTGATACCTTTAGTACACAGAATGTAAGACAGGCTGGGTAAGTCTAAGTGATGAAGACAGTGAGAATGTTTGATACCTTTAATACACAGAATGTAAGACAGGCTGGGTAAGTCTAAGTGACGAGACAGTGAGAATGTTTGATACCTTAGTACACAGAATGTAAGACAGGCTGGGTAAGTCTAAGTGACGAGACAGTGAGAATGTCTGATGCCTTTAGTACACAGAATGTAAGACAGGCTGGGTAAGTCTAAGTGACGAGACAGTGAGAATGTTGATACCTTTAGTACACAGAATGTAAGACAGGCTGGGTAAGTCTAAGTGACGAGACAGTGAGAATGTCTGATGCCTTTAGTACACAGAATGTAAGACAGGCTGGGTAAGTCTAAGTGACGAGACAGTGAGAATGTCTGATGCCTTTAAGTACACAGAATGTAAGACAGGCTGGGTAAGTCTAAGTGACGAGACAGTGAGAATGTTTGATACCTTTAGTACACAGAATGTAAGACAGGCTGGGTAAGTCTAAGTGACGAGACAGTGAGAATGTCTGATGCCTTTAGTACACAGAATGTAAGACAGGCTGGGTAAGTCTAAGTGACGAGACAGTGAGAATGTTTGATGCCTTTAGTACACAGAATGTAAGACAGGCTGGGTAAGTCTAAGTGACGAGACAGTGAGAATGTTTGATACCTTTAGTACACAGAATGTAAGACAGGCTGGGTAAGTCTAAGTGATGAGACAGTGAGAATGTTTGATACCTTTAATACACAGAATGTAAGACAGGCTGGGTAAGTCTAAGTGACGAGACAGTGAGAATGTTTGATACCTTTAGTACACAGAATGTAAGACAGGCTGGGTAAGTCTAAGTGACGAGACAGTGAGAATGTTTGATACCTTTAGTACACAGAATGTAAGACAGGCTGGGTAAGTCTAAGTGACGAGACAGTGAGAATGTTTGATACCTTTAGTACACAGAATGTAAGACAGGCTGGGTAAGTCTAAGTGACGAGACAGTGAGAATGTTTGATACCTTTAGTACACAGAATGTAAGACAGGCTGGGTAAGTCTAAGTGACGAGACAGTGAGAATGTCTGATGCCTTAGTACACAGAATGTAAGACAGGCTGGTGTAAGTCTAAGTGACGAGACAGTGAGAATGTTTGATGCCTTTAGTACACAGAATGTAAGACAGCTGGGTAAGGTCTAAGTGACGAAGACAGTGAGAATGTTTGATACCTTTAGTACACAGAATTGTAAGACAGGCTGGGTAAGTCTAAGTGAGAGACAGTGAGAATGTTTGATACCTTTAATACACATGTAAGACAGGCTGGGTAAGTCTAAGTGACGAGACAGTGAGAATGTTTGATACCTTTAATACACAGAATGTAGACAGGCTGGTAAGTCTAAGTGACGAGACAGTGAGAATGTTTGATACCTTTAGTACACAGAATGTAAGACAGGCTGGTAACTCTAGTGACGAAGACAGTGAGAATGTTTGATACCTTTAGTACACAGAATGTAAGACAGGCTGGGTAAGTCTAAGTGACGAGACAGTGAGAATGTTTGATGCCTTTAGTACACAGAATGTAAGACAGGCTGGGTAACTCTAAGTGACGAGACAGTGAGAATGTTTGATGCCTTTAGTACACAGAATGTAAGACAGGCTGGGTAGTCTAAGTGACGAGACAGTGAGAATGTTTGATACCTTTAGTACACAGAATGTAAGACAGGCTGGGTAAGTCTAAGTGACGAGACAGTGAGAATGTTTTGATACCTTTAGTACACAGAATGTAAGACAGGCTGGGTAAGTCTAAGTGACGAGACAGTGAGAATGTTTGATACCTTTAGTACACAGAATGTAAGACAGGCTGGGTAAGTCTAAGTGACGAGACAGTGAGAATGTTTGATACCTTTAGTACACAGAATGTAAGACAGGCTGGGTAAGTCTAAGTGACGAGACAGTGAGAATGTTTGATGCCTTTAATACACAGAATGTAAGACAGGCTGGGTAAGTCTAAGTGACGAGACAGTGAGAATGTTTGATGCCTTTAATACACAGAATGTTAAATAGGCTGGTTAGTCTAAGTGACGAGACAGTGAGAATGTTTGATGCCTTTAATACACGGAATGTTAAATAGACTGTGTAAGTCTAAGTGACGAGACAGTGAGAATGTTTGATGCCTTTAATACACGGAATGTTAAATAGACTGTGTAAGTCTAAGTGACGAGACAGTGAGAATGTTTGATGCCTTTAATACACGGAATGTTAAATAGACTGTTGTTAGTCTAAGTGACGACACAGTGAGAATGTTTGATGCCTTTAATACACGGAATGTTAAATAGACTGTGTAAGTCTAAGTGACGACACAGTGAGAATGTTTGATGCCTTTAATACACGGAATGTTAAATAGACTGTGTAAGTCTAAGTGACGACACAGTGAGAATGTTTGATGCCTTTAGTACACGGAATGTAAGTAGTAGGGGCAGTTGTAGAGCATAGGGTGATGTTCTGGATCACCAGCAAAGTCACCGGGTTGACATCCACAGAGTATGGGTCATCTTGTCGTCTCCTGGTATGTGCACATTTGATGCCCATGCGGTCTAGTTGTTGTTGTTGTTGTTGTTGTTGTTGTTAACATTTGTGTTGTTGTTGATGATGATGTTACTGTTGTTGGTGCTGTTGTTGTTGACTAACTGACTGACTGACTCACCTCACTGACTCATTGACTGACAGACTGACTGACTCGCTCACTTGCTTGCTCACCACCTACCCACCCACTCACCCACCTACTCACTCATGTGAATGTATCATGCACCATTGATGAACGAAAGATGAGTGATTGGAAGGGCGGAATGTAAGATGGGCCTGCATGCCCAATTTGTGACCCTTTGAAAATAAAGTTCAATCAATTAATCAATATCTCACGTACCCACTTGTAACAAGCTACGTGGAGGGTCCCAAATAGCCCGGTCACAATGTTTAATTAATCTTCTATAGCCCTGGCTGGAATAGGTCTTTACCTGCCAACCCTCCTCCGTTTTCCCTGGACTCACTGTCACGCTTCCTTTCGACCTAGGGACCTATTTCCTGCAGTGTTCTTCTGGCTGACACATAAATAACATGGCAGTCGTCAGAACAACTTGGAAGTAATTTTATTAACCTAATCAAGAACAGCACAGGAACACATAAAGGCAGATAAACAGATAGATCTACACAGACACTACACTGGTAAAGTTTTGACACAGAGCCTCCAGTCACCACAGTCACAGATCCAGCTTCAGATACTGTCTGATCTGTCCAGATATATCTCACCAAAGATGTCAGAATCTCCTTCCTTCTCCAGCAACTGGTTGTAGATTCCACAGGCTTTTGTAGAATCCAAGCGACTGGTGTGTTGAGGACTTCTGTTCATTGCCACATGAATTAATTCGGCACCAGGTCTTCACTGACCTATGAAAAGCTTTACGGTTGCAGATACGGTGAGGTGTTCGTGGAGGGATAATGGATGGGTGCCTTTTAATGTCTGGTATAAAATGAGTATGCAAGAAAATCACTCTTAGGCTCCCTCCAGACAACAACTGCTCTCAGGCGTATGTTGTTGAAAAAAACCTGGCAATGCACCAGTCATGCAAAATGTCCTTGCCTCAAGACCTGCACCTTGTCTCCTGTCTCAGAGTTAAACACACCAAACCCTGAGTTGGCCTCGTCGGACATATTGGCGTTAGCCTAGAAGCACTGGTGATAATGTCCGTTAGAAGACATAGTCACTTTCCATAGCAGAGGACCCTGGAGATGACAAACAAAACCTGAGCGACTGGGCTGACTCATGTATCACACAAATACAATATATTTAATACCTGAATTACTGGGCCTGACCTGTCAGGTGGCCCCTGGATTGACCACGTCCGGGCTTGAGGAGACTTCCAGCTGGACGAAGTCCTGTTGTCTTTTTGCCCACACGACACACTCTCCACATTCATACCAAGCCTTTATTATGATTTGGCACAATCATTTCCATGCTTCCCTCTCACTTGCAAACCATGCCTTTCTCACCCGCAAGATCTTGTGGTGTGGTGCGCCGAGTAAGCTTTGTGTTTCTCCCCCTTAACTAATAGTATAGTATTGGGGTTGTATGGCACGCAGTGTAGTTCCCCATTCCCTCAAGACTAGGAAAGAAGATACCACCCCCTCCCGGCTCTGCTCTCGTTTGAGCTGTCGCCGCAATGTACCAGCAGTGCCCCACAGAACACCTAGATTTAGAGGAATGCAGGTTCTCTCAATGAGATAGAGAAGTCCATTATCTTCCCTACATCATCCTATCTAGTAACAGACGAAAGAGATAGTCCCGTGAATAGCCTCCTCTGGCTCAAGAAGATAGATCATAGATTGGTGGACTCCATCCCCAAAAATACCATAGCCATCCACTGAGTATATACAACAGAAAGATGACAATCTGCCCAATTCAAGCCGTAGACAGAAAGATAGCAACAGCTCATCTGACGCCAAGAACAAATGAAATCCTCTGGGGAGATATATTGTTCCGTTTCACTTCCCCGGCTATGCCAAGAACAAGACGCGCAGCCAAATCGGCTAACGGTCACCCCCTACCAACATGGCAAGACTGCTGTTTTGCCATATCCTCTCCGTCGTTACAACAATAGAGATTTATAAGTACCAACTTTATTACAGCCTACGGTTACCTTTCTCCACCACCAGTAGGAGACCTTTTAATTGTCTCAGTAGTCTGTTGCACTTCTGTCGTTATCTTTAATTAACTTTGACAAGTTGCAACTTGCAAACGGTACTTGTTTGCCCGGCCATCAATTGACCAGCCGCTGCACCAGTACACATTTGACGCAAGGCGCGCCTTCGGGACTACCCGAAAGGAAAGACAAATATATACTCGCTCCATGTACAGATTGTGGTATGAAGATAACCCAAAGAACCATCTTTCATGGAGAATTGAGCAAATAAAGAACTGAGAGCTTCCGAAAGCCGTTTCCCCCTGTTTACCAAGAATAACAGAATACATAAGGACATGGGCCACTGGCGTTTCGCTACATAGGCCCCCTCTTAAGAAAGTCGAACCCTACGACTTTCTACTGTCAGTGGTTCTGTTCGAATGACCCCACCCTCACATTCAACCATAGGATGCCGTGATAGGAAATCTGCTCCCACATTCTCCCTTCCGGGGATGTATTCGACCGTGAACTGATACGGTTGTAGGAGCAATGACCATCTCATTAACCTCGCGTTCAATTTCTTAGAAGTTGCCAAGAACGTCAGAGGTTGATGGTCGGATTGTACTTTAAACTGGACTCCATACAGATAAGGTTGAAATTTCTGTACCGCCCACACTAGAGCTAGACATTCCCGTTCGACGGTGGAGTAATTCCGTTCGGCGGGTAACAGTTTTCGACTGGCATATGCCACCGGACACAGCACCGAAGGATTATCTCGCCCTTCCTGCAACAGAGTTGCCCCAATCCCTATGTTACTCGCGTCGGTTCTCAGAACAAACGTTTTCTCCAAATTTGGGAGTTGCAGGACTGGCCTATCCACCAAAGCCTGTTTCAGCTTCCCATAAGCTTCTTCACAGCTCGGGGTCCAGACTATAAGATCTGGTGATCCTTTCTTCAGGGTCTCAGTTAACGGCGCCGCAATTTCGTTGAACCTTCGGAATGAATTTCTGGTAAAACCCACACAAAGACAAGAAAGACCTAACATCTTTTTTGGATTTAGGACGGGGTGCGAGACGGACCTTCTCAATATTCTTTTCTTCCGGTACCAGTCCCCCTGGGGTAATAGTGTGTCCCAGAAATTCCAAGGATTGATAGCCAATCATGCATTTGGCTGGACGGGCGGTTAACCCCTCCTCTTTCAATCTTATGAAGATCTTTTCCAAGGATTTCAGGTGATCTTTCATATTGTCAGACGCGATGAGAATATCATCCATAAACGAGACAACAGAAGGATCCCTTAAAGGGTCTAATAACTTTCTCATCATGCGTGTGAACACACTGGGCGCATTGCTCAGCCCAAAAGGCATCACCTTAAATTCGTAATGGCCGCTCGGAGTACTGAAAGCGAGCATTGGCCGAACCTCAGGTTTCACAGGGATCTGATAATATCCCCGGCTTAAATCAATTTTTGAGAAGTACTTTGCCCTATTTAATCTGGCAAACAGTTGATTTGTGTTTGGTAACGGCTCAACTTGGAATGTCGTACAACTGTTTAAATGCCTGTAATCAATACATAAGCGGTGCTCCCCGCTTGGCTTCCTCAACAAGACAACCCCGGCATTATAAGGAGAAGTCGAAGGAGTGATGATGTCATCGTCCAGAAGCTTCTGGATTTCAGTTTCCAGGGCCTTCTCTTTCGAAAAGGGTACTGGATATATTTTCTGGCGAACTGGGTCTTGGGTAGTCAGAGTCATATCAAACTCGACCAACCCTGTCCGCCCTGGCCGATCGGTAAGAATTTGCTGATGGGACTCTAACAACCGGATGACACGGTCTGTTTCTTCAGCCGACAGATCAGGATTTATATGTACATCCCTATAGGTTTCCCCAGGGTGTAATGGATAACCCCGATCCGCGTCTTCGCCCGATTCAGTTTCCATCGCGACCGCCATAGTCATGAGTGGGAGAGAAGTACCATCAGATCGTTCTTCAAACTTTTTGAGAAGGTTAATGTGGAAGATTTTGGATTTCCCCCTGATCCGGATGGCATAGTTGGTGCGGGACACAACCCTTTCCACCGGGAAAGGCCCCTGCCAACCAATCTCGAGTTTATTGGAACCTACTGGAAGTAACAACAGAACCCGATCCCCCACCTTAAGAGACCTATCTTTCGTCCTTCTATTGTAGTAGGCCGCGTGTCTCTTCCTGGCCGCCCTCAGATTCTGAGCTGCCAAAGCCCAACCCGTCTGGAGTTTTTTCTTTAACTCTTCGACGTATTTATAAGAGGATACAGCTTCTTCAGAAGTTTCCTCCTCTGTCCAACATCTCAATAAGGCTTCTAAGGGACCCTTGATTGGCCTCCCGAATAGTAGAGTGGCTGGTGGCAACCCGGTCGACCCATGGGGAACCTCCCGATAGGCGAACAAGGCGGCTGAGATATACTCATCCCATCTGTCTGGTTTCTCTTGAGCCAGCTTCCGAAGCATGGTCATCAAGGTACCATTAAACCTCTCTACTTGCCCATTAGACTGAGGGTGATACGGGCTTGTATGAATGTGGTTAGTCTGGAAGATACGAAAGACTTCTTCCATCAGCTTACCACAGAACTGAGACCCATTGTCCGTTAGGATCTGGTTGGGAAATCCCAACCTAGTAAAGGTCTCCATCAGTGCATCAGCCACTCGCTTAGAGTCGATTGTGGCCAAAGGTATCGCCTCACCCCACATGGAACAGCAATCCACCATCGTGAGAATGTACTTATTCCTCTTCCTAGTCCTAGGAAGAGGACCAACAAGATCGATGGCCACTCTCTCGAAAGGAGAGTTCATAATAGGCATGTCTCCCAGGACTACCGGAGCTGTCCAGTGTTTTGGTGCCACTCGCTGGCACTCTGGGCACGACTTGACGTACCTACGCACGTCTCCAGTCATCCCTGGCCAGTAGTAATGGCAGGAAATGCGCTGGAGAGTTGCCCCGACACCCATATGTCCACTGAAAGAAATGGTGTGTCCCATATGAAGAAGCTGTTCCCGATAAGCCTTAGGAACTACCAGCTGTCCATGCTGGCGATCCTCCACTCCGGCTCTCCGGTACAGTAACCGATTCTTCATATAATACTGACCCCGTCTTGGTGGGTCAGAACTTTTTGGCAACTGGTTGAAGCAAGGTTGCAAAGTAGCATCCTGGCTTTGAGCAGCTCGTAACTCCCCAGGCAAGGGATTCACGATCAAGGCCGGCGTCTGCTCATCCTCCGATTGAGATCTGGTTTGCATCGCTCCTACGTACATGGGTTCGGTTGGAATCCCTAGAAAGACGTAGCGACAACCCAAGATCATTGGGAAGATTGGATCTAGCAGAACGGCTGCCTGTATAGTGCCGGTAACATATTTTGATTTGATGTCCACCTTCGCAATTGGAAGAGACATCGCTACCGCACTCTTTGTCGCCGTTTGAATCTCAATAGATTCTCCGGTTAGCTGCTCTGGACTCACTAAGTGTGATGAAATTACAGCCTCAAACTGCAAACCGGTGTCGTAGAGACACTCAACTGGTTGACCGTTCACAAGTACCGTTTCTACTACTGGTGGTTTTTCTAAATCTTTGTTCCCAAGATCCCTCCCTTCTACCTCCTTGTGAGACCCTTCCCCGGTTTCTACAAGACAAGCAGCATAGTGAGAGTCTTTCTGTTTACGCCGGCAATCAACCGTATTGTGTGTGGGAGATTTGCAATAGGCGCACCACTTTTCACTCCACTTTCTTTTAGGAGATCCAGGTGGACTCTTACCAGAGGGTTTCTTACTAGGAACTTTATCGAAAGGATCCTCCTTCTTGGTGTGAGCTGTTTTAGGGTTCTTCTTCTTTCCAGACCATGTGTCTGGTGGTCGGGGATTGGGTTGTGACAATTCCCCATTATCCCCATGAGCTAGCACATACCTTTCCGCCAACGTGTTGACTAGGTCTAACCTTTCTGCCCCATTTTCAAGCAAGAAGGTTTGCAATGGCTTAGGCATCATTCTCTTCATTTGGTCCACGACCACCAATTCTTCCAAACTTTCATAGTCGTTAGCAAATCCAGCTAATGACATCCACTTCAAAAGGTAAGACTTCAGTCTGACACTGTAGGCTGCGAACATCTCTCCTGGCTCTCTCTTCGACTTTCTGAACTGTTGTCGATAAGTATGAGCTGTCATCTGGAACCTTTTCAATAGTGCTTTCTCCAGAGCTTCATAGTCATTCTCCATACCAGGTGGCAACCTAGAATAGACCTCGTACGCGGTCCCCCTCAGGCCCTGTGAGAGTTTCAAGTTCCATTTCCCTCGTTCCAATCCCATAGCCAAAGCCATCGACCGAAATCTGTGAAGATACTGGTCGATCTTATCTTTGTGTTCATCGAACGGGAGCAATGGGAACTTCATTGCCTGGTATGGACCGCCACCAGAAGTGGTTGAGTCAGGGAGAACTGTGTCTCCCACTGCACCGTCTCTTTCCTTGGCAGTTTGAGCTTTCAGCTCCAGCTCTCTCATACGGAACTCATGGTCTCTGACTGCCTGCTCGGCCTCCATCTTCCTAGCCTCAGCCTCCGCCTCAATCCTCTTGGCTTCGCGCACAGCCTGTCTGTAGTCTCTTTCCACCTCCTGCACATATTTCTGTAACTCCGCTCCATCATAACCCATTTCACGCCCTGTAGCCTGTACGTCAGCGACCTTAAACCCAGCTGATGCCATCTTAAACTCAGAGGGCAAGGGACGAGGTAATTGTCCAATAAAATTTTTCTCACAATTACCCAACAAGTTACATTACACGACCACAACACGTCGTATGTCGGTCAGTCTGTGTCAGGAAGAGTATAGACAATAGCCAGGCACGGTAGGCAGAACCTATTGATAGAAAACAAGGATATCTGTCCCCTATCACTAAATCAGCCAGAACTCCACCAGGATTTCAAATATCCCGCGACGTGCCCCCAGAAATTGTAACAAGCTACGTGGAGGGTCCCAAATAGCCCGGTCACAATGTTTAATTAATCTTCTATAGCCCTGGCTGGAATAGGTCTTTACCTGCCAACCCTCCTCCGTTTTCCCTGGACTCACTGTCACGCTTCCTTTCGACCTAGGGACCTATTTCCTGCAGTGTTCTTCTGGCTGACACATAAATAACATGGCAGTCGTCAGAACAACTTGGAAGTAATTTTATTAACCTAATCAAGAACAGCACAGGAACACATAAAGGCAGATAAACAGATAGATCTACACAGACACTACACTGGTAAAGTTTTGACACAGAGCCTCCAGTCACCACAGTCACAGATCCAGCTTCAGATACTGTCTGATCTGTCCAGATATATCTCACCAAAGATGTCAGAATCTCCTTCCTTCTCCAGCAACTGGTTGTAGATTCCACAGGCTTTTGTAGAATCCAAGCGACTGGTGTGTTGAGGACTTCTGTTCATTGCCACATGAATTAATTCGGCACCAGGTCTTCACTGACCTATGAAAAGCTTTACGGTTGCAGATACGGTGAGGTGTTCGTGGAGGGATAATGGATGGGTGCCTTTTAATGTCTGGTATAAAATGAGTATGCAAGAAAATCACTCTTAGGCTCCCTCCAGACAACAACTGCTCTCAGGCGTATGTTGTTGAAAAAAACCTGGCAATGCACCAGTCATGCAAAATGTCCTTGCCTCAAGACCTGCACCTTGTCTCCTGTTTCAGAGTTAAACACACCAAACCCTGAGTTGGCCTCGTCGGACATATTGGCGTTAGCCTAGAAGCACTGGTGATAATGTCCGTTAGAAGACATAGTCACTTTCCATAGCAGAGGACCCTGGAGATGACAAACAAAACCTGAGCGACTGGGCTGACTCATGTATCACACAAATACAATATATTTAATACCTGAATTACTGGGCCTGACCTGTCAGGTGGCCCCTGGATTGACCACGTCCGGGCTTGAGGAGACTTCCAGCTGGACGAAGTCCTGTTGTCTTTTTGCCCACACGACACACTCTCCACATTCATACCAAGCCTTTATTATGATTTGGCACAATCATTTCCATGCTTCCCTCTCACTTGCAAACCATGCCTTTCTCACCCGCAAGATCTTGTGGTGTGGTGCGCCGAGTAAGCTTTGTGTTTCTCCACCTTAACTAATAGTATAGTATTGGGGTTGTATGGCACGCAGTGTAGTTCCCCATTCCCTCAAGACTAGGAAAGAAGATACCACCCCCTCCCGGCTCTGCTCTCGTTTGAGCTGTCGCCGCAATGTACCAGCAGTGCCCCACAGAACACCTAGATTTAGAGGAATGCAGGTTCTCTCAATGAGATAGAGAAGTCCATTATCTTCCCTACATCATCCTATCTAGTAACAGACGAAAGAGATAGTCCCGTGAATAGCCTCCTCTGGCTCAAGAAGATAGATCATAGATTGGTGGACTCCATCCCCAAAAATACCATAGCCATCCACTGAGTATATACAACAGAAAGATGACAATCTGCCCAATTCAAGCCGTAGACAGAAAGATAGCAACAGCTCATCTGACGCCAAGAACAAATGAAATCCTCTGGGGAGATATATTGTTCCGTTTCACTTCCCCGGCTATGCCAAGAACAAGACGCGCAGCCAAATCGGCTAACGGTCACCCCCTACCAACATGGCAAGACTGCTGTTTTGCCATATCCTCTCCGTCGTTACAACAATAGAGATTTATAAGTACCAACTTTATTACAGCCTACGGTTACCTTTCTCCACCACCAGTAGGAGACCTTTTAATTGTCTCAGTAGTCTGTTGCACTTCTGTCGTTATCTTTAATTAACTTTGACAAGTTGCAACTTGCAAACGGTACTTGTTTGCCCGGCCATCAATTGACCAGCCGCTGCACCAGTACACATTTGACGCAAGGCGCGCTTTCGGGACTACCCGAAAGGAAAGACAAATATATACTCGCTCCATGTACAGATTGTGGTATGAAGATAACCCAAAGAACCATCTTTCATGGAGAATTGAGCAAATAAAGAACTGAGAGCTTCCGAAAGCCGTTTCCCCCTGTTTACCAAGAATAACAGAATACATAAGGACATGGGCCACTGGCTTTTCGCTACACCACTCACCAACCCACCTACTCACTCACTCACTCACTCAATAACCCATTCACTTACCCACCCACCCATGCATGCACACACAGACTGACTGACTGATTGACTGACTGACTGACTCTCTGACTGACTGACTGACTGACTCCCTCACTTCCATGACCTGCCAAGGCAACATGGTTTATCACATGGACTTGAACACAAATATTCAGTGACAGTATGCATACACTGAGTTCATTCTGCCACAGATGCACCCCACATCCTACAAACAACTAACATAAGTTTAACAAACCCCCAGCCATTGAGTTCATTCTGCCACAGATGCACCCCACATCCTACAAACAACTAACATAAGTTTAACAAACCCCCAGCCATGAGTGGTGTAGGTTCTAACCTCACATCCAAACCCATTCCACAGAGTGCGAGCACGAATGGGGCTGTAGAAAGTATGTCTACCTGCAAGCTCTAGGCAGCGACTCTGTCCACCTGCGCCACATGGCCATGCACATCCAGAAGTCTCGAGGCATCATAGACATGCTGAGGTCACTGCTGGAGGACACATTTGAGGAAAAGCTGGTAAGTGTCTTGTGTTCAAACCTTGCACTGCAGTAACATCAGCAATATCTACCATTGTACCAACATCACCAGTATCTACCATTGTAACAACATCACCAGTATCTACCATTGTAACAACATCACCAGTATCTACCATTGTAACAACATCACCAGTATCTACCATTCTAACAACATCACCAGTATCTACCATTGTAACAACATCACCAGTATCTACCATTGTAACAACATCACCTGTAACTATCACTGCAGTAACATCACCAGTATCTACCATTGTAACAACATCACCTAGTAACTATCACTGCAGTAACATCAGCAATATCTACCACTGTAACAACATCACCAGTATCTACCATTGTAACAACATCACCAGTCTACCATTGTAACAACATCACCAGTATCTACCATTGTAACAACATCACCAGTATCTACCATTGTAACAACATCACCAGTATCTACCATTGTAACAACATCACCAGTATCTACCATTGTAACAACATCACCTGTAACTATCACTGCAGTAACATCACCAGTATCTACCATTGTAACAACATCACTAGTAACTATCACTGCAGTAACATCAGCAATATCTACCACTGTAACAACATCACCAGTATCTACCATTGTAACAACATCACCAGTATCTACCATTGTAACAACATCACCAGTAACTACCACTGCAGCAAGATCAGCAGTATCTACCATTGTAACAACATTATCAGTATCTACTCTTGTAACAACATCAGCAGTATCTACTATTGTAACAACATCACCAGTAACTACTACTGCAGCAACATCAGCAGTATCTACCATTGTAACAACATCACCAGTAACTACCACTGCAGCAACATCAGCAGTATCTACCATTGTAACAACATTATCAGTATCTACCCTTGTAACAACATCACCAGTAACTACCACTGCAGCAAGATCAGCAGTATCTACCCTTGTAACAACATCACCAGTAACTACCACTGTGGCAACATCAGCAGTATCTACCCTTGTAACAACATCACCAGTAACTATCACTGCAGCAACATCAGCAGTATCTACCATTGTAACAACATCACCAGTAACTACCACTGCAGCAACATCAGCAGTATCTACCATTGTAACAACATCACCAGTAACTACCACTGCAGCAACATCAGCAGTATCTACCATTGTAACAACATTATCAGTATCTACCCTTGTAACAACATCACCAGTAACTACCACTGCAGCAAGATCAGCAGTATCTACCCTTGTAACAACATCACCAGTATCTATCACTGCAGCAACATCAGCAGTATCGACCATTGTAACAACATCACCAGTAACTATCCACTGCAGCAACATCAGCAGTATCTACCATTGTAACAACATCACCAGTAACTACCTACTGCAGCAACATCAGCAGTATCTACCATTGTAACATCACCACCTGTAACTATCACAGAAAGCAAGATCATCAGTAAATATCATTACAATAAATTTTACCACTACTGATGTCTACCAAAAGAATGTCTAAATTCTCTTCTTCATCTTCTGCTTTTTGTTATCCCTCCTACTCATCACTCTCCTCCTCTTTCTGTTCTTCTTCTTCCTCCTCCTCCTCATATCACTTTCCTACACTCAGTAGTCTAAGCAAAGAACAGAGTTGCAGCCATGAGCCCTGCAGTGACTTGCAGGTTATCTCAAGTACACAACAGTTTCGCTATCACTGTGCTTTCCTGTGGCCAGGTTTTAAAGTCTCAAGAGATCAAAGAGAAGACACATTTGCAGTATGAGTTCTAAGTCTGGGAGCCATTGTGGCAAGTGCGTTGTTCAGATCAGGCTGCTTTTATACTGCAGAGATGAGCTGTGGAGAGTCTAATAATGGTGGTTTTATGTTCTCTGTCTAGTGTTAGGATGGGATCCTGTCAGCAATTTCTGTCTGTTCTCTGGCTCCATTTTTGTTCTATTTTCTCTTCGTTAATGTCTTTGGTTCTTCCAGTGAGACTCTGTGACAAAATTATTCCTTCTTGTTTGCCTGCTTTTGCGAGTCTGTCAGCTGTCTCTTGTCCTACAAGCACACAGTGCTCAGGAATCAATTGCAGCCTCACTGTGCTGTGGGTGACAGACAGCTGATTGAGATGCTCCATAGTTGGTGTTGTGTGGAGATCCTCTGGTTTATTTTGATTAGTCTGGAGACTGAAGATGCAGGCATAAAGGAGGGGGTGATATAGTTGTGTTGGAGCTGTAGTCAGTTTCATGTGAAGAAGATCATCAGACTGTTCAGCAGCCCAGGCTGTGGGTTAGAGAGTACTCGCCCCATCAGTCACCATGTTGTGGGTTAGAGAGTACTTGCCCCATCAGTTGCCATGTTGTGGGTTAGAGAGTACTTGCCCCATCAGTTGCCATGTTGTGGGTTAGAGAGTACTTGCCCCATCAGTTAACATGTTGTGGGTTAGAGAGTACTTGCCCCTTCAGTCGCCATGTTGTGTGTAGATTATTATATTTATTGCACCTTTGAGGATGCTTAAATAAACCAGATAAAATGGCATTACATACGAATATATAATCTAAAGATTCATCATCATCATGTGCCATTCTGACAGACAGGCGGTCATGGTTTGTCTTCAGACACGATCACCAGACTCCTTGGTCAGGTCTGTGTTCTTGTCATATTGTGTCACAAGACCAAGCCATCTGGGTATTTATCTTCACCTTCCCCGTACTCTTCTCGCATCAAGTTTACCACCAGGAATCAGGGAGCCATGGCAGCGCAGTCAATCACACACTTGCTTGGTAGCCCTGTCTTCATGTGTTAAAATCCCCAACAAAGTGAGAATAAAAAACATGTATTGTCCAGGTCAACCCCAGGCTAACATAGGTACGAGGACATGTTCAGGGAAATCAAGACTGCAGCGGGAGTTTAACCACATCTCCCATCAAGTTCAGGGAAATCAATGCTGCAGCAGGAGTTTGACCACATCTCCCATCAAGTTCAGGGAAATCAAGGCTACAGTGGGAGTTTGACCACATCTCCCATCAAGTTCAGGGAAATCAAGGCTGCAGTGGGAGTTTAACCACATCTTCCATCAATTGCCAGTTTTGTCGTTATTTTGTCTCGTAGTAGGAACTTGCAGTGGGTGTGTCTATTTTGTATACACCTGAGTGCCCGAAGGTACAAGTGGTCACTCTTTTCCTCCTGTGGTAAACAATGAGAGCTGAAGTGACACACTTGTCCAGAGGTCAGCATGCCTGAATGGATACGAACGTGTGTTCTTAAACATCCGGTGTGCTGATGCCGAGGTAAGGGGGTTCAACCCCTGCACTGGACAGTTGGACTAAAATTTTGACTTTTCGTCCTTGATCTGGTGATGTAAATAACAAGTACCTCTGAAGTCAGAATGGGTGTGTCTGATGGCGTGACCACTGGTAATAGAGAATCTACAAAATTTAGTCCAGTGCTGCTATAAGTAGTGTGTATGGAATACGCTTGAGTTCAAAGCGATTGGGCACACACAAAAAACGCTTGTCCGACCATGCACATGCCATTGTGAGGTCTATAATAATATAGGGCAAGCACCGTATACCCAGAATGCTTCAACAGTTGAGAAAGGGTCTTTTGCATTACTTGTAAGAAATCAGTGTCAAGATCTGGCAGCCAGGGCATTGCAGCTTCGGGACTTTGAGAAACAGAACAGAAGTTGATGTGACAAGAAATGCATTGATGCAATGGGAACACCACCTTGAGTGAAGCACACAGGAGGGATCTCGCCAGGTGTATCTTCTCTGAAATTGCAAGGCAGGGATGAAGAAGAAGATACAAAAAAGTAGCCTGAGTTGGTATCCTGAAGTAGAGAAACAGACTTTAAGGTAGATCAAGCATTGACATATTTAAACTCAAAATGTAAACTATTTTTCATAACCTCTGTTGTCTTTTTTTTTTTTTTATTGCCAACACAGGTCTTCATGAATGAGGTTAGGAATCTACAACTGCAGTGGAGAATGGAAGACAGCCAACTGCACCACAACAGCGTGGCTCGACATCATCATCAACATCTAGATAAACTTTCGCCCAAGACAAGGAAATTTCACTCGCAAAATTCTAGTCGTTTTCTTGTGAAAAGAAGTAAAAAGTTCATCATGTCAGCTAGAAAGGCCGGAAGTCAAAGGTCACACTCTTATTTGACTTCTTTGACTAGCCAATCACAGATGTCCATCAATGTGAGCGAAAAGTGCAGAAAGAGTGTGAACATTAGCAACAGATCAAAGCCAGAAATAAGGAAAACAAGGAATTTGTTGCCAAAGAAATCTCATAATAATAAGAAAAACAGTGTCTCACAAAAACAGCATTCAAAAACTTCACCAATCAACAAATCGCAATGTTTTGATACAAGACAAGAGTTTCAGCTCACACATCGTGAACAAAACAATGCTCTTTCAAACATTACCAATGAAATGTCTCAGTACAGACAAGTGATCAGTAATTCGCCAGTTGTGCCACTCCCACTCATCACAAATCAACCAATAGGATTGGAAGATTTCAGACATGCTATAAGAAGGCATGTATGGAGATGTGACAGGTCTTCTGATTTGTTCTGTTTTGGCATTGATTCAGAGGATGAGACAATGCAGTTTGGGAGAGAGGATTAGTGTGTTTTGTTGACTAAGACATGAAACTGTGTAGGCAGCTGTGACTCCCGTGAAAGAATTAGATTTGTGCATAGAAATATCATCATCATCAAGTGCCCTGCCAGCTGGTGTAGGTGTTCGTGACCCTCCAAAGATCTCGGTCCTTAGTTTTCTGAGACAACTCTGCTGTTGCTATTTCTCCCAGCAACCATCTCAATCCGATCCAGCATCATTTCTCTTTGTATGCTTCTGCCTCTCTTCCCATCGATCTTTCCAGTTGTCATGATGTTCTCCAATGCCTCTCTTCTCATCACATGACCAAAGAAAGCTGTTTGTCTCTTTCTTATTGTTGTATAAGCTTGCCCTATTCTGCTCTTAGTCTCTGTTGTGCATCTTCCATCTGATGTCAGATGCCCCTAGGTATTTAAAACTATCCACTTTGTTAAGAATTTTCCGTTCTATTTCCAGATATAGAAAGGAGAAAAGAAGTGATGTAAGTAAAAGACATGGAAAATGAGGATAAATGGATATTTCATTTGGAGAATAAGAGAAAGTGATTGAGATTAGTGACATATGATAATTGGGAGAAATAAGATGATAGAGGTAACATCAGTAGAGGAGACATAACAAATGGTAAAGAGGATATAGTTTTTAAAAAGAGTTGAGGAGGGTGGGGAGGGGAGAATTAGTTATAGTTGTGAGGAATATAAAAACGTTGAGAAATAACCTGATCTAATAATAGAGGGGAAACAAAAGGATTTAATAATAGAGGCTGATATTAAAAGGGAACTAACTGGATCTAATAATAACAACAGAGAAATTGCTGGATCTAAAATTAAAGAGGAATCACTCTGGTAGCGGTGGAGATGGGTTAATGCCCTCTTATTAGGTGAATGAAGGCAGTCGTGAGGAAGGGAACTGTCACTTTGTCTTATTATGTTTTAACATAATGTATTATTTTATGTCCTGTTAGCGGTACTTGCAATGGGACTACATTTGATTTTCTGAAAATAAATATTATCTCTATAGCAAGTGTTAGTTTTAACTATAAAGCATATAGATTCACCAGAAAAGTGTAGCTGCTTCGTGGTCGGTCAGAATGGATCCAAAGAGTGAAGAGCCTCAGCAACAAGAACAGGTGCTGTTGGGCCCTCAAGCTAAAGAGGGAGAGAATGTGTTTGGTGTGGCCCACAATTTTGCCAGCTTCAACGATTCTTGTGTCCTCATCACTGACTTGTCAGGAAAAGCAACAATTTGTAGAATCACCGGGGGTATGAAGGTGAAAGCTGTTCGTGATGAAGCTTGCCCATACGTTGCTATGTTGGCCACACAAGATGTGACTGAACACTGCAAATCCTTGGGAATCACTGCTTTATGCATCAAGCTTTGGGCAACTGATGGCAACAGGATAAAGACCCCTTGTCCAGTCGCCCAGTAAGCTTTAAGAGCTCTTGCATGTTCCGGAATGATGATTAGACTGTGTCAAGGACATGTCTCCTATCCCATCAGACATCACATGCAGAAAGGGAGGAAGGCCGATGTGGTAGACTTGCTTGGCCCGTGTACAGTCCGTGGACAGACACAAAGGTGAATAAGCAAGAAAAGAAGAAGAGGAGAACGGGCCGTGCCAAGTGACACATGTGGTACAACAGACGTTTGGTCAATGTTATTGCTGGATTTGGACGCAAGAAGGTACCAAATGCTCGCCAATAATTTGAAGAATGGGAAGAATATATTTGAACAATAAACTTTAATATAATGTACCCAAAAAAAAATATTGCTACTCATTCTGGTTGATTGGTTGATTGAACTCCGTGTAATCAGATATGCCATTGTCCGTCAGTGTTATAATTTCCCGTATAATATTGGGTATTGGTTCTGGTCGCTGCCCATGAGATCCATCAATGTCACAACAAAATGAGAATTACCTTGCACAGTTTCCTTAAGCCTGTGGCTCAGCACATCCGACTTCCAAAAACATATTTTCAGGTTTACTTTTCCTAACCTTTGACTGTCTACCTACAAGCCAGCAGGTTTGGGTCACTCTTCTTCTGTTCCCTATCTCTTGATCTTCCACAGCTCTGTACATCCAGACCATCACATGTACGTTGTCTTACCTTGTATATTTGGTTAGAGCATATGAAGAAATCTGGCTTCTTCAGCAGATTTGCCAGTGTGTATTTTATACAAGACCTCTATATTATCTCTGTGGCGAAGGGATTATGGATGCAGTTCGTTATCCCACATACTGCGTTCGAAAAACAGCTGCGTGTGATTTGTCCACAGAGCGTCTTACATCGGTTTTCATACAATGGTATGATTGCCGGTCATTCAGAAAGCAATGGAAAACTACTGAATGTAAACTCACCAAGAAATCACAAGCAGCCAAAACATGCCAGAGTTTACTGCTTCACCCCTGAGACTGAAAGAGTTGGCTGGTTGTTGATTGGTTTCTTGCTTGTTGATTGGTTATTGGCTGGTTGTTGATTGGTTGTTGGCTGGTTGTTGATTGGTTGTTGATTAGTTATTGGCTGGTTGTTGATTGGTTGTTGGCTGGATGTTGATTGGTTGTTGGCTGGTTGTTGATTGGTTGTTGGCTGGTTGTTGATTGGTTTGTTGCTTGTTGATTGGTTGTTGGCTATTTGTTGATTAGTTATTGGCTGGTTGTTGATTGGTTTCTTGCTTGTTGATTGGTTATTAGCTGGTTGTTGATTGGTTTTTTGCTGGTTCTTGATTGTTTGTTTGCTGGTTCTTGATTGGTTGTTGGCTGGTTGTTGATTTGTTATTGGCTGGTTGTTGATTGGTTGTTGACTGGTTGTTGATTAGTTATTGGCTGGTTGTTGATTGGTTTGTTGCTTGTTGATTGGTTGTTGTCTGGTTGTTGATTGGTTGTTTGCTGGTTCTTGATTGGTTGTTGCCTGGTTGTTGATTGGTTTATTGCTTGTTGATTGATTATTGGTCAACATCAAACAATAAGGCCTGGTGGCCATGAGTCCAAATTCACAGCGAAGAGATGTTGAAACAACTGACCTAGTCCCCCGGGTGACCAGGTCTATAACAAGTACTACGAAATGTTGTGGGAGATAAAGGCAGCTTGAGTGATATTTACCACATCACTCATCCATTGCTGGTTGGTATCTACAAATATGGGGTGTTCGTCATATGCCATATATGCCTCAAGGTGTGCAAAGGGCCTTATTTTTGTATTGTTAGCTATCTGGTTACTGGTATTGTTAGCTATCTGGTTACTGGTATTGTTAGCTATCTGGTTACTGGTATTGTTAGCTGTCTGGTTACTGGTATTGTTAGCTGTCTGGTTACTGGTATTGTTAACTATCTGGTTACTGGTATTGTTAACTATCTGGTTACTGGTATTGTTAGATATTTGGTTACTGGTATTGTTAGCTATCTGGTTACTGGTATTGTTAGCTGTCTGGTTACTGGTATTGTTAGCTATCTGGTTACTGGTATTGTTAGCTGTCTGGTTACTGGTATTGTTAGCTATCTGGTTACTGGTATTGTTAACTATCTGGTTACTGGTATTGTTAGCTGTCTGGTTACTGGTATTGTTAGATATTTGGTTACTGGTATTGTTAGCTGTCTGGTTACTGGTATTGTTAGATATTTGGTTACTGGTATTGTTAGCTATCTGGTTACTGGTATTGTTAGCTGTCTGGTTACTGGTATTGTTAACTATCTGGTTACTGGTATTGTTAACTATCTGGTTACTGGTATTGTTAGATATTTGGTTACTGGTATTGTTAGCTATCTGGTTACTGGTATTGTTAGATATTTGGTTACTGGTATTGTTAGATATCTGGTTACTGGTATTGTTAGCTATCTGGTTACTGGTATTGTTAGCTATCTGGTTACTGGTATTGTTAGATATTTGGTTACTGGTATTGTTAGATATTTGGTTACTGGTATTGTTAACTATCTGGTTACTGGTATTGTTAGATATTTGGTTACTGGTATTGTTAGCTATCTGGTTACTGGTATTGTTAGATATTTGGTTACTGGTATTGTTAGATATTTGGTTACTGGTATTGTTAGCTATCTGGTTACTGGTATTGTTAGATATTTGGTTACTGGTATTGTTAGATATTTGGTTACTGGTATTGTTAACTATCTGGTTACTGGTATTGTTAGCTATCTGGTTACTGGTATTGTTAGATATTTGGTTACTGGTATTGTTAGCTATCTGGTTACTGGTATTGTTAGATATTTGGTTACTGGTATTGTTAGATATTTGGTTACTGGTATTGTTAACTATCTGGTTACTGGTATTGTTAGATATTTGGTTACTGGTATTGTTAGCTATCTGGTTACTGGTATTGTTAGCTATCTGGTTACTGGTATTGTTAGCTATCTGGTTACTGGTATTGTTAGCTGTCTGGTTACTGGTATTGTTAGCTATCTGGTTACTGGTATTGTTAACTATCTGGTTACTGGTATTGTTAGCTGTCTGGTTACTGGTATTGTTAGATATTTGGTTACTGGTATTGTTAGCTGTCTGGTTACTGGTATTGTTAGATATTTGGTTACTGTTATTGTTAGCTATCTGGTTACTGGTATTGTTAGCTATCTGGTTACTGGTATTGTTAACTATCTGGTTACTGGTATTGTTAACTATCTGGTTACTGGTATTGTTAGATATTTGGTTACTGGTATTGTTAGCTATCTGGTTACTGGTATTGTTAGCTATCTGGTTACTGGTATTGTTAGCTATCTGGTTACTGGTATTGTTAGCTGTCTGGTTACTGGTATTGTTAGCTATCTGGTTACTGGTATTGTTAACTATCTGGTTACTGGTATTGTTAGATATTTGGTTACTGGTATTGTTAGCTGTCTGGTTACTGGTATTGTTAGCTGTCTGGTTACTGGTATTGTTAGCTATCTGGTTACTGGTATTGTTAGCTGTCTGGTTACTGGTATTGTTAGCTGTCTGGTTACTGGTATTGTTAGCTATCTGGTTACTGGTATTGTTAGCTATCTGGTTACTGGTATTGTTAGCTGTCTGGTTACTGGTATTGTTAGCTGTCTGGTTACTGGTATTGTTAGCTATCTGGTTACTGGTATTGTCAACTATCTGGTTACTGGTATTGTTAGATATTTGGTTACTGGTATTGTTAGCTATCTGGTTACTGGTATTGTTAACTATCTGGTTACTGGTATTGTTAGATATTTGGTTACTGGTATTGTTAGCTATCTGGTTACTGGTATTGTTAACTATCTGGTTACTGGTATTGTTAGCTATCTGGTTACTGGTATTGTTAGCTATCTGGTTACTGGTATTGTTAGCTATCTGGTTACTGGTATTGTTAACTATCTGGTTACTGGTATTGTTAGATATTTGGTTACTGGTATTGTTAGCTATCTGGTTACTGGTATTGTTAACTATCTGGTTACTGGTATTGTTAGCTATCTGGTTACTGGTATTGTTAGCTATCTGGTTACTGGTATTGTTAGCTATCTGGTTACTGGTATTGTTAGCTATCTGGTTACTGGTATTGTTAGCTCTCTGGTTACTGGTATTGTTAGCTATCTGGTTACTGGTATTGTTAGCTATCTGGTTACTGGTATTGTTAGCTGTCTGGTTATGGTATTGTTAGCTGTCTGGTTACTGGTATTGTTAGCTATCTGGTTACTGGTTGACATAAGCCTGGGTCATTAACAGTGAGTTGAGTGACCGGGCATGAGAGAGAAGGGAGGAAAGTGGGAGACAGTAAAGTGACTGACCTGGCTACGAGGAAAACAATCAACCCTGAGAAATAATGGGGCGGATGTGAGTGGATACCCCAGGGGGATGGGGCGAAGGACAGTTTAGTTTGGTGTGAAGTCAAGGGACTTCAAGACAGTTGATGGGTAGATGCCGAACTGGTCGGTAATCTGAGAGAGAAGCGGAGTTAGAGATCTCCGTGTTGTGTTGTTCTCCCAGTTGTGAAGACAGGCCTGAACCAGAGTGGGTTCTATAGTGAGTGAGGGCCTGAACCCAGTGTGTGGGTGTATTGTGCGAGGTCCAGCGGTGGATAGGAGCTGGATTACCTGTCTTATGGATTTGATATGAAGCAGGCTTGAGAAGGCATCGATGTGTGCGTGTTAATATTGTGAGGAGGAGATGGATATTCGATGGATTATATATTGTTTTCTGGATATATACATATGTTCCGTGAGTCTGTGTTATTTTTGTAATAAAGGATTATGTGCGCCAACTGAATCTTGTTTAATGACTGGCGAATGTGCACTACGGGGGTGAGTTATATGGTAAGACAGTGAGAGAGCTCAACTGACACTCCAGGAGTATCGTTACCTAGACAACGACCATCACACGAAACTTATCATCAAGAACATCGACAGTATCGTCAACATACGACGTGTGACACTGGTATTGTTAGCTATCTGGTTACTGGTATTGTTAGCTGTCTGGTTACTGGTATTGTTAGCTGTCTGGTTACTGGTATTGTTAGCTGTCTGGTTACTGGTATTGTTAGCTATCTGGTTACTGGTATTGTTAGCTATCTGGTTACTGGTATTGTTAGCTATCTGGTTACTGGTATTGTTAGCTATCTGGTTACTGGTATTGTTAGCTATCTGGTTACTGGTATTGTTAGCTATCTTGTTACTTGCATTATTAGCTGTTGGGTATTAATCTATGAACACACAACTAAAACAACTTAAAATCGGTTATAGGCCTTTGCTTAAGGCATCTAATGTTACTGAATTACTGGAAGTCTGTGTAAGTAAATCTCCGTCACATTAGCAACGCTAAAATGCGAATGTGTGTACACACACTCACTTACGCGCGCGCACACACACACACACACACACACACATATATATATATATATATATATATATATATATATATATATATATATATATATATATATATATATATATATATATACACACACACACACACATACATACATACACATCCACCCACGCATGCACCACAGACACAATCGCGAACGCACAAATGCTTGCACACACATTTTTGAATGTTTGTTGCGTATCTCTTACGAGACGTTGCAGTCAACATCAGCATTTTTCAGCTGCTGTTGATTTTCTAGGCAAGTGTTACGTTCAGTAGTTTGCCATTGCTTTCTGAACGACCGGCTCCCTTACCAGCACGTTATAATACAACGCGACACGGTCTACTGCACAAATTCGGTAGTCGGTAATTATCATAGCTTTCAAATTTTATGTTGTCTAGTGCGTCTTCTAATCTCTATTTCTTTCTTCTTCTTCTGTGAGCGCCAAATAATACAATGTGTGTCTATTTATGTAATCGTCTTAGTGGCCTCAACGGTTCTCCCCATTTCTTCTTCTTCTTCAGCTTTCCGAGCCATTGAGGTTCTTTGCTGCAAATACAATCCGTCTCCATTCGTCTCTCTGGTGGACCTTCTCTTGCCAGTCGTTGATTCCAGGTGCTTGTAGGTCTGTACATGTATTATCTCTCCACCGTCTTCTTGGTCTACCTCGGGGTCTACGGTCATTTATTTCCTGAGTGTAAGCGAGTTTTGTTTCCCTATTATTTTCCATTCTTTCTATATGCCCCAGCCATTGCAGTCTATTAGCCTTCATGATACCAGTGATTAGCGGGGACTTAAACAGATCATAAATGTCTTTGTTACTTCTTCTTTTCCACTCTCCACTATGTGTATCCCTAATGGGTCAAAAGATGTGTCTTAAAATTTTGTTCTCAAAGGTTTGTAACAAGGCTTCGTCTCCTTTCGTTGTACTCCAGGTTTCAGAGCCATACAGCACAACTGGTCTGATCAGTGTTTTGTATATTGTGATTTTGGTGTTACGAGATAGCGCCTTTGATTTTAGTAGATGTTGTAGTGCATAGTATATCTTATTTCCAGAGTTGATTCTAGTTTGTATTTCTTCCCTTATGAGGTTGGAGCAGTTGAAGATTGTACCCAGGTATTTGTATGTTTCCGTTCTTTTAATGGTCATATTATCTATTTGTATGTGGCCAGAGTTTTTAGCCATTCCGTCTCTTGAAATTACCATATATTCTGTCTTATCTTGGTTGATAACCAGCCCCATTATTTCTTTAAATTGTGGCTCGTTTAAGAATGATGTCTAAAGGGATGGTCCCGATAGAAGAGACTGGGATTCACTTGGGAGACAAGGCAGAAGGTGAAGAACACTTGTATATGTAGAAAGACCTAACACGGGTGCTTATATTAACTGGCCGTGGTCCATTGTCGCTTGGCGGAACCCCCTGTTTGTGCTATACTTTCACTCACTCACTCGCACTCCTTGCTCGCAAAGGATCAAGAGTGGAGGAAATGGTTGCAATTACAAACAATCACACTCTTTAATAGTAAAAGAGTTAGTTCGATAAAAATCGTAGTTCAACTAGTGAACTAGTACAGTAAAAATTATGTTACATGTTTTGGTACAAAAAATGATTGTCTGATGCTTAGTTCTGTTGTTTCTCATCACTCCCACACCGTAGAGACATTGACATTCTCAGACAACAGGAAGACACGGAGTCACCTGGGACGATCTGATCCCGTTTACGGCTAGCGCTGGCTTTAGTCCTGATGGTGTCTTGGAGTCGACCCTAACAGGTATTCGAGGCTCCTCTGGATTCAAGGTTCCGTCTCCACTAGTTAATGGCTCTGCGTTTCGCTAACCGTTCACCAGTTCAGGTTTCAGCAGTATCAACAATGAGGCTTCTTTAAATAAAATAGTGCATACTCCTCAGTGTCTTGGCAATGGTAAAGTGTCTGAGTGCTGGTGTTGTGTGTCTGTTGTGTGTGTCAGAAGCAGAATAAGAACAAACATAGTATCTCTCTGCCATTCTGCATCAAAAACAAAAAGTCAATTGCTCTTTATACCTTGGCTATACATTGTATGACATGGTGATACAAGGTGGGAAAGGTCCAGAAGTGGACATATCTGAAGACAAAATTGTCTATGGGATTCAAACAAATATACATGGTTTGGTAAACAACATTACAAATTGTATATGTGTGTAAGATTGGTGTGACTCAGGTGTTAATTACCTGCACCTATTTTCTTAATAGCAACATTATGGGGAAGTCCGGACAGTCAGGATAGTTCCCTAGATAGTTAAAAAATAACAAGGCCAGCAGTAATCCAGCAGTTATGAAGTGTACCTCAAAGTATATACAAGCTAGTAGATAAGAATACGACAATCAGGCAAGGTGGCTTAAATATTCCAGGTGTCTTGCTTCTTTAGGAGGTCTTTAGACTTCCCTTGTGAGTTCTTTACTCCCTAAATTCAGATTCCCCAACTCATGGTTTATGAGTTGCTTCTGACCTTCAATATCATGCGGTTTGGCATGGTGCTGGATGCGGGTAAGTAAATTAATATTTTATTATACATCCTGGTAATATGGCCGCATGGATGAATTTGTTCCATATCTTTCCCACGACTCCAGACAATCGCCGGTTTCTGGGTTTTCTTGCTTCCCACATGGGCGAAATCATTACATATGTTCACATTTTCAAAGTAAATACATAAATACATTCACAAAATGCATATGAAAATAATCATTAAGGTTTATACATAATGTCATATATTTTTGAAGGGAGTGGGAGATCACTGTAGTGCATGCCCCATCTCTAACAAAAGAAGTAGAGCCCCATCCTCTTCTATCTTCAATAACCCCAGAATATGAACCTTGAGTTATCTGCAGGCCTCGTTCTATTAAGTATGTCTAGGAGATATAGATTATGGCCCTGGTGAGAATGGTAATTACTAACTGGGAATCTGCCCCTTCTCCAAGGATTCTGTAGCTCTGGAGCCCCCTTTTATTGGTTATCAAATCTGAGGAAAGTCTGGAGAATTTTCTCAGCCTGATTTAGATGAAGAAAACATGGATATTGAGCAGTTGATAGATCTAGAGTCTTCTCTCCCCCATTTTAGTAAGTCATTATGAGTTAATTTATTTTTAAACAATCAAACACATAATCAATCACATTAGATTCTGACAACATGATGTACAAAGAAGCTGGTGACTCACAGATAGGTTTGAACTGATAAATTAACAGAAGGTCAATTCATGTTAATCATTTATTGACTGGGCCTGAGCCTTCTGGTCAGTACACACATCTCTATTGTGATTTACACAAGATATATTAGAAAAGTTGCATATTGGACCAGTTACACAGACCATCAATAAACAAGCATCAATACACGAGAGGTCAACAAGTGTGAAAACATATTAAACATTTTGATGTTGCACATGTTAAGTGTGATGGTAATTCAACAATTAACTATCAGTTTCCTGAAATTGGGTGTGGTGTGTACCAAGGAAAATGTAACCTGGTGACTGGAAGATTAGGTAAGCCAGGGTCCATTGACTGATGGATCCACTTCAGGTCTGCCCGTATAGCTCCACTGAAGGCCTCCCCATACTCTGCTCATGGCCAGGTCATCTTCCATCTTACTTGTGGTTCATCTCTTTCTCTCGGCTTCCCTCTCTCAGGTCTGATTTAGGTGGTTAGTTTGCTGATGTGTTGGGTGGTTGTTGGTATGTAGCCACCAAGATCACTGATGAATATTCACATAAATATATACATTCCTACCAATACAATATTCTAGAAGTAGGTCGGAAGAAATCTAAATTCCTGAAGTAGGAACTAGTTCCCCATCCCTCCTTTTTTCCTCTAAGCTAGTGTTGGGTTAATTTGGGGTGGTCAGAGTTTATCACACTGTGTACGCCTTGTATCAACTTGTTCCTGCTGTATGTAAGTTCTCATTTGACCTGGGGTCAGTGAACGTGTACAGTGAGACAATGACAAGAGTGAGAATGTGTCAAGATGCATATAAATAAATGACATACATTTATAACATTTCTTCCACTCAATGGTGTTTATAATGTGTATAAATAATTCTCTGTGTTTTCCCAATTAACCAACTTCTTCTTCTGTGTCTAATAACTCTCTCCCATTATCTGTTGTTGTTGTGATGTTGAGTGTTGGGTTGTGTGGTGATGAGTGGTGTTGAGTGGTGTTGTGTTTTAAGTTATGTTGAGTAATGAGTTAAGTTCACTGCGCGTGATGGTGTTCCGCGAAGCACAACTTTCTCATGTAATGCAGTTCATATGTGCTCTTATCTAATTAAAATTTGACATAAATATAAATATTTATTCCGTCAAACCCTATTGATTCAATAGATGAAGGAGAAAGGAAAGATTGATTTCTCTTTCAGCTTTCTAGATTGTAAATAGGCATAGATAAGTCTGTTTTAGAACAAAGCACTTGTTCTAGTACACGAACTGTCATTTCAGCTGTTGGTAGTGGTAGCATCTTTTATCAGTGTTTCTGGTGAAATGCACAAGATTGCTTTAGAATCATCACTTCGTACAGTTGTTCAGAATAGAATGGAGTAGTATAATGCACTTCTTAAAGTTAATAATTATCTCTAAGAATATCAGAGATTGCAATCGAAGAGAGTATTGGAGTGTCATTTTGCCCGGGAACGGCTCTGCGTCGTTAGAATCTACAGTCGAGCATTGTTACATTTCAGAGGTTTTAATCAATAATAATACATTTCAATTGACATCACAAACACGGGTTACCATTACTTGATACTTGATACATCGGGTTCTTAGTCTAATCTCGGGAATCACAAGCTTACCTCAGATCTAGACACCCCGCAATTCCATGTTTGAAAATTTGGTCACACCAGCTTCTCACATCTATTCATCAGGCTGGTTGCAGGAAAAAGTGCGGGCTTACCAGATTCTGATGAAATATTAACATATGCAAATCCGGCGTTGGCGCGAAAGCGGGTCACATGTCTCCTCCTATCCAATAGGTTTCCGAGCTTTGTCTGATGAAATCTTTCTAAGAATCCACGTCATCTGTCACTTATGCAGTTCCAGTTTCGATGTTAAGTTTTAAGTCCTAGTCTCCGTTTGCGGTTGTGAAGTCAATTTCTTTTAATGTTGTTTCCTCTTCTTGCGGCATGTTTTGGTAAATGAATAATGGTGGTTAGCGTTATGCCAAACATAATATATCTAGATACAACATGTTTCCCCTCAATGTCTCCCATTTCACATCCCACGTGTCTTAAATATACATGCTCGGGATATTTTGTTTTCCCAATATCAGAAGATAAATAGCGTATCGCATTATTCCTGTCGCTCTAGGGAGTGACTGACACTATAGACCAGAGGTTCCCAAACCACGGCCCGCGGGCCACTTGTGGCCCGCCAGCTGTTAGTAAGTGGCACGCGAAGCCTCGTTATTTAAAATAATATATTTTAATAATATCAAAAAATGCACTCGGTTCTTCCCGTCCGCGTGCGATAATTTACTCTGCTCGTGGTTGTTATATTCAGATATTATCGAATGCGCCTGTTCAGTTCGCAACCTTCAGCTGATCATACGATTTCATTCTGGCGACTATTGTCTGTCGAACAATTTAAACACTTGTGTTCATTCGCTCAGAGATACATTTGTCGTTTTGGTTCGACTTACAGATGCGAGCAGTTATATTGCGCAATGGCTGTTATAAAAAAAAAAAAAAAAAGCTACGTTCCAGACTCACTGACAATAACATAGTTGCGCTTATGACTTTGGGTCCCGTCAGATTTGTGCCCAAATATTGATAAACTGGCATTTTAACTTAAGTAACTGATTGCGAAGAACAGTTACAATTGTAAATTAATTACATTAATAGCGATTTTCGAAACTGATTAAAAATTTATTGTTAAATGAACTTTTGATTTTAAATTTAAAAACATGACCGCAGTGTAGTACTGACGCTGACTGCCTTTACAGTTTTAGAATTTTGTTGACGAAAGTTAAGAAAGGTAAGAATGATATTGCACGACGTTTATAATTTTATAACGTTGTTGCCCGCTTAACTATCGAAAATAGTAGACATGGCCCTCTGCTTGAAAAGCTTGGAAACCACTGCTGTAGACTATACCCCATGTCAATTAGACCGGGTATTGAAGATAAGGGTCGAGGCCTGGGAAAAACAGAATGCGACGTGATTTGAATAGATGACCTGGAAATAAATGCTGTCCCTGGTAGCGCTAGGTATTTTACCGCAGCGCGTGGCATGTCATAGTCTGACGTATTTATTTGTCATATTGACGCTATACTAAATTGAGAGTTTACTCTAAGAATCAGTTAACGTAGTATTCGCGACGTGCTCATAGCGATCTAGATGTCACCTCGTCACTAACTCTTCGCCACAGAACCAGAAGTATTATGTCACATTAACTAGTGGTGCAGATTAGCGGACATTAGATCCATACAAAGGAAGGAACGAAGAAGAAGAAGAAGAAGAAGAAGAAGAATGAGGAGGAGGAGGAGAAGAAGAAGAAGAAGAAGAAGGAGGAGGAGAAGAAGAAGAAGAAGAAGAAGAAGAAGAAGAAGAAGAAGAAGAAGAAGAAGAAGAAGGAAGCAGATTCGTGTATGGTCAGCTCATGTCACGCGTACGTGAATATGTTTCTCAGCTGTTTATTGTGTTATTTATGGGGAGATTTGAGAGTGGGGTATGCTTCTCAACATAACTGGCTAAATTGATGTCACTTTCTGCAGCTGATGCTAGTGACGATGCTGATGATGATGATGGTGGTGGTGATGATGACGACAATGGTGATGACGCCAATGGTGATGGTGATGACTGTAGGGGTGATGATGATAATGATAATGACGATGACAATAATGATGACATCATTGGCACCTTGACTTCACTTCCGGTCGTCAGCATGGCGGTTATTCGTTGAGCCGTTAACGCCTGTATTGTGTTTATGCTTGTGGCTACGGTTTGCAATCGCATTTTCCTCACGTTGGACAGGTAGTACATGGTTCCGTCGCTCTGCTACTGAGTGAGTACGTGGGCGACACCGTGAGCAGTGAAATTCGCATGGAATGCTTTTACATCTGTCCTGTACAGTGAACTACATGTTCGGAACAATGGCTATCGGTGATTGCTAAATTGACTGTTTTGCCCTTTCGGTTCACGAATGCATTTTTATGGGAGACTCCTGGGAGTCGGCGGTGAAGCTGCGGAGTTCGTGCTTTGTGCGACACTTTCGGCGGGTCGCCCTGCGGAAAGAGACCGAGCCATGTGAGAAAACACGGGTCGATGAGGTCTTTCTGGTGACTGTCGAGTCCATCAACGATAGATGAACTGTGGTATTCGTGGATGAATTTTGTGTTGACATTCTGACGGCGGCATTATGCACAGTGTACCTGTGCGGGCTGTTGGATTGCCGAGACTCCTGTCTATTCCACTTTTCACATCGGACAATGGGGAGCATTTTGTGTGATATTCGCTGGCACGGGAATGGAGCATAATGGGGACGACTAGCTAACTAACTAACATTGGCACCTTGATGTATTGACAGACGATAGTTTATCATATTGTGCTTCAAAAAGGCAAAAAACAAACAAAAACAAACTACAACCCATTACGGTAGCGAATGTGACTGTTCAGACCCCAATTAATGAATGGCTGCTGAAAGCAGGTCTATGTGGAAATAAGATAGAGAACAGGAATGGGCACCTCAACGTTCAACACCGTGAAACAGCTTCTCTCTCGTTCTCGCTCACCCTCTCTTGTTCTCTCTCTCATGTTCTCTCCCCTCTCTCCTTTTATTCTCCCTCTTTCCCTCTCTCTCTCCTGGTCTCTCTCTTTTACTCTCTCCTTTTTCTCTCTTTCATTCTTATTTTCTTTCTCCCTGTCTCTCCCTCCCTCTCTCTCCCCTTTTCTCTCTCCCTCTCTCCTTTTCTTCTCTCTCTCTCATTCTCTCCTTTTCTTCTCTCTCTCACTCTCTCCTTTTCTTCTCTCTCTCACTCTCTCCTTTTCTTCTCTCTCACACTCTCTCTCCCCTCCCACTTTCTCTCCCCTTTTCTCTCTCACAATGTGATGACCCACTCACATCACAGAATCATATCGACTGTCTACTTTGGGACCATGTTTAATGTACGTAAACTAGAAATAGACAGAAAAACACCCACACAATATGCACGAGCATTTGCTTACATAACTGAACAAATAATGACTTGCCTCGACAAACATTGGTACACACCAAAGACTGAAACAGGAATCACGTCACTACTGTCTCAACTTAGTCATAGACTCGTCGAGTCCATGCAAGAATGTCGCCAAAATGGCTACTGTTTACACAGGGCATGCTGAGTATTACAGGTGGGATAGATCATTAGCTAGCATGTTTACATTGATGTTTTTTAAATCCGGTTCGAGGCCAGGACTTCGGATTAATTCAGACACCAGGTCGGTCCAAATATACCTGACGGTTAAGGAAAGGATTTTGGTGTAGAAGAATCAGATGGCGGGAACTGTTTGGGACAAGAATACCTGATTCCAGACTGGTAGTCGCGTGAGGTCGTGAACCCACACCTCCCGTGTGTGTCGGCATGGTACACGATGATACTGATAGCTATCATTGCTGCCTATCGTACCTTGCTATGTAAGGCAGGGATGAGGGTGTGGAGACTATTGTGCCTTGAGCCACAGGAATTACGACCGCCTGGCTAGTGCAGTCGCCGCGTTAGGGTTGCAAGTTAGGGTTTTCTTTTAGCCCCCGACAAAAACAAAAGTAATCCATCATCTTACCGAGGATGCGACCCTGAGTCTCCAGAATGGGAGCACGACGTTCTAAACACTCGGCCAGACTATCCCCGTCAATGATGATGGTAAATATCTAAGATTCCATACTGAAGCATTAGAAAACCAAATTCAGAACTCCATCAGGAGTCGGTCCTGGACAATTCCGCGATCACGAAAGAAGAAAACTGGAGCGCCTAAGCAAGTGCAAGAGGCAAATTCTGAGAACATCGTAGACCAGAGAAGAAATACAGAAATTCTACCAGATGTGAACATGAAAGAAACCTGGTCCATAAACTGTATCTTGGCTCGGTAACTGAAATAAATGTGACCATATTAAATAGCACAGTGGCTGGGAGAGAACAGCGATGGAAGGTATGGTTACTGGGAGAAGAGGTTGGGATCTAGCAGCACGAAGGACACACGACATTGCAGGCAGCTTGGGCAGGAGATCCGTCATGACTGCGACGTTCAGCAAAAGACCAGCTACAAGATGATAAGCACCCACGTAAGGACCCAGTAACAAGCGTAACTAGACGGTTCTCATCATCATCATGTGCAATGCCGATAAGCGTGAGCTGTCATGTTTCGTCATCTCACTCGATCACCAGAGTCGTGGATCAGCTCAATGTTCTTGTCTCTACCATGCCACGTGGTCAAGCCCTTCAGCCCTTTTCTGCCTTCCCCTTATTCTCATCCCCTCGATCTTGCCAGTTGTCACCAAGTACTCCAATATATTTCTTCTCATAGCTTATCAAACAATTTTGACTGTCTACGTCTAGTTTCTCTAATCAGTTTACGATATTCATTTGTTTCTTATGGGATTTGGTCATCGGTTTTTCTGTCTGTCCATGGTATTCTTTGCATTTTCCTCAGAAACCACATTTCCACAGCCATCAGATATTTTTTCAGCCTGTTTGCTCATTGTCCACGCTTCACATCCATACAAAAGCACAGGTTCTATGTAGCACCTCGACACTTTTTTTTCTTTCTCGTTGTAAATCACATCTTTTTATTGGTCAGTATGTTTTCCATCTTGCAAAGGGCTACCTACGCCATGACGATTCTTGTTATAATCTCTTCAAGATATTTCCCATCAGATGTTATACCGTTCCGAGATAATTGTACCGATTCACTTGTTCAAGAATATGCCCATTTACTCGTATATTACATTGTGGTATTTTCTTCTTCCTAGTGACGACCATAATCTGTGTCTTTTTGCAATTTAATTCTAACTCCAGTTGTTCACCGTGTGTAACAACCGCATCTGCTAAATGTTACATATCTAATGTTATTAATGTTTCTACCTCAAATTATGATTCCTTTCATATTAATATTTAGTCTTCTCATTTCATTCTTAATGTTATCAAATTTCTCATCCCCACTCATAGTTCTTACATTCTAAGTTCCCACTTTCAATGTTGATATTATTTTGCACCCACTCGCCTGCTGACGGGCTGGAGTCACCTGGTGCACATGACTACCCCAACCGGGCGTTGCTGCTCCTATGGAGCACCCATTTACCCCTTTTCTCTGATATTCTGTGAGATTGCAATACATTATATTCGTGGCATCTATAAAGAAGGTAGTTTGCAATTGCTTTCCTTTTTAGCAGTGACCATATTGTTCGATGACCGTAGACATTATCTCCAACCCCAAAAAAAGGGGGAGGGGGGAAGGGGTCCTAATGTAAATGTAGGCTAGAAAGGGGGTCCTGTTGTACACAAGAATGTGAATATGGATACTGAGGTAAATGACGAACACTGGTAAATGAGGGTATGAGGTTCCACCCTGATATAATTAAAGGTTTAGAGGAGCCTTTGAGCAAACGATGATCAAGAGACAACGAGGCTGAGAGTAACGCTGGAATACATGGTGTTTAGAGAGGCATCACATTTCGAGCCAAATTAGGCATTACCAGCCATCTAAAGGGGTTACGGGCGCGATTCGTAATCCCATATACCCGGGTTCGAAACAGCGGTGCAGATTTTTTTTTCGAAAAATGGTATAGGTGCCGGTCGTTCAGAAAGCAATGGC
>JACEFZ010021772.1:0-90000 GCA_014155875.1 Cepaea nemoralis | reverse complement strand
GTGTACCCACTCCGACTTCTAAGGTACTTGTAATTAACGTCCCCAAGTCAAGGATGAGAAGTGACCGTTTAAATCCAACTGATCGGTATAAGGAGCGAACCCTCTACTACAGTCACCAGAGACAGTTTCAGCGGGAGCGGGTTCAACACTTCGGCCACGTATACATGGTTCAGTGTTCAACCACACGTCAGTTAAATGCAGAACTTCTCATAAATAAGGATCTTTTAACTGTTGGAGTTTCCCCAGGACATGCTGGTGTGGTGGGAGACGAGCAGGCGGACAGATTGGCTGGGACTGTACCCCTAAGTGGGGTATTGGTGCGTGATGTGGGATCGCGTGTATAGTGCGGAAGATCAGATAGATCATCACGGCCTGGAGATAATGGTGCTGCAGGGAGTGACCAGAGGATCTGACCCACACTCAAATCTCCGAGGAAAGGCCATATGAACACATAATTAGGCTACTACTTTTGGGACTCTTCGCTGGCTGTTGCAGATGAGGACGGAGCAGTTAGGGAATGAGCCGAGTGCTGTATTGTCGGTTCTTGACTCAACACAGTTTAATTCAACTCAAGAGTGTTTCAACATTTCTCATACGACAGATGTCCTAACCATAAGCCAGATGTCATTAGAATAAGCCAAATGTGCTTACCATACGCCAGGTGACCTTACCTTAAGCCAGATGTCCTTACCATAAGTCAAATGTCCGTATAATAAGCTAAATGTCCTTTCCATACGCCAGATGTTATTACCATACGCCAGATGTCCTTAACATAAGCCTGATGTCCTTACCATAAATCAAATGTCCTGATAGTAAGCCAGATGCCATATCTCTGTTGCTGTCTCGTGAAAATAATCTATGGGATCTAACATCTTTTTGTGTTGTGGTGAGATGAGGTAAAGACGCCGGGCACAAATTAAGAAAACCTGATAATAGTTGAGTTGAGTCAAGGACCGACCTCACAGCACTCACGACATTCCCTACATGCTCCGTCATCACCTGCAACAAATCGTACCAGTAGCATTCTGCTTATGTGTCCGTCTGGCCTATTCTCGGAGTCCTGAGCAGATGTGAAAAATCATGATGTCCTGAAGAATCCAGTTGGTGGGCATAATGTTAACGACGAGTGTTAGGCTGACGACATGGTGTAGTCGGTGAAAAGAAAACGCAGTTATAGGAAATTATAGATATAATTGCAACGGAAAGTCCAAACATAGGACAGTCCGAATAACAGAAAAACAGAGGTAGTTGTTATTACAAAGACAAATTTTCTGCCCAAGGGCAGCATCAAAGTGAATGGAAACAAATGAAACAAGTCAATGTATTTAATTATTTAGGTTCTTTAATAACGCAGATAATAGCAAAATCAGAAGCTGAATTGCAAGACCACATGAATAGTCTAAACGAAATGTATAGGGAACATAACATGAAAATTAGCACAAGCAAAACAGAGGTAATGACTATAACCAAAGAATATAAAACAACAACAATTCACCTAAACGAACATCCACTGAAACAAGTAAAGTGTTTCAAGTACCTAGGAAGTATAATATCATCAAATGGCTGATCAGAAGACGAGATCGAAAATAGATGCAATAAGGCAAATCAACTCATTGGACAAATGGCACCAATACTAAAGAACAAACATGTATCAATAACTACTAAGAAAGCACTTTACAGCACAATCTTCCTATCAACTCTATGCTACCAATGCCAAACCTGGACAATGACAGAAAAAGAGAAAAGAAAAATCACAACAGAAATGAGATTCCTGAGAAGAATACCCAACGTATCAAGAAGAGATAGAATCAGAAATGAAGAAATCAGGACTAAAGTATGGGTTATAGAAGCACTAGATTTCATCATAAAGTAGCAAGTCAAATGGTTTGGCCATCAAATAAGTTATACCAGTCGATAGCATACCGCAACAAGCAATGAGGTACAGACCAGATGGAAACAGAGGAAGAGGCCGACCACGTAAACGTTGGACGGAGGGAATAGCAGAGTCCATGGGAATATCGATACATGAAGCCTATAATCGGGCACTCTCACGATGTTTATACTTCACCTCGACACCGCAAGGTACAAGAGGAACATGATGAGATGAGATGAATAACACAGATAGAAGCTATATTCAATGAGTTATACATAGAACAGCCCAGCCAAAGACAGAACTTCACAAGGTGAAAAATATTTTTTTTGCAATTTATATTTGTAAATCGAGGTGATAAAGAGAGTTCTTAAGAGTTAAAATTTAAGATTTATTGTGTGATATTACTGGCTTTCTGATTGTCAAACAAGATTGTATTAGGGTTATTAAATTAGGGCCAACTTTCGTTGTTTCTAGTTAGTCAGTTAGTTAGTTAGTTAGTTAGTTAGTTAGTTAGTTAGTTAGTTAGTCGCAGTTCCAACTTCACAGCAACGGGTCGTCCCCATTATGCTCCGTTCCTGTGCCAGTGAATATCACACAAAACGCTCCCCACTGCCCAATGTGAAAAAGACGGGAGTCTCGACAAACAACAATCCGCACAAATACACTGTGCATAATGTGTTGTTTCTGGCGTTGTAATTAAAATAATATGGTCTATCATATCGAATGCTTTTCTGAAATTGATAAATACCGCCCCATATAGACTGTTGTTTATATTATGGTGCCAATTTTTTATCATTGTTGTTAGGGCCGCATAACAATCATATTTTGGTAGAAATTCTGATTGACTTGTCAACTGTAAGCTTCTTGCGAACAAAATATTGTATTTTTCCTTTATTAATAGCTTGTCTAATGGTTTACATAGTGATGATTGTAAGGAAATGAGTCTATAATAGTTCAGGAGACCATCATCCAATGAGCCAGATTTAAGGCCTTAAAGCATATGAACACTCTGTGTTGTTGTGTTTTATGTATTTGTTTGCTGATGAAGGCAAGTCGCAGCACCGTCCTATGTTTTCCGTAATCATGTTTTGTACAGCTGCATTACTTTGTGCCATTTTATATAGTTATGGTTTCAATGGTAGGATTCAGTACTACATTTTCTTCTCTCAAAAGAGTGATCTCTTACTCGAGGTTGATGTAGTCACTAATGATCCGAGTGATCTTTTCTGTGTTGTCAAAGGCGGGTCTTTAAACTTGACTCTAACTTTTCGATGTGCCGCTGACAATGGAACGATGTTGGTTTGCAGCTGGCTCTCGTCTATTACTAATGTTGTTACCTCTAGGCATTCATTTGGTTTTACACTTTTTTTCTAGGCTCTCCAACGAGGTGATCAACTTGCTGTAGCATGTGTGAAGTTCTCCTATTATTCTAAACATATTTACATTTAAATTGTATCACAACGTCTCGTGTTTCATACGTTATATCAAGCACGTTAGAGCACCGTCGGCCGGCCGGATGAAATGACGTTGCGGGTCGGATCCGGCCCGCGGGCCGTAGTTTGGTGACCCCTGTTTTAGAGAATGAGAGATTCGGGAGTAAGAATTGGCACGGCTAGACATGAGAAGTACATCGGGAGAACGAGGGGTCTCGTCAATTACCACATAATTGGTACTATTAACAGGCGGACGCTGATGCATGTTTTTGGATTGAAAAAGGGGGGGGGGGGGATCTAAGCACCTATAGACTTGTTCGGATTACAAGGATGATGTTAGTTGCATATCCTTTACAGGACGTCGCAACCAACACCAGCATATTTTTGCTGTTGTGATCTCTTGACAAATTTATATTCAAGGATGATACATCAACAGATAACAGACCAGGCTGTCCTTTGGGTTCTCAACGGCTAGCAACACTGGTCGGCTAGATGAACTTGTGTTCGTGTTGTGCTGTGATTAATGATGGTTTATACGAATATTGATGGCGACTACAGCTGTGACGGTGTTATGGTCTCGTCAGAGACAGGCGTGTTGAGAACGACAGGTGTGTTTGTCGAGTCGCCTGTTGAGAACGACATGTGTGGTTGAACTGTTTGTCAAGTTGCTTGTCTCTTGTCCTGTCTGCTGAAAATGTCGACGAATCGACCGCGAGTCACTCAGAGATAACGGCGACTGATCCTGGCGTTTGCCGTTTATCTTTAGTGTGTATGAATACAATTCATGGAACTGGGGTAAAGCTATGGACATGTAAGCAGTATAACATAACACGTAATGCAGCTTTACAATGCACAGTAACGGAAAACATAGGACGTTGCGGCGACTAGCCTTCATCAGCAAACAAATACACAACATTCAACATATAATCACGGGGAAGACAGTAACCACATTAAGGCATAATAAACATAATGAGAAGAATGGAAAGATGAAAAACATAAATGAGAACAATTAAAAGAACATTAAAAAATGTGATACTTATCTCAGAAACCCAGGATGCGATACCAACACGAGACTTGTCAGTTAATAATCTTATATAGATAGCCGTGAGAGGTTGTGGTGTGTTAGGAACAGGGTTAGAGGATGGTAACGGCCCAGTGAAGATTCCATGTAAATGCATGGAAGTGGTACTTGAAGATGGGGAGAGAAGTAAAGAGGGAAACAGTGGAAGCACTGGAGATATGATGATGGGTATAATGTGAGTGTGTCAATCCAAACTTCTCTCGCTAGTAGTAGGAGAGGCACGTTTCGGCGCGAATTTGGAGGAGCCTCCTCAAATGACCTTGACCTCGGTTGATTTTCACTCCTCCTCGGTCATATAGTTGGGTAAGGGGTAAGGGGTGGTATCTAGGTCATATCTAAGGGCGATAATTCTAAGATTTTATGTTTCTAAGGGCAGATAACTATTGAGTGGGTGTATAAACATTTTAATTAATTATTAAAAAATAAAATAAAATAAATAAAAATAAAAATAAATAACGACGGGGTGCAGGGTGGTGGCGAGGGGGTGGGCGCGTGGGGTGAGACTAGGCGGTTCGGGTTAAACACTATCAGGTATATAATAATTTTTATTAAATCATGTATAAACAATACAATGTATATTAAATAAGTAGCGGCATAGTGGAAAATTCTGGAACGTAGTACCGGGGAGTTATACGTCGGCAAGTGTGGGAAAATCTCCGGCGGGTGTGACGGTGGTCGGTTCATAACAGGCGTGGAGGGGGTGCATACGGAAAAGTCATTAAGTAAAGGGTTGTAAAAACGTGGGTGAGTGGTGTGTTAAAATATTTTGAACTGTTAGCGCATTGGTGGTGTACAATAGTACGAATAGAAGGAATAGGTGCGGTGGGGATAGTAGTGGGTATGGGTTAGTGAAATTAGTTGATAAGGGTGGTTATTAGTGCTATGTAGATGTTCATAGTAGCTTATTCACTAACATAACACGTGTTACAAATGAAACCTTGAAAGCTAAAGATCGCTGATTGTAATGGATATAGTGTAGTATCATTCGGTGGTAAGGGGTGGGTACCAGGTATTAGCGGTCAAGCAGTGGTCAAGTAGTGGTCAAGTGGTAGTCAAGGGAGGAAATTTTAGGGAAAAGTAGTTGTAATGATATGGTGATGATTAAAGGGTGATAAATTAGTGGTCAAGCAGTGGTCAAGGGGTGGTCAAGTAGTGGTCAAGTAAGGAAAATTTTAGGGAAAAGTAGTTGTAATGATACGGTGATGATTAAAGGGTGATAAATTAGTGGTCAAGCAGTGGTCAAGGGGTGGTCAAGTGAGGAAATTTTAGGGAAAAAGTGGTTGTAATGATATGGTGATGATTAAAGGGTGGTAAATTAGTGGTCAAGCAATGGTCAAGGGGTGGTCAAGTAGTGGTCAAGTAAGGAAAGTTTTAGGGAAAATTGGTCGTAGCGACATGGTGATGGTTAAAGGATGGTAAATTAGTGGTAAATTAGTGGTCAAGTAGTGGTCAAGTGTTGGTTAAGTGACGAAAATTTTAGGGAAATTTTAGGGAACAGTGATTGTAATGATATGGTGATGATTAAAGGATGGTAAATTAGTGGTCAAGCAGTGGTCAAATAGTGGTCAAGTAGTGGTCAAGTGAGGAAATTTTAGGGAAAAGTGGTTATAATGATATGGTGATTATTAACGGGTGGTAAATTAGTGGTCAAGTAGTGGTCAACCAATGGTCAAGTAGTGGTCAAGTGGTCGAGTGACCACTTAAATTGTAGAGGACGATGTCCCTAAGATGGTAGTGGTTAAAGTGATCGATGACATGGTCAAGTAGCGGTCAACCAGTGGTCAAGTGGTCGAATGAACACTTAAAAGGTAGAGAAAAGTACGTATATTGAAACGGTGATGGTAAAATGGTCGACAACGGGGTCAAGCAGTGGTCAAGTAGTGCTCATCCAGTGGTCAACCGCTCAAGTGAGAAAATTGTAGGGTATGGTACGTGTAGTGAAACAGAGATGGATAAATTAAGTAGTGACGTTGTTAAGTAGTGATCAAGTAGTGGCCAAGTAGTGGTAAATGGTCGAGTGACTACTTAAATTGTCGGTGAAAGTAGGTATAGTGACATGGTGATGATCAAGAGTTGGTCAAGTGGTGCTCAAATAGTGGTCAAGTAGTGGTCAAGTAGTCGAATGACCACTTAAATTATAGGGTATGGTACGTGTAGTGAAACGGTGATGGTAAAATAAGTAAGGACATAGTCAAATAGTGGTCAAGCAGTGGTCAAGTAGTGGTCAAGTAGTGGTCAAGTGAGGAAATTTTAGGGAAAAGTGGTTATAATGATATGGTGATTATTAACGGGTGGTAAATTAGTGGTCAAGTAGTGGTCAACCAATGGTCAAGTAGTGGTCAAGTGGTCGAGTGACCACTTAAATTGTAGAGGACGATGTCCCTAAGATTATGGTAGTGGTTAAAGTGATCGATGACATGGTCAAGTAGCGGTCAACCAGTGGTCAAGTGGTCGAATGAACACTTAAAAGGTAGAGAAAAGTACGTATATTGAAACGGTGATGGTAAAATGGTCGACAACGGGGTCAAGCAGTGGTCAAGTAGTGCTCATCCAGTGGTCAACCGCTCAAGTGAGAAAATTGTAGGGTATAGTACGTGTAGTGAAACAGAGATGGATAAATTAAGTAGTGACGTTGTCAAGTAGTGATCAAGTAGTAGCCAAGTAGTGGTAAATGGTCGAGTGACTACTTAAATTGTCGGTGAAAGTAGGTATAGTGACATGGTGATGATCAAGAGTTGGTCAAGTGGTGCTCAAATAGTGGTCAAGTAGTGGTCAAGTAGTCGAATGACCACTTAAATTATAGGGTATGGTACGTGTAGTGAAACGGTGATGGTAAAATAAGTAAGGACATAGTCAAATAGTGGTCAAGTACTGGTGAAGTAGTGATCAAGTGGTCGAAGGATCACTTAAATTGTAGGGTATGGTATGTGTAGTGACATGATGATGGTTAAAGTGATCGATGAAATGATCAAGACGTTATGCCGACTGCTAAGTTCAGAAACTAATGTCCTTACTAGCGGCAATTTCCCTGACAGGATCGCCTCGAGCACTCATTTTGTATTGATCAATAGCACCTAGTGGTACAGTCAGCACACATGGACAATAGTTACATCTGGTCAAAGATGGCGTCGCACCCTATCATACATGGGTAATTGCTACAACCAAACTACGTCTCATTCACTAAAACTGGTCAAATATGGTGTCACATCCGGTGACAGGGGTAATGGGACATCTGAGACACGTGGTTAAGAGGGAAACTATAGAAAAAGGGTGTCCTATCGGTTGTCGAGTCAGGGAACCTAACGTATGATGATCACTGTGTAAAGGAGTGAATACACTGCATCATCAACACTGCATCATCACCACTGCATCCGAAGGGTAAAATGGTCACCCCCTTCTCTCTCTCTTTTCTATAACCGTGTAGTCCTAGTGTTATCCGGTTACACCAAAGGACACCCGAGCATCAACACAACAAACTGCCCCGATTCAACCTTAGGCAATGCACGTAACATGACAGGTCACATGTCCGCCGTCATAATCAGCGACGTTATCACGTATCAAATTAGATAGCCACACTTTCATTTCCTTTCTATGTGTCCATAGTGTCTTTACATCTTTCTCCAGAAAACCATTTCCAAGACCAATATATGTTATTTGTCAGTGTACCTGCTCAGTGCCACACTTCACAACCAGACAAAAATACACGTTCTATGTACCACTTCAACCGTCAAATAAGAAAATATGTTGGACAAAATATTAAAATTATTGGTCAAATACAGAAATATATCACCCAAACTTATAAAAAGTAGGAACATATGTTAACCAAATGGAAAATATCTTAGCCAAATAGGAAAATTTGTTAGCCAAATAGAAACAATAATGACCACGTAACGATATATCTTGTCCACACTTATGAAAAGTAGGGAAATTTGTTAGTCAAATGAGAAAAAAGATTGACCAAGTAACGAAATACCCAAACCAAACTTATGAAAAGTACGAAACTTTGTTAAGCAAGTATGAAAATGTATCGACCAAACAGAGAAATATATCACCCAAACTTATAAAAAGTAGGAACATATGTTAACCAAAGGGAAATATGGAAATATGGAAATATGGACCAAATGGAAAATATCTTGGCCAAATAGGAAAATTTGTTAGCCAAATGGGGAAAATATTGTCCAAGTAAAGAAATATCCCCCAACAAACTTAGGAAAAGTACGAAACTTTGTTAAGCAAGTATGAAAAGGTATCGACCAAGTAGAGAAATATATCACCCAAACTTATAAAAAGTAGGAACATATGTTAACCACAGAGAAAATATCTTGGCCAAATAGGAAAATTTGTTAGCCAAATGGGGAAAATATTGTCCAAGTAACGAAATATCCCCCAACAAACTTAGGAAAAGTACGAAACTTTGTTAAGCAAGTATGAAAAGGTATCGACCAAACAGAGAAATATATCACCTAAACTTATAAAAAGTAAGAACATATGTTAACCAAACGGAAAATATCTTGGCCAAATAGGAAAATTTGTTAGCCAAATGGGGAAAATATTGTCCAAGTAACGAAATATCCCCCAACAAACTTAGGAAAAGTACGAAACTTTGTTAAGCAAGTATGAAAAGGTATCGACCAAACAGAGAAATATATCACCTAAACTTATAAAAAGTAAGAACATATGTTAACCAAACGGAAAATATCTTGGCCAAATAGGAAAATTTGTTAGCCAAATGGGGAAAATATTGTCCAAGTAACGAAATATCCCCCAACAAACTTAGAAAAAGTACGAAACTTTGTTAAGCAAGTATGAAAAGGTATCGACCAAACAGAGAAATATATCACCCAAACTTATAAAAAGTAGGAACATATGTTAACCAAATGGAAAATATCTTGGCCAAATAGGAAATATTGTTAGCCAAACAGAAAAAATATTGACCACGTAACGATATATCTTGTCCACACTTATGAAAAGTAGGGAAATTTATTAGTCAAATGAGGAAAATATTGACCACGTAACGACATATCCCCCAACAAACTTAGGAAAAGTACGAAACTTTGTTAAGCAAGTATGAAAAGGTATCGACCAAGTAGAGAAATATATCACCCAAACTTATGAAAAGTAGGAACATATGTTAACCACAGAGAAAATACCTAGGTCAAGTAAGAAAATTCTGATAGCCAAATGTGAAAAGTGTCGGCCAAATACAGAAATTGCTCAACCAAACTTATAAAACGTAGGAAAATTGTTATTCAAACGGGAAAGCTATTGAACAACTAGGAAAATGTAATAGTCAAAGAAGAATAATATTGAACAAGTAATGAAATATATCATTCAAACTTATGAAAAGTAGGAAGCCTTGATAACCAAATGTGAAAAATATCACTCAAAGAGAGAATTAGCTCGCCCCAACGTATAAAAAGTAGGAAAATTGTCGGCCAAAGGGGAAAAAGTTAGACCAAATACAGAAATATCTCGACCAAACTTATAAAAATCTAGGAATAAATAGTACCCAACACAAATAAAAGGCTGACTAAAGTTATAAATCCAAACTTATAAAAATAACCAAATAGGAAAACATATTGACCAAGTACAGACATATATCAATCAAACTTATAAACTTGTCGTCCAAAGTGATAAAAAACAAAGAAAGGCTGTCAGCCAGTCTAGGAAATAGGTATGGAAAAGTAAGTCGACCAAGCTCAGAAAAAAAAGGAATAAAAAAAAAAAAAAAAAAGGAAATAAAAATATAACTTCTGTAGTCTTGGTCGACTTACTTTTCCATACCTATTTCTTAGACTGGCTGACTGCCTTTCTTTGTTTTTTTTATCACTTTGGACGACAAGTTTAAAAGTTTGATTGATATATGTCTGTACTCGGTCAATATGTTTTCCTATTTGGTTATTTTTATAAGTTTGGATTTATAACTTTAGTCAGCCTTTTATTTGTGTTGGGTACTATTTATTCCTAGATTTTTATAAGTTTGGTCGAGATATTTCTGTATTTGGTCTAACTTTTTCCCCTTTGGCCGACAATTTTCCTACTTTTTATACGTTGGGGCGAGCTATTTCTCTCTTTGAGTGATATTTTTCACATTTGGTTATCAAGGCTTCCTACTTTTCATAAGTTTGAATGATATATTTCATTACTTGTTCAATATTATTCTTCTTTGACTATTACATTTTCCTAGTTGTTCAATAGCTTTCCCGTTTGAATAACAATTTTCCTACGTTTTATAAGTTTGGTTGAGCAATTTCTGTATTTGGCCGACACTTTTCACATTTGGCTATCAGAATTTTCTTACTTGACCTAGGTATTTTCTCTGTGGTTAACATATGTTCCTACTTTTCATAAGTTTGGGTGATATATTTCTCTACTTGGTCGATACCTTTTCATACTTGCTTAACAAAGTTTCGTACTTTTCCTAAGTTTGTTGGGGGATATGTCGTTACGTGGTCAATATTTTCCTCATTTGACTAATAAATTTCCCTACTTTTCATAAGTGTGGACAAGATATATCGTTACGTGGTCAATATTTTTTCTGTTTGGCTAACAATATTTCCTATTTGGCCAAGATATTTTCCATTTGGTTAACATATGTTCCTACTTTTTATAAGTTTGGGTGATATATTTCTCTGTTTGGTCGATACCTTTTCATACTTGCTTAACAAAGTTTCGTACTTTTTCTAAGTTTGTTGGGGGATATTTCGTTACTTGGACAATATTTTCCCCATTTGGCTAACAAATTTTCCTATTTGGCCAAGATATTTTCCGTTTGGTTAACATATGTTCTTACTTTTTATAAGTTTAGGTGATATATTTCTCTGTTTGGTCGATACCTTTTCATACTTGCTTAACAAAGTTTCGTACTTTTCCTAAGTTTGTTGGGGGATATTTCGTTACTTGGACAATATTTTCCCCATTTGGCTAACAAATTTTCCTATTTGGCCAAGATATTTTCCATTTGGTTAACATATGTTCTTACTTTTTATAAGTTTGGGTGATATATTTCTCTGTTTGGTTGATACCTTTTCATACTTGCTTAACAAAGTTTCGTACTTTTCCTAAGTTTGTTGGGGGATATTTCGTTACTTGGACAATATTTTCCCCATTTGGCTAACAAATTTTCCTATTTGGCCAAGATATTTTCCATTTGGTTAACATATGTTCTTACTTTTTATAAGTTTAGGTGATATATTTCTCTGTTTGGTCGATACCTTTTCATACTTGCTTAACAAAGTTTCGTACTTTTCCTAAGTTTGTTGGGGGATATTTCGTTACTTGGACAATATTTTCCCCATTTGGCTAAGAAATTTTCCTATTTGGCCAAGATATTTTCCGTTTGGTTAACATATGTTCTTACTTTTTATAAGTTTAGGTGATATATTTCTCTGTTTGGTCGATACCTTTTCATACTTGCTTAACAAAGTTTCGTACTTTTCCTAAGTTTGTTGGGGGATATTTCGTTACTTGGACAATATTTTCCCCATTTGGCTAACAAATTTTCCTATTTGGCCAAGATATTTTCCGTTTGGTTAACATATGTTCTTACTTTTTATAAGTTTAGGTGATATATTTCTCTGTTTGGTCGATACCTTTTCATACTTGCTTAACAAAGTTTCGTACTTTTCCTAAGTTTGTTGGGGGATATTTCGTTACTTGGACAATATTTTCCCCATTTGGCTAACAAATTTTCCTATTTGGCCAAGATATTTTCTCTGTGGTTAACATATGTTCCTACTTTTTTATAAGTTTGGGTGATATATTTCTCTACTTGGTCGATACCTTTTCATACTTGCTTAACAAAGTTTCGTACTTTTCCTAAGTTTGTTGGGGGATATTTCTTTACTTGGACAATATTTTCCCCATTTGGCTAACAAATTTTCCTATTTGGCCAAGATATTTTCCATTTGGTCCATATTTCCATATTTCCCTTTGGTTAACATATGTTCCTACTTTTTATAAGTTTGGGTGATATATTTCTCTGTTTGGTCGATACATTTTCATACTTGCTTAACAAAGTTTCGTACTTTTCATAAGTTTGGTTTGGGTATTTCGTTACTTGGTCAATCTTTTTTCTCATTTGACTAACAAATTTTCCCTACTTTTCATAAGTGTGGACAAGATATATCGTTACGTGGTCATTATTGTTTCTATTTGGCTAACAAATTTTCCTATTTGGCTAAGATATTTTCCATTTGGTTAACATATGTTCCTACTTTTTATAAGTTTGGGTGATATATTTCTGTATTTGACCAATAATTTTAATATTTTGTCCAACATATTTTCTTATTTGACGGTTGAAGTGGTACATAGAACGTGTATTTTTGTCTGGTTGTGAAGTGTGGCACTGAGCAGGTACACTGACAAATAACATATATTGGTCTTGGAAATGGTTTTCTGGAGAAAGATGTAAAGACACTATGGACACATAGAAAGGAAATGAAAGTGTGGCTATCTAATTTGATACGTGATAACGTCGCTGATTATGACGGCGGACATGTGACCTGTCATGTTACGTGCATTGCCTAAGGTTGAATCGGGGCAGTTTGTTGTGTTGATGCTCGGGTGTCCTTTGGTGTAACCGGATAACACTAGGACTACACGGTTATAGAAAAGAGAGAGAGAAGGGGGTGACCATTTTACCCTTCGGATGCAGTGGTGATGATGCAGTGTTGATGATGCAGTGTATTCACTCCTTTACACAGTGATCATCATACGTTAGGTTCCCTGACTCGACAACCGATAGGACACCCTTTTTCTATAGTTTCCCTCTTAACCACGTGTCTCAGATGTCCCATTACCCCTGTCACCGGATGTGACACCATATTTGACCAGTTTTAGTGAATGAGACGTAGTTTGGTTGTAGCAATTACCCATGTGTGATAGGGTGCGACGCCATCTTTGACCAGATGTAACTATTGTCCATGTGTGCTGACTGTACCACTAGGTGCTATTGATCAATACAAAATGAGTGCTCGAGGCGATCCTGTCAGGGAAATTGTCGCTAGTAAGGACATTAGTTTCTGAACTTAGCAGTCGGCATAACGTCTTGATCATTTCATCGATCACTTTAACCATCATCATGTCACTACACATACCATTCCCTACAATTTAAGTGATCCTTCGACCACTTGATCACTACTTCACCAGTACTTGACCACTATTTGACTATGTCCTTACTTATTTTACCATCACCGTTTCACTACACGTACCATACCCTATAATTTAAGTGGTCATTCGACTACTTGACCACTACTTGACCACTATTTGAGCACCACTTGACCAACTCTTGATCATCACCATGTCACTATACCTACTTTCACCGACAATTTAAGTAGTCACTCGACCATTTACCACTACTTGGCTACTACTTGATCACTACTTGACAACGTCACTACTTAATTTATCCATCTCTGTTTCACTACACGTACCATACCCTACAATTTTCTCACTTGAGCGGTTGACCACTGGATGAGCACTACTTGACCACTGCTTGACCCCGTTGTCGACCATTTTACCATCACCGTTTCAATATACGTACTTTTCTCTACCTTTTAAGTGTTCATTCGACCACTTGACCACTGGTTGACCGCTACTTGACCATGTCATCGATCACTTTAACCACTACCATAATCTTAGGGACATCGTCCTCTACAATTTAAGTGGTCACTCGACCACTTGACCACTACTTGACCATTGGTTGACCACTACTTGACCACTAATTTACCACCCGTTAATAATCACCATATCATTATAACCACTTTTCCCTAAAATTTCCTCACTTGACCACTACTTGACCACTACTTGACCACTGCTTGACCACTAATTTACCATCCTTTAATCATCACCATATCATTACAATCACTGTTCCCTAAAATTTCCCTAAAATTTTCGTCACTTAACCAACACTTGACCACTACTTGACCACTAATTTACCACTAATTTACCATCCTTTAACCATCACCATGTCGCTACGACCAATTTTCCCTAAAACTTTCCTTACTTGACCACTACTTGACCACCCCTTGACCATTGCTTGACCACTAATTTACCACCCTTTAATCATCACCATATCATTACAACCACTTTTTCCCTAAAATTTCCTCACTTGACCACCCCTTGACCACTGCTTGACCACTAATTTATCACCCTTTAATCATCACCGTATCATTACAACTACTTTTCCCTAAAATTTTCCTTACTTGACCACTACTTGACCACCCCTTGACCACTGCTTGACCACTAATTTATCACCCTTTAATCATCACCATATCATTACAACTACTTTTCCCTAAAATTTCCTCCCTTGACTACCACTTGACCACTACTTGACCACTGCTTGACCGCTAATACCTGGTACCCACCCCTTACCACCGAATGATACTACACTATATCCATTACAATCAGCGATCTTTAGCTTTCAAGGTTTCATTTGTAACACGTGTTATGTTAGTGAATAAGCTACTATGAACATCTACATAGCACTAATAACCACCCTTATCAACTAATTTCACTAACCCATACCCACTACTATCCCCACCGCACCTATTCCTTCTATTCGTACTATTGTACACCACCAATGCGCTAACAGTTCAAAATATTTTAACACACCACTCACCCACGTTTTTACAACCCTTTACTTAATGACTTTTCCGTATGCACCCCCTCCACGCCTGTTATGAACCGACCACCGTCACACCCGCCGGAGATTTTCCCACACTTGCCGACGTATAACTCCCCGGTACTACGTTCCAGAATTTTCCACTATGCCGCTACTTATTTAATATACATTGTATTGTTTATACATGATTTAATAAAAATTATTATATACCTGATAGTGTTTAACCCGAACCGCCTAGTCTCACCCCACGCGCCCACCCCCTCGCCACCACCCTGCACCCCGTCGTTATTTATTTTTATTTTTATTTATTTTATTTTATTTTTTAATAATTAATTAAAATGTTTATACACCCACTCAATAGTTATCTGCCCTTAGAAACATAAACACCTTAGATATGACCTAGATACCACCCCTTACCCCTTACCCAACTATATGACCGAGGAGGAGTGAAAATCAACCGAGGTCAAGGTCATTTGAGGAGGCTCCTCCAAATTCGCGCCGAAACGTGCCTCTCCTACTACTCTCGCTGTTGTTCATCTAACATTCAAAGTAGTAAGTAAGAGATAAAGAATGGACAAGCGTGTAAAAGCGACAGCTCGGATGATGGATATACTGTGGATGTGGAAACCCCGGCTTATTTCGTTGCTGTTGATCTCTGGCTAAGTGTAGTAAGTAAGAAATAAATCATGGAGATTTAAAAACATTTTTGTTGGTGTGAATATATTCTGAAAAAGTAAAGAACAAATATATTTTTTCGATGTATTCACAACTGGGCTCAACGCAAGTTCTCTAGCACCGATAAATTGCTTCGATTTCTGTAGAAATATCGACTCTGGGTCACTATTCGATGTGCCTGACTCGGTCGTGAACAGTCTATCACAGAAGTCACACCGTTTTCAAACTTCCTACTCCACTCATATACTTTCTGGACTGACAGGCACGCATCACAATACTTGATCTTCATTAGCCGACGAATTTCAATAGGTCTAACCCAGTAGTTCTCAACCGGTGGGGAATTTCCCCCCCCTCCCGGGGGAAATTTTAGGGTTTCCGGGGGGGGGGGGGGGATTAAGATTATTTCAAGCTCGCGTTAATACAAGAACCGATTGCTTGATATTGTTTTTCCCTTCATACTTTACGGTTCTGCGCGTCTCACCCTTCTCAAATTCATTTTATAACGTAAGTTGACCCGCAAATCACGTTTTATGTAGACGTCTAGACTTGTTTTAGTATGTGCTATTAAATTTAGCTTCAACTATTACGTATACTGTGTAAGAGTGGGGGATTTTTAGAGAGAAAAAACGAAACGGGGGGGGGGGGGGGGGGAATGACGTTCTGAAAATATGGTGAAGGGGGGCACGGGCCAAAAAATGTTGAAAAATCACTGATTAACTAAAAAAAACAACGAGATAACATAACGCTGCTACTCTTTGGTGCGTGTAAACAGTGGGGCGGCCATCTTTAAACTGTCCTTACGACGTCACAGTGTTCGTCTACACTGTGATGTCACGCGCGGAACATTCTTGACATGCTTAACAACAATATTGTCAGATTACAAGACAATGGCATGGTTATTGTAATTTCTATCGCATTTTAAAGAATTTTATTTGAAACCCCTTGTGTATCCTTACTAATTTACATATACATATATATACACACAAACGTGGCAAACTGAGATACTGATGTTATCTGTAATATTTCGGTTTCCCAGGTTTGGCACAACCATCGTTAACAATATAATATCACACAGTTTGTTCCTGCAGCCAGGCGCCGTTGTCATTTGGAGATGACAGGTTCGAATCCCGGTCGGTAACAATAGCTTTCAATATCTATGTTGTTTAGTGCGTCCTCTAGACTCTACTTCATTCTTCTTTCTTCTATGAGCGCCAATCAATACATGTGTGTTTATTTATTAGCAATATAGTATATATCTATAACGATATCACCAATCCTCCCTGTCAATTAAATCCTCCAACAATAGAGCAACCATACCGGAGATGATGTCCTGTGTGGTATGCGTGTAAATGTATGTAAATTAGGACGGATATCTCTCTCCCGATATCTCCACCACAGAGCTTGCCCTGTTGCCCGACATAATTACACGGTCTTAAATTTCCACAACCGGATACAACATTGTAGAACCCACACGCAGTTTAAACTCTTGTGATGTGATTAAGCTAGTTTAAGCGCTTGGTTTATCCACGCATCCGTGAGCCACAATGTTGAGTTCATATATTTAAGATGATTTCAACCACACAGTCAATAACAATCTGCATTTCGCATACTTTATTCTGCGAACAATAATAGATTGCTCAAATATATCGAAGAATTAAATATTAGTTAATTCCAGCCGTGGCTATGCAAACAGAATGACTTCCTGCTAAGTGTTAGACTTCCGTGCATATACTAAACATAATACATCCAACATAATATATGCCTCTGCAGTATGTACCTGGCGTGACGTAGAGAAATATGCCAGACGAGAAATCAAATAATATTTTATTCATGGCGTCTGTGTCTGTAACACTAAAAAGGCTGGGCAGCAAATAATAATATTTATATAAACAATGCCAGGTTCATGAACTAAAAAAGTAGTTTAAAAGTCGACAGGGTCGACTTCATTGCACCGGGTTTTATCCCATATGGCTCAGTCTCTTTCCGCAGGGCGGAAAGCATCGCACAAAGCACGAACTCCTTAGCTTTAGCGATGACCGACAGGAGTCTCCGAAAAATTCCACTCGTGAACCGAAGGACGCGGCCGGAATCGAACCCACAACCTTCGGAGCCCGAGTCAAACGGCCTGACCACTTCACCACGGAGACTCCCGAGTTCATGAACTTCAGACACCAGGGGTGATCAGAGAGTTATCATCGCCGATGCCTGCGCCAGACCAGACATAGGAAGAAGAAGGCAGAAAATTGACCTAGAACCTGCTCCAGACACAGTAAGAATAAGACAGACAGTTGACCTGGAACTTACTCCAGACCAGACATAGGAAGAACAAGACGGGCAGTTGACCTGAAACCTGCTTCAGACGAGACACAGTAAGAATAAGACAGACAGTTGACCTGGAACTTACTCCAGACCAGACATAGGAAGAACAAGACGGGCAGTTGACCTGAAACCTGCTTCAGACGAGACACAGGAAGAATAAGACAGACAGTTGACCTGGTACCTGCTCCAGACGAGACACAGGAAGAATAAGACAGACAGTTGACATGAAACCTGCTTCAGACGAGACACAGGAAGAACAAGACAGACAGTTGACCTGGTACCTGCTCCAGACGAGACACAGGAAGAATAAGACAGACAGTTGACCTGAAACCTGCTTCAGACGAGACACAGGAAGAACAAGACAGACAGTTGACCTGGTACCTGCTCCAGACGAGACACAGGAAGAATAAGACAGACAGTTGACCTGAAACCTGCTTCAGACGAGACACAGGAAGAACAAGACAGACAGTTGACCTGAAACCTGCTTCAGACGAGACACAGGAAGAACAAGACAGACAGTTGACCTGAAACCTGCTCCAGACGAGACACAGGAAGAACAAGACAGACAGTTGACCTGAAACCTGCTTCAGACGAGACACAGGAAGAACAAGACAGACAGTTGACCTGGTACCTGCTCCAGACGAGACACAGGAAGAACAAGACAGACAGTTGACCTGAAACCTGCTTCAGACGAGACACAGGAAGAACAAGACAGACAGTTGACCTGAAACCTGCTCCAGACGAGACACAGGAAGAACAAGACAGACAGTTGACCTGAAACCTGCTTCAGACGAGACACAGGAAGAACAAGACAGACAGTTGACCTGAAACCTGCTTCAGACGAGACACAGGAAGAACAAGACAAACAGTTGACCTGAAACCTGCTTCAGACGAGACACAGGAAGAACAAGACAGACAGTTGACCTGAAACCTGCTCAAGACGAGACACAGGAAGAACAAGACAGACAGTTGACCTGAAACCTGCTTCAGACGAGACACAGGAAGAACAAGACAGACAGTTGACCTGAAACCTGCTTCAGACGAGACACAGGAAGAACAAGACAGACAGTTGACCTGAAACCTGCTTCAGACGAGACACAGGAAGAACAAGACAGACAGTTGACCTGAAACCTGCTTCAGACGAGACACAGGAAGAACAAGACAGACAGTTGACCTGAAACCTGCTTCAGACGAGACACAGGAAGAACAAGACAGACAGTTGACCTGAAACCTGCTCCAGACGAGACACAGGAAGAACAAGACAGACAGTTGACCTGAAACCTGCTTCAGACGAGACACAGGAAGAACAAGACAGACAGTTGACCTGAAACCTGCTTCAGACGAGACACAGGAAGAACAAGACAGACAGTTGACCTGAAACCTGCTCCAGACGAGACACAGGAAGAACAAGACAGACAGTTGACCTGAAACCTGCTTCAGACGAGACACAGGAAGAACAAGACAGACAGTTGACCTGAAACCTGCTTCAGACGAGACACAGGAAGAACAAGACAGACAGTTGACCTGAAACCTGCTTCAGACGAGACACAGGAAGAACAAGACAGACAGTTGACCTGAAACCTGCTTCAGACGAGACACAGGAAGAACAAGACAGACAGTTGACCTGAAACCTGCTCCAGACGAGACACAGGAAGAACAAGACAGACAGTTGACCTGACACCTGCTTCAGACGAGACACAGGAAGAACAAGACAGACAGTTGACCTGAAACCTGCTTCAGACGAGACACAGGAAGAACAAGACAGACAGTTGACCTGAAACCTGCTTCAGACGAGACACAGGAAGAACAAGACAGACAGTTGACCTGAAACCTGCTTCAGACGAGACACAGGAAGAACAAGACAGACAGTTGACCTGAAACCTGCTCCAGACGAGACACAGGAAGAACAAGACAGACAGTTGACCTGAAACCTGCTTCAGACGAGACACAGGAAGAACAAGACAGACAGTTGACCTGAAACCTGCTCCAGACGAGACACAGGAAGAACAAGACAGACAGTTGACCTGAAACCTGCTCCAGACGAGACACAGGAAGAACAAGACAGACAGTTGACCTGAAACCTGCTTCAGACGAGACACAGGAAGAACAAGACAGACAGTTGACCTGAAACCTGCTTCAGACGAGACACAGGAAGAACAAGACAGACAGTTGACCTGAAACCTGCTTCAGACGAGACACAGGAAGAACAAGACAGACAGTTGACCTGAAACCTGCTTCAGACGAGACACAGGAAGAACAAGACAGACAGTTGACCTGAAACCTGCTCCAGACGAGACACAGGAAGAACAAGACAGACAGTTGACTTGAAACCTGCTTCAGACGAGACACAGGAAGAACAAGACAGACAGTTGACCTGAAACCTGCTTCAGACGAGACACAGGAAGAACAAGACAGACAGTTGACATGAAACCTGCTTCAGTCGAGACACAGGAAGAACAAGACAGACAGTTGATCTGAAACCTGCTTCAGACGAGACACAGGAAGAACAAGACAGACAGTTGACCTGAAACCTGCTTCAGACGAGACACAGGAAGAACAAGACAGACAGTTGACCTGGAACCTGCTTCAGACGAGACACAGGAAGAACAAGACAGACAGTTGACCTGGAACCTGCTTCAGACGAGACACAGGAAGAACAAGACAGACAGTTGACCTGAAACCTGCTTCAGACGAGACACAGGAAGAACAAGACAGACAGTTGACCTGAAACCTGCTTCAGACGAGACACAGGAAGAACAAGACAGACAGTTGACCTGGAACCTGCTTCAGACGAGACACAGGAAGAACAAGACAGACAGTTGACCTGAAACCTGCTTCAGACGAGACACAGGAAGAACAAGACAGACAGTTGACCTGGAACCTGCTTCAGACGAGACACAGGAAGAACAAGACAGACAGTTGACCTGAAACCTGCTTCAGACGAGACACAGGAAGAACAAGACAGACAGTTGACCTGGTACCTGCTCCAGACGAGACACAGGAAGAACAAGACAGACAGTTGACCTGGTACCTGCTCCAGACGAGACACAGGAAGAACAAGACAGACAGTTGACCTGAAACCTGCTTCAGACGAGACACAGGAAGAACAAGACAGACAGTTGACCTGGAACCTGCTTCAGACGAGACACAGGAAGAACAAGACAGACAGTTGACCTGAAACCTGCTTCAGACGAGACACAGGAAGAACAAGACAGACAGTTGACCTGGTACCTGCTCCAGACGAGACACAGGAAGAACAAGACAGACAGTTGACCTGGAACCTGGTGACGCAGTTTTCACCAATCAGATTTTCTATTGGGGTTGTACGCTCGCTTTGAAGTCAAGCCTAGTCCACACAGGTAGTACAACTTCTAGTAGCTTCCACTCCTGGAGACTGATGTTTACGTGAGATTAGCGTTGCCTATTACCCGTGTTGTAACGGTGAGGGATTCTAGGTTAGGAGTAAAGAGTTAAGGAATGCTGCGCATTCCTTGACTAGGGGGAAAACCATAGTGAACGTGTGTGCACGAATGAAGAAGGGTATCTAGGAAAACACACACGTCACTTGGGGGCCAGCGAGAACAGATGTCAACACCGAGAAGGGAGTCTCCATCATATGTGCTGAGCTAGAATGATTCATCAATAAAATCCTTTTCTAACAACGCGAAGACTGACTTGTCTGGTGCTATACGTTCACGATCATAGCCTTTGTGTGTAGCACTGTCACACGAGGCTGATTTGGTGCCTTTGACCTACGAAACATGGGAGGTCGCGGAGAGAGAATACCGCCATAGCTATGTCGGGCATGTCTGGAGAAGTAATTAATTTGAAAAACAACAGATGAAAGCCGACTGTTGGTAGCTGTTCTGGGTTTGCACTAGATTCCTGATTAAGAAGGAGATCCAATTTCAAGGTCAGCGCTAAAGAAAAGGTTTGAGTGATACTTATTTTTTTGAAAGACTGATGTTATTGCATAATTATGAAATTAGTTGGAGAACTGACCAACGCAAAATGCTATAAGTAATGCCGTTCTGCATCAAAAATCAGTAAGAAAAAAATGAGTTTTAACCCGTGGGACTGTTGAAGGTGAACTCAAGGTTATGGTACGAATTCCAGAATTATGAAATCAAGGTCTGCAATACTTTATACAGTCACTTCTTTCAACTTGTTTCAACTATTTAAACTGACCATGGCGAGAGTTCCACATGAAAATAAGAGACTGGATAGCGTCAGCTTTAAGTCCAGTTGTTGTTGACTGGATTACGTTTGATATATATGAAAGTCACAGATTGCTGCTGGAAAATAAGTTTTTTTTTGCTGAAGTCGTGAGCAATTGTCGCTTCTTGCATGAAGGTGAACTTATCTGAAGGGAATCTACAGTAATCGAGCAGGTAATCAAAGTCTTGTTGCGAGCCTGATATCGAGCGTGATCAACGTCGGGAAATAATTGGAAATAATCTGAATTCGACTTCGAGTAAATTAGTAAGGAAAGAAATCCAGAGGCTCTTCGTTGTTCTAATCATTTTAACGAGCTTGATTAGAGTCCTTTTTTTATGTGGTGTAGGAAATTTTGAATCAGGAGGTCATTTAAATTCTTTTATCAAAATTCAGGGTTGAAACAGGAATATTTCTTCGTCAGGATCTTCGATTGGAGGATTTAGTTAAGTTAATTAGATAATATTAGAATAATTAACAGATTGTGTATTGTTGCTGGGTTTGAAATCAATATTGTTGAAATATTTGTATATTGCTTGATAATTATAAATTTTAGGATGGAATCCCAAGATTTTTCACAGGTACTGACTGGCGGACATAGAAGAAGAGGGAACGTAAAAATGGATGAATTGATCCATCCATTCAGAAGAAATACAGCACAGATACATTCACTAGATAAAGTGAGAAAGTCGGTAAGAGAAACGGTAGGTAATACAAATAACACAAATATGGTTTGTTGGAGTTGTGGTCAGAGGGGACACGCTTTTGGATTTTGTAGTAACAGATGTGCTCAGTTTAATGCACAGAATAGAAGTGTGAATAGTAGAACAAATGAGAGTTTTCGAGAAATGCAAAGAAGACGTGGAGTTAATCAAACTAGCGCAGAAATTATGACACTGGTAAGAAATTATAGAAGACAACGTAGTCGAGGTTTCCAATCGAATGGCCAGTATGATACCATTACGCCAAGGCCACATAAAAACTCAACCTGTTTTAGAAAACAACCGCTTTATAACAACGACAGAAACTGTCACAGATGGAATGTAAACGACGTGATGAGAACACGAAGGTATGAAGAGAGACAACATGGCAAGCCAGAGGAAAATAGTTGGCAGAGACAGAATTTTTATAAGAAAAGATGGAACTGGCCATCTAATAGTGAGGAGCAGAAAACATTACGAAATCAATGGTTTGAAATCAGAAGATTGAGATATGCACTCGCAAAGTCAAACAAAGGAGAAAATCAGCATCAGACTAATAGAACCTTAGCTGATGATCGACAGGTATTTTCAATTTTTAGGGGTAGACAGGAAAGAGAGACACAGACGCAGGCAGGTAATACGATAGAAAATAGTACGCAGACTCAGGTAGATATTGTAGAGAAAAATACCCAAGTAAGGGGAACGCAGACTATTAGGACGCTAGAAGTTGCAGCACCACCTCAAGTGAAATTTGATAAGCTTGCGCCAGTCAAAATTAAAGAGCATGTTCCGGCAGAACGTAAGCCGCCGTTAAAACCAAGAAACCCCAGGATGAAAATTAGAAAAAGTGCTGGGACTAGGACTGCTGCGACCAGTCTATTAGTAAATGTAGGAGATGACACGACAGAGGCATCAGACTTGTCAGAGTGGGACGTTAAATGTATTCCCGACCGGAGGGGTGATAGTTCCAACTATAAGGATGTTGCTTTCTCCTCTACAGCATATAGTAAACAAGCTGGGAGAACAACTCGTGTGACAGTGCTACACACAAAGGCTATGATCGTGAACGTATAGCACCAGACAAGTCAGTCTTCGCGTTGTTAGAAAAGGATTTTATTGATGAATCATTCTAGCTCAGCACATATGATGGAGACTCCCTTCTCGGTGTTGACATCTGTTCTCGCTGGCCCCCAAGTGACGTGTGTGTTTTCCTAGATACCCTTCTTCATTCGTGCACACACGTTCACTATGGTTTTCCCCCTAGTCAAGGAATGCGCAGCATTCCTTAACTCTTTACTCCTAACCTAGAACCCCTCACTGTTACAATACCTCCCCTTCTTCAAAGAGAATTTTTCCTTGAAAAAATCTCAACCCCACTTTTAATTAGTTAACCTTACCTCTCTATACTACAATAACAACAATTCTATATATTTCCTAAGTCAATTCTCCTATCTCCTCATAGCCAATTGCTACCCAGAGATCATAATATCGAAACTCTCTACAAAACTCGTCATAAAGTTCTCTAGAAAACTTTCTACAAAACTCTCCATAAAATTCCCCACAAGACAAAAGTCTCCATAAGCGAACCGCTTTTAACTTTAAAACGTCCATCTAAATTATGATTGACAAAACTGAAGATATTCCCCTTATCCTTTAATTTCCCCCTTATTCACATTCTCACTCTCTCAGTATTCTAGGATAGACAGGAAAAAATAGCTAGATTAGATTTGTGTAGGTGCGCACCTGAAATCAATAAAAGTAAGGAAAAAGTAAGAAAGTAAGAAGTAATCACCTTTCTCTTCCCATACATTCTCAAAACTTTATCAAAAAATAAAGTTTCAAAATTTATCTTCAGTTTCCGTCAATAATAATTGTTATTATCAAAAAAGTATGTTAATCCAAAACTGCCAGCCTTTGTATTATTCAGACCAACAATTTCCTGTTTACCTTTCCTTCAACCACAAAAACTTCCTAACTGTTAAGTACAGTCTTCTTCTTCCAATATGCAGTTAAATGCCAAATTTCAACCTGGCATTCCCCCCATATTCTCCCCTTAAACGCTGTTCAATCCAGCTCCTATTATAAACCTTGTATATACATTGCATACCCCACATGTATAACTACATACCCCTCCATTGCTACTGCACTTCACTAACTACTATTTTAATTCATCTTCTAACTGAACTTCAAAGTAATAATCATTTTAACCACCCTTAGGGTAACTCAATCAACCCAAAACATCGTAAAAATAACCATCTAAGTTAACTTATTTTCACATTTCATAAAACACAATTGAAGTCCCAACAATTGAACAAAGCATTTCAATCCCCTCATCATATTTATCCCCCCACATTAATCAATGTACACATACATTATAAATTTCAAGACCAATTTCTGAGTACCCAATAATAATTTTCCGCTTTAGAAAAATTCCATCAAGTACCTTTGTAAACACAAAATTATCGTGTCCAACTTCTTCTTCTATCTGCTATCTGCAGAACCCTATATCACTCTTTTCATCTATCACTTCTCCATTTCTTTAATAACCTCAAATTTTTTTCAATAATTGCAATATCTACATCAATGTCTCCAACCTCTCGAGGAGAGCTATCTTCTTTCATATCAGCTTCTTCATCAGTTTCTGACTTTTCATCCATCTCTTGTTCCCCATCTGTATATCCATTACTAGCAACCGCTAATCTCTTCCTTTCTACATCCAATCTAATTTTTCTGTCTTGCCGTCTCAACAGATTTTCAAAAAGTGGCATCTCTTCTTCACTCGAAGAATTCTCTCTAAGTTTCCTTTGCCTCTTAATTTCTTTTTCTTTCTGTCTATCCAACTTTCTTTTTACTGCTTGTCTTGTATTCATAAATGGAGGTTCAATATTTTCCCTAACTGACTCTTCACTCATATAATCGTCATACACATTATTTTCCTCTGTCATGACTGTTTTTGGTAATGTTTCTTCTTCGTTTAGTTGCTGTATTTTCAAAACAGGTCCTATATAGGTCATACCATGCCATTTCATCTTCTGAGTAATCACTAACTGATGTTTACGTGAGATTAGCGTTGCCTATTACCCGTGTCCCTCGCCATCAGGCGAATTCATTCCGACTTTTGAGGTGCTTTAATTTACGTCCCCAAGTCAACATTTTAATCTAGCTGACAGGTGTAAGGATTGAACCTCGGCATCAGCACACCGGATGTTTTAGAAACAGCGCTGGTGTCCATTTGATCACGCTGACTTCCTGTACAATTCATCATTTCATCTACAAAACTGAAAGTGTTCTGATTATTATCTCCAGATGCTGGACCGCTTTGTTTGCAAATATCTCTACGCCAAACCCAAACACACTCCCTGAGAGCAATTTCCAAGCTGTCGCTACTCTGTACTTACGTGTGTGTCAAGTGTTCAGAGAACACCAGCCTACGCTGAAATATGCTAATAAAGTGTGTCAGATGTTTGACACACAGTTGAGGGTCACGTGGTAGAACTATCATATCAATGCATAGACAAGATCGAACGAGGGGCCAGCCACCGATGGATTAATCTTGACAAGTGGAAGATGATAACAAACAAACCAAGACCCACCACCAATGGTTTAATCTTGACAAGTGAAAGGTTATATCAAACATAGAGTTATCTTATGGATGGGAGGACAACACAGCCGACTGGATAAAAGCGCTCGTTCTTAAACTTCCGTTGCGCTGATGCCGAGGTCGCGCCGACTTACCTCCTTTAAGCAAGGAACATCTTCAAAGCTGGCAATCATAATGCTGGAACTATGTATCAATCGGGAAAGACAGCACATGTGGTAGACGAAAACATTACATACCACGAGATTAGCATTTTGAGATTATGCGAAACAGGCTGGAGGGAAACAGACAACAAGTTTCTACCACAGATGAAACAGTGATTTTCTTATAGGACAATGAACCTCACAATGAAGGGGTGGACATGCTAGCTAAAGAGTCAGAGAAAGCATTAAAAGCACGGCGAGCAGTGAGTTCTTTAATAATAACAGTAGCATTTAGAACCAAAGAAAAAGACTGTAAACATGAAAGCGATCCAGTGTTGCGCACCAAAAAGTGGTGTGGATGGATCAGTTAACGATTATTGCATGTAACTTAAAACTACTGTAGGCAATAAAAAAAAAATTGGAATCATGAAAACTTTGATAGGTAACCTAAATGCCAAGACGGGATCCGATAACACTCGCTAGGAAGAAATCATAGGGAAAGATAGACCTTGGGGTCATGGACGAAAACTATTCAGCAAGTTTTGCGCAGTAAATAAGTTGAGTTGAATTGAGTCACGAACCGACATCAAAGCACTGTGGGCATCCCCATAAGTGCTGCGTTCTCATCTTCAACAACCATCGAAGAGTATCCCCATACGTGCTGCGTTCTCATCTTCAACAACCATCACAGAGTCCCAACACTAATGTTACCAGTAGCAGTGTGACTATGTGTCCGTCTGGCCCTCCCTCAGAGTCCCGACAGCCTCAACCATCCCACAGCCCAGAGAGCACCACAAGACAGACGCCCATTTGGCTCAAGGACACCACCCATCTCTGCACACCAGTCGATCACTTTTGTTTGTTGTGTCCTGCAACTCCTTGCGCTATTTGCACCCTGTGTCTCCACTGCCTGTACGTAAGGACATCATCTGCAAAATGAGTCACATTCCTAGACGGAAGTAACCATTCATCCGTCATGTGCCATGCCGGTAAGCGTGGGTGGTCATGTTCTGCCATCTCAACCGATCACCAGAGTCGTGGATCAGCTCCGTGTTTCTGTCTCGACCAAGCCACGTGGCCATGACATCCAGATATTTACTTCTCGGTCTTCCCCTTGGTCTATTCCCTTCGATCTTGCCAGTTGTCACAAAGTTCTCCAAATCATTTCTCATAACATGCCCAAAAAATTGTGACTGAATTGAAGTAACCACTATACGGAATATACGGAAAATAAAATTGATAATATACGTATTAAAAACATACTTAGATAACTTCTAAATGGCGTAACAGTTTATAAAGGGGCAGACCATATCATGTTTGTTGATTACCGCTCTAGGCTGTATCAGTCTCGGAACACTCACGTGACGTACAGCAAACGTGAACATCGCGTATACAGTTGACAAGATCCGGGCTGGTTGTAATGACTTCATGAACATACCAACATGACATGGCGTAATTAAGTCAGTCAGTCAGTCAGTCAGTCAGTCAGTCAGTCAGTCAATCAAATAATTCAGCCAGTTAGTCAGTGAGTCAGTCAGTCAGTCAGTAACGAAGTAAGTCAGTCAGTAGGCAAGTAAGTAAGTAAGTAAGTAAGTAAGTAAGTAAAACAAGTAAATAAGTAAGTGAGTAATTAAATAAGTAAGTGAGTAATTAAGTAAGTAAATAAGTTGGGGGGTACGGGGTGTCAGTCATTGGTAGTACCTTGGTAAGGATGACTCTCACGCTCTTTTAAGGGCCCATCCCCCACTGGTCCAAGCCTGACATCCAGCTCACGCCTGTGGCTACTAGTAGCTGTCAGCATGCGACAGCGGCCACCCCTCGGGCAACAGCTGTGACGGGCTGGCTAAACCAGGCGTGGGTAGCCGATTTGGTGTCAAACTAATTAGTGAACCAGGGTATGCCTACCCAGCATGTGAAGACAGGATTCGGCAGACTGCGTGGAAGAAATCATCGTTGATTCAACGGGCAAGACGCCGTTTACCTGCAACGCGTTGTTGAACATAATGAGCACGGCAAGGCAAATAGAGTGCCCTGGTCATCCACTGACCTGTATTCGTCTCCAGTCGTTTTGACTTGTCTTGCCACTGGACGCAGATGGATTCAGGCAAGAGAGTGAGGTCGACGAATTGCGCAACACTTCATAACTTTAATCCAGTTCATCGCGCAAGTCATTCTAATTCATCATGGCCCATGGGAGACTGTTGCCAAAGACCGAAATTCGTGGCGTACATCATTACGCAAGGGTGCAGCCAATAGTGAAGCAACCAGGACTGCAAGAGCTGTGAAGAAATGGCTGGACAGAAAAACCACTGCAGGAGATCCTCCTCCTGGAACGTCAAGCATTCTTTGCCCACATTGTCAAAGAACATTTCGAGCCAAAATAGGCCTTATCGGCCATCTTAGAACTCACGGCTCCATACTTTCAATCTCACTGCATGAAATGAATGGTCATCATCATTCTTGATGGAGAAAGAACACAACAACAAGTAAGTAAGTAAGTAAGTAAGTAAGTAAGTAAGTAAGTAAGTGAGTAAAGTAAGTAAGTAAGTGAGTAAATAGGTAAGTAAGTAAGTAAAATAAGTAACTAACTAAGTAATTAAGTAAGAAAGTGAATAAGTAAAGTAAGTATGTAATTAAGTAAGTAAGTAAAGTAAGTAAGTAAGTAAGTAAGTAAGTAAGTAAGCAAAGTAAGTTCGTAAGTAAGTTCGTAAGTAAGTAAGTAAGTAAGTAAGTAAGTAAGTAAGTAAGTACGAATTAAATAAGTAAGTAAGTAAGCAAAGTAAGTATGTAAATAAAAAGGTAAAGTACAGTAAGTAAGTAAGTAATTAGGTAAGTAAGGAATTAGATACGTCAGGCAGTCAGCCTGTCAGCCAGTCAGTCAGTCAGTCAGTCAGTTCCTGTCATCGTCTTGCTCATGTCTAGGTATCTGAGCTCGGGTTCACACAGGCAACAATAACTCCGTTCAATATGATATCGAACATTTATTGTATTTCAATATACAGTGCGTTGGCGCAGTGGGTTAACAATCCCGCGCTGTGTTACATATCACAGATAGTTGACATCATCACACATAGTTATCATACAACATTCTAGCAAACTATCTAGCCTATGTCTATATATCTATTGATATCTATTGAGTCCCTCTAAGGCAGGCCCTGTTGTCTCTCTGAAGTCCGTCTGTCCTCTGCCGGTCCACACGTGTCCCAATCCGACACGGGTGGTAACTCTGTCCGAGTTCCTCGTGGACCCCGCAATAGGCGGGCCACATCAGTGTCCACGGGACCATGGACTCAATGACCAGTCCTTCGAGAAGGCTCTAGATTACTCTGGCCTCGAGTGACTCACTTCTATCCCTTGGGCGGGAGTTGCAGCCCTTTAATTAATATCTATAAATGTGAGGCGGTGACAGGATTCCCCCCTCTCCCCTGATATGATGGGTTGTTATAGGGTAATTAGATCTGTTCTAATTCTGTCACCGAATCACAAACAGTCGGTGTTTGTAGTTTGGTGGATAATAACTTGGTAACCTACATACTGGCATCAAAACTCATGTATTCTCCCATACACCACTTCTCTGATTTGGTGAAGAGATCACTCTCTCTCCTGTGTCCTTAAAAATGCTTAGCTGACCGAAGTTACGTGACGTTTAGTAGTTGTTTTTACAACCCGTCCTTCTCATAGTACCCCACTGATACCAAGACAATTAACCTCTGTATTAAAGAGGATTAACAAGACCGAAGTCCTGGCTAATTAAGTACACCTTCAAATCTTGATCTGTGTGTGCATTTCAATACACTTTTACTCTCGTATGTTGTATAATGCTAAATATGTAGTTACGTTGTTATTTTATCCCCTTAGACTACATGTGTCCCTGTTGGCTTGTTAGTGTGTTGACTAATAAGTTGCTGTTTCTAATAAAGTGATTGTATTTTAAATTGATAGTGTTCAGTTTTAAGGTTTGTGTAAAGTGTGTGCTGAATGTGTGGCTTATTTCCAAGCGTCACGAGTTGGGATAACCTCAATCATGAATTACTCCACTGTGTGCAATACATGATCAGGCATTCCAAGTAGTGGTGCTTAGATGTATCCTAACTACTAAACTAAGTATCTTAAACTAACTACTAAACTAAGTATATTAAACTAACTACTAAACATGTATCAACAATTTAGACAAGTCATGCAATTTTACATGAAAGAAGCAGACAAATTAAAATAAATACGTTTTGCGTACAATTTGTCCGCTCAGTATATCGTTCTCTCATTTAATTCATTCACGCTGTCATTCACTCACCTTTCATTCCAAATAGTATTTGGTTAAAATATATAATTAAAGTTGAGGTAAGTGTTATTGCCCTTAGAAAAAATGGACTAGGCGATATTTGCCCTTTAAGAAAATACGTACTTTTTGTACGATGACTCAAAAATGGGTTATAATTTACACAGAGACAATTGTATAGGACGGTCCTTTAGCCTATGAATGGACCCGCCTGTAATATTATAGTAGAATATGTAAAAATTACAGGTTAACACATTTTATATACATAATTAATGCAAATATAATACATATTTAATACTAAAGTAATTAATTAATTAAGTAACTAAATCCAACGATGATGTGCGCGTTGTCCTCCTGTTGTTAGCGTGTAGTGCCATGAATGTTAAAGTTAGTATGGCTGTCTCTTGAGTGTTGTAGTCGAAGTAGTTCTGTTTCGGCTGTTTGCAAAGTCTCGTAGCAACAGCAAGTATGGATTGTTCTCAATGTCCCGTATAAAGTGTTCTTACAGTATTCAGAGTCAGTTCACAGGTTGATATTATTGGTTGAAACACAGTTAACGTTTCTTGCTGGGATCGTTCTAGAGCTTGGGCACTTGATAGTATAGCTCTTAAAGTATAGCTCTTAAAGTATAGCTCTTAAAGTTTCATGTTCGTGGGTGTCGTAAGTAACCTATTCACTGAGGTGTTATTACTTCTAAATGAAAGTACTCTAGCAGGTGTAGAGTTACACTGTTATATGAAACAGACTAAAATATCACAGTTTTAGTATGGCGAATGGTTGATGTGCCAAATGTTATTCTACTGGCGCATTCGTTTGCCGTGATAAAAGGTCAGCAATAATGTTGTCGGTGCCTCTGATATGGCGGTTTTCGAAGTCGAAATCTTGAAGAAGAAGACACCATCTTTTTAAACGATGGTTTTTAGGTGACCCTTGGTTAAGGACCAACAATGGCGAATTGTCAGTGAGTACAACAAAGTGACTACCTAAGAGGAACTTAGATAATCTCAATACACAAAATAGTAGGCTTAAAGCCTCCAATTCCACTGTAGCATACCGGATCTCTGCCTTCTTTAGTTTACGGCTTACGTAGAGAATCGGGTGTCTCACTCCATCCACTTCTTGCATTAGACATCCTCCTATTGCGATAGCACTCGCATCTGTGGTCAAAATAAAGGGTAAATTTATGTTGGGTAATCGTAAGACTGGTGGATTAGAAAAAATACGTTTCAATCTACACATTGCATCGTCTAAGCTGGTACTTTTACAAATTTTTGATGGATGATCTTTAGTTAACATATCAGAAAAGACTGAGGTAAGTTCTGCCCAATGTGGAATAAATTTAGAATAATAGTTAATAAGACCTAGTAAACTTCTAATTTGTTTCTTTGTGGTAGGCACTTCTAGATTAAGAATCTTGGAAACAATTTATCATCTGTCAACAATTTGCCTTCAGAAATTCTATGACCAAGGAAGTCTATTTGTCTATAGCCTAATTCAACCTTGGAAGGTTTGATAGTAAGTCCAAAAAGAGAGATTTGGTTGAAGACTTGTTTGAGGGTAAGTAAGTGAGAAGTCATATTAGAAGAATGGATGAATATATCATCAATATAGGCTTCAACATCTTTAATTCCGTGTAATAACAATCTAGTTAATCTAACAAATATGGCCGGCGCGTTCTTGAGACCAAATGGAAGATATAGCCATTCGTACAAACCGAGGGGTGTTGCGAATGCTATTATATGTCTAGAAGCAGGGTGTAGTGGCACTTGCCAATATCCTTTCGCTAAATCAGTCTTGGAAAATAAGGATGATTGAGCCATATTTAAAATGAGATCTTCACAACTGTTCATTGGCTCTGCATCCGTTGTGGTTCTTGTATTTAATACCCTATAGTCGATGCACAAACGGATTGTCTGGTCCTTCTTTTTCACCAGGACAATCGGTGAAGAATATTGAGACATCGATTTTTGAATTATTCAATTTTTCTCTAAATCTAAAATTTCTTTGTCTAAATTTGCTCTGTAATGGAGAGGAATAGAATATGGTCTACATTTAACCGGTGTCAGATCTGTCAGCACAATTGAATGTGTTATCTTGTCAGTGCGTCCAGGTTTGTTAGAAAAGATAGATTTATACTCGTTAAGGAGAGTCAAAATGTCTTGTCACTGTTGTTGTGTCAAAGTGTCAGAGATATGTATGTCACTTATACTCCCGTCGTCAGTCATAATTGGTACCGGGATTTCAGTATTGTCCACGTCTGTCTGATTTATCACAGATGCTACTGTTTGTAAATTGTCCTCAATGTCATTGTCGTCGTCGTCGAGATCAATCGTTGTCAATATGTCGTCAAATTTGTCGTCGTTGTCGATATCACAGATTGTCGGTAATGTCCATATGTCTTCGTCGTTTTTGTCGTCGTAAGAGTGTGTCGTTAACGATGCTTCATTTGTCGAGGTGTCATTCCGTTGGGAACTTGTCGTTTCGTTTCTGTCATCAGTTCGCTGCGTCTGCTCAGTCGTGTCCGTGTCCTGTCTAGCATAGTATGGTTTCAACATATTTACATGGAATATTTTCAACTTTCCATTTAAAGAGATTTCGTAATCAACTTCCGAAATTCTTCTAATAATCTTAAAAGGTCCCTGCCAAGAGGTTGATAGTAAATCTCTTTTGTCAGGTAGCAGTAGTAAAATATCCTGACCTGGATTTAGTACAATTGTTTTTGCACCTCTGTTGGCGTACTGCCTGTACTTAAAACCTTTCTCCTGTAGTGATGTTCTGGCCAATATACAGGAACGTATGATTTTGTCTCTGGTGTCAGTGACTAAATCATAGGTAGAAATGGGTAGTTGGATATTTACAGGTTGTGATATGATATCTTTGTAAATAGTTATAGGTCCTCTTGGGTTCGCTCCATACATCAATTCGAAGGGAGAGAACCCTGTGCTTGATTGCGGGACTTCTCTATATGCGAACAGCACCGTTGGGAGGAGTATGTCCCAATCGGCTGGATTTTCAGCTGTCACTTTAGATAGCATATGTTTCAGGTCCCCATTTAGTTTCTCGCAGATACCATTTGCGGCCGGTCGATAGGGACTGGTGAAACATTGCTTGATGCCTAGTAACTTAGTTACCGATTGAGTGGCATTCGATATGAACTGGGTTCCTCTATCAGAAATTATTTTCTCCGGGAAGCCAAAACGGGAGAAAATATTTAATAATATGTCCGTCACATCCTTAGAGGAGATAGATCTTAATGGAAGCATTTCTGGCCATCTCGTACATACATCAATAAGAGTAAAAATATATCTATTCCCTTTACTTGAAATGTGATTCAACGGACCTACTAGGTCAACTGCCACGATTTGGAAAGGCCTCGAGGCAGTTGTCGTTGATTGGACTTCTGCCGTAGGGTTTTTCCCCTTTTTCACCAGTTTCTGACATATATCACAAGATCTACAAAAGGTTTTTATATCTTGGCAAAATTTTGGCCAATAAAACTGGGTCAGGACCCTAGCCCTGGTCTTTTCGTACCCCATATGACCTCCAAAAGGTGAGTCATGGGCTATCTTTAGAACTTTGTCTCGATGTGCTTGTGGTAACACTACTTGCTGTATCGTCGTCTGCTTTGTTGTGTAAATTCTAGTTAATACATTGTTCTGTAGCCTAAATGTCCACGATGCGTTCTTGGTTAATTTTGGTTTAAGTCCTACTAACTTAAAATATGGTGAAAGTGTAGGATCTGCTTTCTGTTCCTCTCCAAAATTCGTGTTTGGTAGTGTTTGGTGCTATAATTTCTAGTGATTCCTGCAGTTGGTCGGTGTTGGTTTTATGGGTTGTCTGTCGTGTTATTGCATTTGTGTGTTGTGTGTGTTGTTGCACATCTACAGGCTTGGTACTTGGTAGATCGGTAGCATCCTCAATTCGAGGTTTTAATTTGGTCGTATCACTGACAGATTCGACCGCCCCTGCATTGTACACCTCGGTGAATTCTTTCTGAATTACCTCAGTGGTTGTCTCCCTTGGTCTTTTGGCAGATTGAGACAAGCATGAATGGTGTTTCTCTTTAGCATCGCTGTTTGGGTGGTGGATACCGTTTCTATGCTCCCAATCTCTGATTTCCTTTTCAGAGCATGGTTGTATGTTGGGCAGGTTCCCAAGTATAATATCAGCGACCGGATTTTCAAGGACAGCGCATAATACTCGTCCTGATATGAACGAGGTTCGAATTTCGACAAGAGCAAGGGGATATTTCTCTATAGTGCCTGAGAATGTGCGACAAGTCACATGTTTGTCTGTGTAGTCTTTAGTGTCTATTAATGTTTTCTTAATCCCACAGAGCGTTGCGCCGGAATCCCGAATTAATGTGCACTTTTTGTTATTTACAAACCCTGTTGAAAAAACTAGCTTGCCTGTAGATGACAAGGCAGCGTTGGCTGTTTCATTTGAAATAGGGATAGTGTGGCCACATAGTAATGTTGTGTCAAGTTGGAACTTCGTACAGGTGTTACACTTACTGTCTGTAATGGTGTCAATAATTTGTACAGCATTTCCAAGCTCACTTACATTGTCGTTTTGATTGTCACAATCATTCAGTGATTCAATCTCTTCGTCTGACGACGTTTCCACTAGTGCAGCATTGGCCTGTTTCAATAACTTTCGGCCCTCACAGAAGCGACTATAGTGCCCAAAGCTACTGCAAAAAAAAAACATTTGACCGCTCTCTGGTAAGCATTGCGCTTAGTCTTCTGCTTCTCCACTATCATTTTGAGGTGGTGAGGACAGTTCGGCGATTTATCGCACATCGCGTATGGGTCGTGATTCAAACTACAATATTGGCATTTAACTGGTTTACTGACATTTGAGCGCGGTTTAAATTTACTCTCCGTTTGTTTCGAGTATTTGGTGTTCACTACTGCTGCTGCTGTATCGTTTTGACTTATGTTTAGATGAAAAATGTCTCTGTTTGCTGTGAAAAATGCATTCCCCTTGGACTCGATTTCCTGAATACTTTTACAGTCCATTTGTTTTAAAAACTTAGCAAAAGGTGTAGGGATTGTACTAATTATCTTATCCATAATAATGAGCTCTTTAAGTTTGTCATGGCTGTTGTTAGTTTTAGCCGAGTTAATCCACTTTGTACACACGTCTTGGACTGTACTGACATAATCTATAAAGGTTTGGTTTGGTTGTGGGGATAATTTGGCAAACTGTTGTTGGTAACCTGCAGTATCTAAAGAAAAATGTTGGAGAATGCGTTGCTTTAAATAGTCATAGTCTTTTCGCATTTCCTGTGGCACTGTCTCTATTACTTTTAAAGGTTCAAGAGCTAAGTTTCTCATTAAGATATATGCCCAATCTGATTTTATGATCTTATGGTAGGACATTAGACACTCAAAATTTTCCAAGTATGCACTGATGGAATCCCCTTGTGGCAGTAGCATTTGCCATTACTTGTGGTAATAACATTTGCCATTACTTGTGGCAGTAGCATGTGCCATTACTTGTGGTAATAACATTTGCCATTACTTGTGGCAGTAGCATGTGCCATTACTTGTGGTAATAACATTTGCCATTACTTGTGGCAGTAGCATTTGCCATTACTTGTGGCAGTAGCATTTGCCATTACTTGTGGTAATAACATTTGCCATTACTTGTGGCTGTAGCATGTGCCATTACTTGTGGCAGTAGCATGTGCCATTACTTGTGGCAGTAGCATGTGCCATTACTTGTGGTAATAACATTTGCCATTACTTGTGGCAGTAGCATGTGCCATTACTTGTGGCAGTAGCATGTGCCATTACTTGTGGTAATAACATTTGCCATTACTTGTGGCAGTAGCATGTGCCATTACTTGTGGTAATAACATTTGCCATTACTTGTGGCAGTAGCATGTGCCATTACTTGTGGCAGTAGCATGTGCCATTACTTGTGGTAATAACATTTGCCATTACTTGTGGCAGTAGAATGTGCCATCACTTGTGGTAATAACATTTGCCATTACTTGTGGCAGAAGCATGTGCCATTACTTGTGGCAGTAGCATGTGCCATTACTTGTGGCAGTAGCATGTGCCATTACTTGTGGCAGTAGCATGTGCCATTACTTGTGGTAATAACATTTGCCATTACTTGTGGCAGTAGCATGTGCCATTACTTGTGGCAGTAGCATGTGCCATTACTTGTGGCAGTAGCATGTGCCATTACTTGTGGTAATAACATTTGCCATTACTTGTGGCAGTAGCATGTGCCATTACTTGTGGCAGTAGCATGTGCCATTACTTGTGGCAGTAGCATTTGCCATTACTTGTGGTAATAACATTTGCCATGTCTTGTGGCAGTAGCATTTGCCATTACTTATGGTAATAATATTTGCCATGTCTTGTGGCAGTAGCATGTGTCATTACTTGTGGCAGTAGCATGTGCCATTACTTATGGCAGTAGCATTTGCCATTGCGTGTGGCAGTAATATTTGCCATTCCTTGTGGCAGAAGAATGTGCCATTACTTGTGGCAGTATCCAGTGCGATCACAAGGGAAGTACATACAACTCGGAGGGACAGAAATGGATGTATTCGTAATCAGCTTTCTAGAGTAGCATTTAACATCCTTGCCCTAGCCCCTCTTGCCTGATAGAGTAAGCTACTTGCACATCCTTTACAGGACGTAGCAGTGAACCTCAGCATTTTCGGCTGTTCGTGATTCCTGGGCAAGTTTACGTTCAGTAGTTAGCCATTGTTTTCTGAACGACCAATACCCATACCATTTAATAAAAAACGAACGCAAGGCGATCTGCTGCCAAATCGCACGCAGCTGTGTTTCGAACTCCGTCAGTAACCTGTTCGCCACGGAGCTGGCGCCTGGCAGAGACAGTATAAATGGATGTGTCCAGAGCACAACGACGTCAATCAATCAATCAATCAATCAATCAATCAATCAAATCATATCATATAATATCACACCATATCAGCTGAAAGTGTACCTTAGCGGTAACAATTGCTTTATAACTAACCGATATATCGACAACTGAACGGGACCTGAACACATTTTTCTTGAAATGTGAGTGAGTGAGTGAGTGAGTGGATGAGTGAGTAAGTGAGTGAATGAGTCAGTAAATGAGTGAGTGAATTAGTGAGTGAGTGAGTGAGGCTCCACAAATTTTAAAAGTGCGAGGGGGACTCAGACGAAAGACTTACAGCTAGTCGCTTTGTAAAGAAACAAAACAGTTCCAGTTTGTCCATAACAGCATGTTAAAACAGGACCTTTATCGGCCTGGAGTTAGTGACCTCGGCTCTCCAAACATAAGCGGTCTAGAAAACTAGGCTATGTGTGTATCAACACGCTGTCAAGGAAGATCTAGAAACCTAACAATCCTAAACTCGACCTGCGCTCTCTAGCTGAACAGGCATTTAGTTTACGCGGTTGTTTGATGGTGTATTTCTGAGAGTGTGTCTAATGAAATATCACCTGGGATTAGCTAGTGATTTGTTTCATTTTGGTGATAGTTATGATGTTTGTGACACTGTAAGACAGTTGAAACTGCAGTATATTTCTAACTAATAATTACACGAGGTGAGTTTCATTATTCATTATTTTGTGAGAGTGTTGTCTTTTGTTGTGATGCATTTTGTGGACATCGCGACATTAGTCTGTTATTATGGCATGCAGTTTGGGTTATATCTGTTTTTATTATGTTGAACTAATCCTTAGCTTCTTCGATGTATTACTTTCTATTGTTTTTCTCGTTAGCTCGCTTTCAACTCGAGCGTATTTATCACTGGACTGATTGTTACGAGTGGGTCAGTTTTCCCTATTACCAGGGTCCCTCGCCACCAGGCGAACCCAGTCCCACTTATTAGGTTAAAACTTAGTTCCATATCACTTACATGATGTCGCAGTCACCCCTAGCATTTTTGATATGGTTGTGATTTCTTGTCAAGTTTACATTCAGTAGTTTTCCATTGCTTTCAGAACGGCCGCCACTCGTAACTTTGTATAGAAACCAACGCAACGCGGTCTGCTTCAAAATCTCCCGCAGCTGTGTGTCGAACGCGGTATCCGGGATTACGAATTGCAGCCGAAACACCTTCGCCACAAATCCGTTGTACTTGAAATTAATTCCCCCAGGTCAAGGAGGAGAAGTGAGCGTTTAAATCAAGCAAACGTGTGTAGGGAGAGAAGCCACTACACTGACATCAGAGCAGCGGAAGTTTGGAACTAGCGCGCTTGCGATTTCCAGTCTCTATTTGAATATGCAGATGTGATTCATGGACAATTTAGCATTCATTCATTCATTCATTCATTCATTCATTCATTCATTAATTCATTAATTAATTCATTCATTCATTCATTCAGTAGCATGTCCTTTGCAGAACCTCGCTCCCATAACAACCTTCCGGAAAACCTCTCGATCATAAGCAAGATGTTCCGCGTCCGATACACCCACCTGGAGATTATCCGCCACATCCTGCACCTATCTTCTCTTTGGCCTTCCTCTTCCTCTCTTCCCAGGCATATACTCCTCCATTATTGTTCTCTCCAAACTTTCGTGACGTTTCAAGTGACCAAAATATTTCAATTTTTTTTTGTTTTATCGTTTTTAATAGCCAACTTTTAGCAGTCGTTACATAAGAAAATCGTGTCTTTGGAACTCAAATATCACATAAACATTCCTAGAATAACATGGACAATTTAGCTGTCATTATAGAAGAAAATCGTGTCTGTGGAACTCAAATATCACATAAACATTCCTAGAATAACATAGGTAATTTAGCTGTCATTATAGAAGAAAATCGTGTCTGTGGAACTCAAATATCACATAAACATTCCTAGAATAACATAGGTAATTTAGCTGTCATTATAGAAGAAAATCGTGTCTGTGGAACTCAAATATCACATAAACATTCCTAGAATAACATAGGTAATTTAGCTGTCATTATAGAAGAAAATCGTGTCTGTGGAACTCAAATATCACATAAACATTCCTAGAATAACATAGGTAATTTAGCTGTCATTATAGAAGAAAATCGTGTCTGTGGAACTCAAATATCACATAAACATTCCTAGAATAACATAGGTAATTTAGCTGTCATTATAGAAGAAAATCGTGTCTGTGGAACTCAAATATCACAGAAAAATTCCTAGAATAAAATGGACAATTTAGCAGTATTACAGAAGAAAATCGTGCCAGCTGAGCTCAAATATCACAGAAACATTCCTAGAATAACATGGCCACAAGAAAAGATGCTAATATTCTACAAGATCTGACTATTGAAGAACGCTCGACCATAAGCAGCATATCCTCGCGGAAACTGAAATACTTTGACTATATTTACATTCAGAGAAGAGAAACAGTGGGTATATCAAAGAAATAAAATAACTCCAAATTGTGATATTGTAAAAGAAGCGAACAATAATAAGATTACTAAATAAGCAAATCCACAACCAGAGAATTGAATTGAATTGAATTGAACCTTATTTTAAAAGGGTTACAAATTGGGCACGTAGGCCAGTCTTACTTCTTAGAGAGTTTAAATGAGCTGCTGTATGCAGACGACCAGTTCCTGTACAAGAACAATGCTGATCTCCAGTACCATATACATTGCCTTGATAATTTCTGTCAGCTTTTTAGTATCAACATTAACACTGAAACAATTTATGACAATTCAACGAACAATGGTGTCATAGAACGTTGATATAAAGGGGGAATCATGAAAACAACTTCAAGAGTACAAATATCTGGGCAGTGTGTTCACATGTGATGGAAGACTAGACAGAGAAATAGACACGAGAATATAGAAAATAGAAAACATCAACTATCAACTAACACCTATCCTAACACATCTATATATCAACATGCATACAAACAGAAGTTGATAGATCTGTATTAATTCCCGCGCTGTGTTACCAATGTCAGACATGGGTAGTCCTGGAAACACCCAGGCGTAAATCGCATCATGTGAGAGGTGATGCATAAGAAACCCAGCTGGGAAAACAAGAACAGGTAGAGAGACGGATGGAAAACTAAGAACAAGTGTAGGAACTACACCTGTTACCGACTGTGTAGAACATCAAAGAATTACATGTTTCTGACATTTAATTAGAATAGAACAAGATCAATCAGTGACTAGAGCGTTGTACATGAGAACATCGGGGTACAAGGTGAGAGGGTGACCCAGGAAGAGTTGGCTAGATGGAGAAATAGACACATTGAAAAAATTAAATATGATGTTAGTACAAGCAACAAGACAAGTGAAACACAGAAGCTTTCACCCGCCTCCCCTCTGCGTCGCTTCACGGCAAAAGCAGTGGGACAAAAGAATAAAAGCGAACAATTCTAAACCTAGTCAATAAATTCAAATATTTGGAGTAAATCATAACATCAGATGAAAGATGTGTGGCAGAGATTAAGAGAGCAGAACAGACCAAGCCACAGTTGCATATAACGGGATCGAAAGTAAAACATGTAAATACTCACTTTCATGGAATGTTAGAAAAAGTGTTTACATGTTTACATATATAACCTGTTCAGTCGTATGGCAGTAAATCATGGAGCGTGAACGAACAAATTAGGAAGAGTTCGACTACACCTACAGAGGAGATACAGTTTCTGAGACGAATGTTGTGAAAATCTTGGACTGCCGGAGTAAACAACGACTATTGCCTGGAAAAGACTCTATTACATAGAACATTGTACGCAGCAATCAGAAACATAGTGTTCTTTGGTCATGTAATGAGAAGAGGGGCATATGAGAACATCCTGGTGACTTAAAAGTTACATATGTCTTTCTGTTCTGTCCGCCCATCTAAGCTCTATTCTGTCCGCCCATCTAAGCTCTATTCTGTCCGCCTACGTGTCAATCTACTTGTCCTCTCATCTGTCTCTCTATTCAGTATGCGCTTGTAATTTATTATGTTTACTTAATGTAACTGTGAGAAGCTCTATCTGTCTGACCATATGTCTTTCTATTCTGTCTGCTCACATGTCTTTCTATTCCACCTGCCCACCTGTCTGTCTATTCTATTCGCCCATCTGTTTCTCTATTCTGTCCGCCCACCTATCTCTCTATTATATTCGCCTATCTGTCTCTCTATTCTGTTCACCCACCTGTCTCTCTATTCTGTTTGATAATTTATCTCTCTATTCTGTCCGCCCATTTGTGTTTCTAATAATGTATACGTTTTTAGTTTAACTATGAAAGCCTCTGCATGTCTACTTATTCAGTCCGGCTATCTGTGACAAGATCTGCTAGTTTAATCCTTTAGCGCGATTTGAGAGGAGAGCTGTTACATCTGCATATCTAAGATCTGATCTAAGAGTTGAGATTTATTTTCCACCAGTTACAAATGGATCACAATTATCTCTGCTCTCATCATTTTTGACACTTGACATTACATTTTCTGCATATATGCTGAATAGATATGAAGAGCAACCCTACTTTCTTTTACACCTCAAACCGCCTTGATGTTTCACCGTCTACTCTAGCACCTGCTTGTTAATCGTGGTATAATGACTGAATTAAGCGTATCAGATGTGCTGGAAACCCCATATACTCATGATGTTCCACAGTTTCTGATGCTGAATACATTCAAGGGCTTATTGAATCGTCGAAGCAAGTTTGTAGATGTACAGTGTACTCTCTGCATTTCTCAAAGATGGTTCTCATGTTGCAGATATAATCCCTGGTTCCCCTGTTCTGTCTGAAACATGCCTGTACTCCCTGTAATTCGTATTCTAATTTAATTTCAATGCTCTTCATATTGATTCATCGTCACCGTCATCAAGTGCCATTCCGATAAGCGTGGGTGGTCATGTCTCGCAATCTCACACGATCACCAGAGTCAGATCAGCACTGTGTGCTTGTCTCAACCATACCACATGGTCTAACCATCCAAATATTGATTTCTTTGCTTTCCCCTTGTTCTTTTCCCATCACTCTTGCCTGTTGTCACCTAGTTCTGCAGTTGATTTATTTCGTCTGACAACGTGCCCCAAAAGCCTCAACTGTCTATATCTAATTTTTCTCGAATCATTTTACGAGTTTCACTTACTTTTTGTAGAACTTGCCATGAAAATCTGCAAGAGGATTTTACTGATAGTGCGGTGGTCCGATAATTTGTGCACAGTTTTAAATTTCCTTTCTTTGGCAGCGGGATATAGCTTGTTCTTTTCCATGCTTTGGGCCATATAGCTCTAGTCCAGATATTTATACACAGCGCATGGTGGATTTGGGTGCTGCTTTCTCGCCTGGCCTGGATTAGTTCTGCTGCTGTATCATCACAACCTGGAGATATCCTTGTCTTCTGACTTTGTATTGATTTATATGCATGATTATCTGAAATATGAGTCTTCTATCTGTTCGACCGACGTTCTATTCTTCCCCAACCCTTGTATGTCCTCCCCCAATCTGTGCCTGGAACGTTTACACAATTAACTATGCTACCTGATATGACAGCGCTGGGTCACGTGGTGACAGGTGGTCCTAATGTTGATCATCCAGTCGTTAGTGATCGATCCACGCTGATTTATTAATAGCCTGCTGACTGTTTTACACACTGAAAACATTATCATCACGTATCACGTCGGGTGACACAACCGATCAATGTGTTACCTATAATCACCTGTCTTGTGTACGTTTGATAAGTTTTTTTGTATACCTTTAATACGCCTGCCATGTCACTATGTCAACCACCCAACATTGCCTCTGTCTACCGCTGTTTCTAATACCCACAGTTTACCCGGGACAGTTAACGGGGTCAATAAATGCCCACAGAAGTCGGGTGTGTCGGCCTAAAGGCGCATGTAAACACAACGCAATTACGTCTGAAAAACACACACACACACACATACACACACACACCACACACACACGCACACACACACAGAGAGAGAGAGAGGATGAACGCAGAAGAAGAGGAAGACGATACCTAGTTTTCCAGATGTCAAACGGTTACGTTGCTTTCTCATGACATAGCCACAACACAGTGTTCAAATAACTGTGTGAATATGTGTATTGTATATTTCAGCTTGCAGGATTTATCTAATTATTATTTCATTTTGTAAACGTCCTCTCGCTTTGAACTCAAACGTAGTCCATTCACGCTACTTCTAGTAGCACTGGACTGAATTTTGCGTGTAAATTAGCTTTCCCTATTGCCAATGTCCCTCACCATCAGATGAACCCACTCTGACTTCAGAGGTACTTGTAATTTACGTCCCCCAAGTCAAGGACGAGAAGTCAACATTTTAGTCCAACTGACCGGTGTAGAAGTTGAACCGCTTACCTCCGCATCAGCGCACCGGATGTTTAAGAAATAACGCTCTTATCCATTCGGCCATGCTAAGCTCCAACTTGTTAGTTTATGTTGTGTGCTGTCTGCAGTGTGTACATGACGAGATGCAGCGAAACATACCAGCCAGGCAATAGATAGTGCAATCTATTGTTTGTGTCTGCGTTATTCAAACATGTCCGTTGTTGTGTTCTGCTATGGCTAATCTTCTGTCTATGTGAAGTGACATGTGTACCTACTTTGATGCGAACCTAGGGAGCGCAGTAGCTAGACACTCGCCTGACAACCTGGAGGTAATGGGTTCGAACCGCAGTTGGGCGAATTCGCATTTTTCATAACTGACCTAGTGACACAGCCTTAAATGGGTGCCAGGGATGTCTTGGGAAGTGTAGGCGGGCGGGAATATACCGACCTTATCCCCCGCCGAGTGCCGATTGGTCATATTAAAATATGTTTCTAGTACCGGATGCCCGATGCACTTGAAGGTACGAACAGGGCTCCTTACTGGACTTACTGAGTACCTTGTACTGTGATGTACTGAGTACTTTGTACTGTGATGTACTGAGTACTTTGAACTGTGCCTTGGGCATCTGAGGCTTAGAAGTGCTGAATTCGTTTCTTAATCCCGACTAGCAGGGTTCGAAGTCAGGTGCTGGCCATTCGGTAGCAGATCGATGTGCGTTGATTTTCACAATGGTATGATTGTCGGCCGTTCAGAAAGCAATGGCAAACTACTGAACGTAAAATTGCTTAGACAATAATAAAGAGCCAATAAATGCTGGGGTTTATTGCGCCGTCCTGTTAAGGACATAGACATAACTGTGTAAGTACTTTGACATGCGACTTCCTAGCCGTCTATGGAGTTCTTAGATTTCTGTCCAGATATCACATCAATGTGGTGTCAAGTTTCTTTCTGATCTCGTTATTCGATGCCCACGATTCACATCCATACAGTAGTATGGGCAGGCTGTGACATCTTAAAACATAATATACACGGTAGAAGTTATGTTAGCTGTATGGCTTGTTTACATGACCTCGCAATCAACCCCAGCATTGTTTGGCAGTTTATGATTGAAAACAATATATTTACTTAGTGGATTTATACACAGTAGCTACAAATAACTGGGTCCACGATTTATTGCCTGGCATATTTCTCTGCATCTTCTCGGGTGCATACTGCAGAGTTATGTATAATATGAAGTACTTGAAAAGGTACAAAACGAAGCCATGCGCATCATTTTGGGCTGCACGAGAGACACCAGCTGTGTAGCAATGAGATACCTCCTTGACTTCCCGACAATAAACCACAGGATCAAGATCTGGAGAGCTCGTGCATACTTGAAAATAAGTGCAGATGAGCAGCACCCTCTGCATGACGCTATATTCAGAGAAAAGGGTGACAGGCTAAAGTGGGGCAAATCATGGATGGGTCGGGCAGAGGATGTCATCAGACAGGTCTGCAGTCCTACCAGTATCAACCCCGGCAAGGAATGGGTGCCGATGCCTCCAGCTCTTAAGTGCACTTTCTCCTGGATTATCACACTCAACAGACGGTACAGAGAGCAGAATCCTGTCACTGTCAATGCAGAGGTCAACGCGCTCATCAATGAACACGCAGACAACCCCCAAGTGCTCATCTATACAGATGGATCTGTTGTAAAGAAGCAGAGAAGTGCATGGGCATTTACAGCCCGTTCAGCGGGCCGAACCGTTCAAAAATCCAGTGGTGCCCACTCTATGTCCACGAGCAGCATGACGATGGAGGTGATGGCAGTTACACAGGCTTTCCTATGGCTAGAATCACAGCATTATACCAACGTGTGTGTACTAAGTGATTCAATGAGCATGATTCGGAAGGGCGAAGCTGGATCTGTACTTAGACAATGGACTGAGTCGCTGAGGAAGTCTGTTGTCCGTAAAGTCACCTTCATCTTTGTCCCGGGACATGCGGGAGTCGAGGGAAATGAACGAGCTGATAAACTGGCTGGCTCTGCACCCCCTGTAGATGGCCAGCCCATGGATGGTGCTGATGTTATTAACGTTCTTAAAGACACGTCGAGAACAGAAGACTTTGACGTCAGTGAATCCACATCGCTGTCCAGGATGAAAGACTTGGGAGTAAGAATTGGCACGGCCAGACACGAGAGGTACATCGGGAAAATGAGGTGCCTCGTTAACCAACACAGAACTGGCACTATTAGCCACCGAATGCTGATGCTTATGCTGGGGGGGGGGGGGGGGGGGTCTGAGCATCTATGGACCTGTCCGGAGTGCAATGAAGATATCCCAATTGATAACTGATAACTGATATAATATGAAGTGAATAGATGAATTATATATTGGCTGAAATACATAGCAAACATAGTCTCTGATCTTCTTCAGACGTGGATCAATGTATCCCCACGGTAACCACAGCCACTGTGAAATCCTTCTGTCGACACAACCCCGGTTCTAGATGGCTAATTGCTATGATCTCGATGTATTTGACTAATAATTTAATGTTCGTCGAATACAGTTCCCGAAACCCCTCTTCTTGTGCTAACTTTACGGCCGCAAGTTGACAAGTGTTGGGAGATTTAGTTCCGTTCAGTATTTCATAATTTTCACCAAGTGCCTTACCAGCTGGTGTAGGCGTCCATGGTTCTCCACAGATCTCGGCCTTTGCTGTTCTGGATCAACTCTGCTGCTGATATTCCTCCATGCCATCGTCTCAATCCATCCAGTATCATTTCTCTTGGTCTGCCCCTGCCTCTCTTCCCCTTGAACTTTCCACTCGTCACAATGTTCTCCAATGTCTTCTCATCACAGAAGAGTTCAAAATAAAAAGTCCGCCTCGTTCAACCTGTTTCTTCAGCATTGGTTATGACTGAGATCCTTTTTTCGTGAGTTATGATCTCCTTTCTGTTTTCGCTCTGTCTCGAGTTAGTCCTAAACACGACAGATTATGTTTTCCCCGCTGTTGTTGAGAAACGTCCTGTGTTGGGCTTTTATAGACTATCGACCGCAGCGGGTGTCTTGATTGTGATTCCTAATCAGTTTTACGTAATAGTGTACCATTGTCCCTGGCTTAGAGGCATGGGGTTAACCTGACACAGCAGCCTACCGGATTCAAGCTCAGTAACAGACGATTTGGGAAGAGGCTAGCTTTGCTTTGATTTTCACAAAGGTTTTAGTGTCGGCCATTCAGAAAGCAGTCTCAAACTGTAGAATGTAAAATTGCATAACAGATCCTGTTACAAGGTCACGCGTCTAACTGTAATACATGTTGCGTGTCCTGTGCTGGACGTTGCCATCAACCCCAGGTTAATGCTTTAGGTAATTTTACGTTCAGAAGTTTGCCATTGCGTTCTGAACGAGAAGACAGCGTTGAAATCCAAATGACCGGTGTAAGCAATGAACCCACTACCCCGCCATCATTGCACATGAAGTGTAAAAGCGAGCGAGATAAACCCCTCGGCCAAGCTGATCTAACGTAACTGAGTACTTTGATTTTTAACCTCTGACCCGTGTGTTAGACTTCTGCGGAGAAACCACATCTCTGAGATCTCCAGTTTCTTTCTGATCTCGTTATTGGATGTCCATGATTCACATCCATACAGTAGTGTGGGCGGGCTGTGACATCTCAATACATAATGCACACCGCAGAGGGCTGAGCGTGCCACGAAAGCAGCGGATTATTGTGAGGCTTGGTTAAAAAAAGGGGTGTTTAGGTTAGAACATCCACAACAATGCGCCGGTGTTTTTAAAAACTCATACCTATCAATGATATATAATATAATATAATATAATATAATATAATATAATATAATATAATATAATATAATATAATATAATATGTTTTTTTTTCGCATATCCTTTGCATCACATCGCTGTCAACACCAGCATTTTATCGCTGTCGTTGATTTCTTTGCAAGATTACGCTCAGTAGTTTGCCATTGATTTCTGAGCGGCCGACTCACTTATCCCGTAAGTCACCAACCGGCGAGAACCGCTTCCAGTTCTCGTGCGCTGCGTTTCCCCAAGTGGATAAAAGAGATTACGGAGAAAGTCGTTTAAACCCTAGCGCAGGGAGACCGGCATAATATAATATAATATAATATAATATAATATAATATAATATAATATAATATAATATAATATAATATAATATAATATAATGTTAACATAGCACATCACAACATAGCATAACATAGCATAGCATAGCATAACATAACATAACATAACATAACATTCACAACACCACATAACATAACATAATATAACATAACATAACATAACACAACGTAACATAACACAACATAACATAGCATAGCATAGCATAACATAACATAACATGACATAACGTAACATAACACCACATAACATAACATGACATGACATGACATAACATAACGTAACATAACACCACATAACATAACATAACATAACATCATAACATAACATAACATAACATCACAACATAACATAACATAACATAACATCATAACATAACATAACATAACATATTTGCTGTTTGTTATTTACTTTTACTAGTCAAGGTTACTGTAGTAGCTTGCCACTACATTATGAACGGCCGACGCCTCATATCGAAATCAACGCAATGCGGTCTGCTTCTAAATCGCCCGCAGCATATTTCGAACTCTGGACTCGGTGTGTCAGGGCGTTGCGAAACTGTGCTCCACTAAACCCCAAGCCACAAACACGGACACTGCAGAATATTGCATACATAATGAAGGCAATGGATTATCGTGGGAGTAGAGTGGGCAACATAGATACAGCTGCAATCCATACTGTGATATCAGATACAGACACGTTAAGCATTATGCAAACATAATGTTTAGTGAAGGGCCTGTGGCGGATGTCACAAAACATATGAATAAATTAGCATGTCTAGGTCACAATGGCAGACTACCTGACGAAGGGGTTACGGTCGCAGTTCGTAATCCCGCATTCCGCGTTCGAAACACAGCTGCGGGAGATTTGGCAGCAGACCACCTTGCGTTGTGTTTTTACGAAATGGTACGCGTGCCGGTATTTAAGAAAGCAATGGCAAACTACTGAATGTAAACTTGCCAAGAGATCACAAACAGCAGAAAAATGCTAGGGTTGACTGCGAGGTCCTGTAATGGATATGCAGCTAACTTTTAGGTCATAATGTAATCGGCACCGTGGCTTAAGTGGTACGGGAGGCGGACAGCTTTATAATTCTCCGACACACCGAGTCGAGGGTTGAGAAACAGCTGCGGGGTGTTTGGAGGCAGACCGCTTTGCGCTGATTTCGATAGTATGAAGCGTCAGACGTTCAGAAAGCAAAGGCAAATTACCGAACGTAAACTGGTCTAGTAAATGACAAGCTGCCAAAATATGCCGAGGCTGATTACGACGTCTTGTAAAGGAGATGCAACACAACCCCATTTTTATGAGGCTAATTGACCACAGAGTTGTACAGATCGCAAGGAATAGTTCTGCCTCTGCTGAGGTTTGACCCCAGACTACTGTCGTGGCAGGTGAGCGTGCTCACCGTTGTGCCACTGCTGGCTCAATGGCATTATATGTTCTGAAATATGGGCAGTGGACCAACGCAATGAAAAACGTATGGACTTTTAAGACGAAGTGTTGTCGAAAATTGAACACGTGACAAAAGAACTTCAAAGAAATTCTCCTACGAGAGCGAGAAGACGCCCGAGAAGAAAATAGATTGACGACATCAAAGACATTGTACAACCACAGGGAATAACACTATCCAGTGCTATCCATCAGGTGCTGGAGCACTAATTAGTCCTCCCTACGACGCTTGACAGCAAACGTGGTTGATGATGATGATGATGATGATGATGATGATGATTATGATGATGCTGATGATGATGATGATGATGATGCTGATGATGATGATGCTGATGATAATGATGATGATGATAATGACTGGCACTGGCCGCCATGACAGATGATAGTTTGTAAAATGGAGTGATACCCCTCTATAGCACAAAGCCTGTGCTGAATTTAGAGACCATGTGTTGCCCATGCAACATAATCCCTCGCTCGGCCTGGCTAGTTTACTCCAGAGAAAAGGTAACGATGGATTGTGGATCTGAAAATGTTTATAACACCGCAGATCTCAGAGGATCGCATATAACCAAGCATAGTTGCAACACAAGTTAGTTGCATATTCTTTACACGATGTCGCAGTCAACCGCAGCATTGGGTGATTTCTTGGCAAGAGTACGTTCAATAGTTTGCCATTGCTGCCCTCCCTGGCGATGGTGTTAATGACTTTCTTCGTAATCCCGAATATCCACGTGAGGAACACAGCTGCGCGAGTCACGTCACGTTGGATATTTACGGGGTATGTGAGCCGGTCGCTCAGAAAGCAATGGCAAACTACTGAGCGAAATCTTGCCAAGAGCATCAACAGCAGCTAAAAAATGTTGATGTTGACTGCAACGTCCTGTAAGGGATATGCAACTTTTAAAAAAAAGTTTGCCATTACTTTCTGAACGACCGGAACTCATACAATTGAATGAATATCATCGCACTCCGGTCTGCTTCCGAATCGCAGCGGCTGTGTTTCGAACAGCGTTCGTAACTCTCCCCGCCACAACGCTGGCCAACCAAGTATAAGTATAACTTATATAAGAAACATACAATCAAACATACCAACACATGGAGCTGTGATGCAGTCAATCTAGCGCAAGTGGTTCAGCGTGCAAACCTGATCGCTTACACAACACCATTCTCTGTGCTGCAGGGGGCGGGGCTCGGTGGATTTATTTGAACGAAGTCATACCGGCTTGATTCTCAACACGAATTGTAAACAAGAGATCGGATTAGATTGCGTAGGACTGGATCATTCTCGGAACATTTATTCATTTGTGAGCCGATCTGCTTTGTTAGAGCACACCATGGGAGGTTCAGTTAAGTACACGAACTCCGCAGCGTCAGTTATAACCTTGGGGTGCGTATACACGCATGTCATGTTGTTGTTGTTGTTGATGATGATGTTGTTGTTGTTGTTGCTGCTGTTCTTCTTCTTCTTCTTCTTCATTCTTCTTCTTCTTCTTCTTCATTCTTCTTCTTCTTCTTCTTCTTCTTCTTCTTCTTCTTCTTCTTCTTCTTCTTCTTCTTCTTCTTCTTCTTCTTTATCAGCTGATGTCATCGCCTGGTAGCACTCCGCACTAAAGCATGTCCTCAGTAAGAAAGGACCTCCTACAGGGTGTATTTTTAATTACTGTGCAGTTTTTGAAACTAATGCCGTTCCAAGCTTTGTATGTACCTATTATGGTGAATTTGTCCCATGAACTCCACAATAGGTAAATATAAAACTAGGAGCGGCAATATTTTCAAAAATTGTACAGTCATTAGAACTACACCCTATAGTTATGCTAGAAACAGGTGTTCTCAGTGTGTCCTATCCTAGTTATGCTATTAACTGGTGTTCTCAGTGTGTGTCCTATCCTAGTTATGCTAGTAACAGGTGTTCTCAGTGTGTGTCCTATCCTAGTTATGCTAGTAACAGGTGTTCTCAGTGTGTGTCCTATCCTAGTTATGCTATTAACAGGTGTTCTCAGTGTGTGTCCTATCCTAGTTATGCTATTAACAGGTGTTCTCAGTGTGTGTCCTATCCTAGTTATGCTAGTAACAGGTGTTCTCAGTGTGTGTCCTATCCTAGTTATGCTAGTAACAGGTGTTCTCAGTGTGTGTCCTATCCTAGTTATGCTAGTAACAGGTGTTCTCAGTGTGTGTCCTATCCTAGGTATGCTAGTAACAGGTGTTCTCAGTGTGTGTCCTATCCTAGTTATGCTATTAACTGGTGTTCTCAGTGTGTGTCCTATCCTAGTTATGCTATTAACTGGTGTTCTCAGTGTGTGTCCTATCCTAGTTATGCTATTAACTGGTGTTCTCAGTGTGTGTCCTATCCTAGTTATGCTATTAACTGGTGTTCTCAGTGTGTGTCCTATCCTAGTTATGCTATTAACAGGTGTTCTCAGTGTGTGTCCTATCCTAGTTATGCTAGTAACAGGTGTTCTCAGTGTGTGTCCTATCCTAGTTATGCTATTAACAGGTGTTCTCAGTGTGTGTCCTATCCTAGTTATGCTATTAACTGGTGTTCTCAGTGTGTGTCCTATCCTAGTTATGCTATTAACAGGTGTTCTCAGTGTGTGTCCTATCCTAGTTATGCTAGTAACAGGTGTTCTCAGTGTGTGTCCTATCCTAGTTATGCTATTAACTGGTGTTCTCAGTGTGTGTCCTATCCTAGTTATGCTATTAACAGGTGTTCTCAGTGTGTGTCCTATCCAAGTTATGCTAGTAACAGGTGTTCTCAGTGTGTGTCCTATCCTAGTTATGCTATTAACAGGTGTTCTCAGTGTGTGTCCTATCCTAGTTATGCTAGTAACAGGTGTTCTCAGTGTGTGTCCTATCCTAGTTATGCTGTTAACTGGTGTTCTCAGTGTGTGTCCTATCCTAGTTATGCTATTAACTGGTGTTCTCAGTGTGTGTCCTATCCTAGTTATGCTAGTAACAGGTGTTCTCAGTGTGTGTCCTATCCTAGGTATGCTATTAACTGGTGTTCTCAGTGTGTGTCCTATCCTAGTTATGCTAGTAACAGGTGTTCTCAGTGTGTGTCCTATCCTAGTTATGCTAGTAAAAGGTGTTCTCAGTGTGTGTCCTATCCTAGTTATGCTATTAACTGGTGTTCTCAGTGTGTGTCCTATCCTAGTTATGCTATTAACTGGTGTTCTCAGTGTGTGTCCTATCCTAGTTATGCTATTAACTGGTGTTCTCAGTGTGTGTCCTATCCTAGTTATGCTAGTAACAGGTGTTCGCAGTGTGTGTCCTATCCTAGTTATGCTATTAACTGGTGTTCTCAGTGTGTGTCCTATCCTAGTTATGCTATTAACTGGTGTTCTCAGTGTGTGTCCTATCCTAGTTATGCTAGTAACAGGTGTTCTCAGTGTGTGTCCTATCCTAGTTATGCTATTAACTGGTGTTCTCAGTGTGTGTCCTATCCTAGTTATGCTAGTAACAGGTGTTCTCAGTGTGTGTCCTATCCTAGTTATGCTATTAACAGGTGTTCTCAGTGTGTGTCCTATCCTAGTTATGCTGTTAACAGGTGTTCCCAGTGTGTGTCCTATCCTAGTTATGCTAGTAACAGGTGTTCTCAGTGTGTGTCCTATCCTAGTTATGCTATTAACAGGTGTTCTCAGTGTGTGTCCTACCCAATGGCAGCGTCTTTGCCTCATCTGTTGTTTCGCTGTAGTTTGATCAGCTGCCCTCTTAGGCTCCCAGTTAGTGGTCCCGTCACTCCATCTGAGTCCTATTCTGCGCAAATATTAGTTAATGGATTCAGTGCCACACAAAACATACGTATGGACCAGACATGGTGCATAATCAAATGGACAAGTATTATATTGTTAATTTCCGTTCACTGAGCATTGACAATGCTGAATATCACGAAACAATTAAAACAAAAACACGATGACCATAGAATGGCGATATATCGTCCTTCTCTCCATATTAGTGAACACATTTGGCGATATAATATCCTTCGACACTTAATCAGTTAATGTAATCAATAGAACGGGATGGTAGTCTTGATTTGAATCTACAAGATGTGTCATTGTTTGCCATCCATTTCTTTTACTTAAATTTTCACCAGCCTGACAGTCGCACGCGTGACCCCGTGTGTACTTTTTGCGAGTAGAAATCGGTATAGTTCTGGCACGTTAGACTACATTTACGTAACCGTGCAGAAGATATTTACACGGATCTTAACACTTGTTCATTCATCATGTGCCATGTCGATAAACGTGGGCGGTCATGTTTCGCCATCTGACGCCATCACCAGAGTCGTGGATCAGCTCCGTGTTCTTTTCTCGAAAATACCACGTATCCAAGCCTTCCCAGCATTCCGCCTGTTCTCTTCTCCTCGATCTTGCAATTTGTCACCAAGTTCTTCAATTTATTTCTTCCCATAATGGGACTAAAATTTTGACTGTCTACATCTAATTACTCTAACCAGTTTACGATTTTCATTTGTTTCTTGAAGGACTTGGCCATTGGTGTTTTTGTCTGTCCATGGTATTCTTTGCATTTTCCTCAGAAGCCACATTTCCACAGCCATCAGATGTTTTTCAGCCTGTTTGCTCATTTTCCATGCTTCACATCCATACAAAAGCACAGGTTCTATGTAGCACCTCAACACTCGTTTTCTCGTTGCAATTGACATCTTTTTATTGGTCAGTATGTTTTCCATCTTGCTAAAGGCTACCTTTGCCATGGCGATTCTTGTTATAATTTCTTCAAGGCATCTCCCATCAGATGTTATTACTGTTCCGAGATATTTGTACAGATTCACTTGTGTAAGAATATTCCCATCTACTTGTATATTACATTGTGGTATTTCCTTCTTCCATGTGACGACCATAATCTGCGTATTCTTACAATTTAATTCTAACCCTAGTTGCTCACTATGTGCAACAATCATATTTACTAATTGTTGCAGATTCTGCTCATTGTCTGCAATCAATACTGTATCATCTGAATATCTAATTATAACGATGTTTCGTCCTCCAATGATTATTCCTGTCTTATCTTCTGCATTTCTGAAAATATTTTCACTGTACATGAAAATAATATCTGGAGACAATACACATCCCAGTCTCACACCTCTCTTAATAGACTGATATTGACCTACTTCATTAACAATCCTTATGGCAGCTTGTTGTTTCCAATATATGTTAGTCTAAGGCAGTGGTTCTCAACCGGTGGGGAATCCCCCCCCCATCCCCCAGGGGGAATTTTAGGGTTTCCGGGGGGGGGGGGGGGGAGCGGTGAAGACCACAGATTGCCATTTTCAAATTGTCTTCAGGACCACACAAAACGCGATCGGGAGATTAAGCGTACTCGTAACGTTAAATTCCCCGATTATTTCAAGATCGAGTTAATACCAGAACCGATTACTTGATATTGTTTCATCATCATCATCTTCCACTTCTGCCGTCAAGCGTCGTAGGGAGGAATAATTTGCGTTTCAGCGCCCGGTGGGCGGCACTGGATAGTGTCATTCCGTGTTTGTAGTTGTTTGATATTGTTTTCTCTCCATAATTTACAGTTCTGTGCTTTTAGCTCTTCTGAGATTTGTTCTATAACGTAAGTAGACCCGAAAATCACATTTTATGCAGATGCCTAGACGTGTTATAATATCATATATGTTATTAAATTTAGCTTCTTATTATTTTTTAATTTTACGTATACTGTGTAATGTTCGACTATTAAGAGCGAATCAAACGAAAATGATGAAGATTGCATGGTGTAATGTGAAATTTCAATAGCAGGAAATAGCCGTTTCCTTGTCATACTACAACGATGACTAATATTGTTAAGGAATATTCACAGCGATTTGAATGCCATTGAATGAATGTTTGCATGCGACATCCATTGTAGTATTCATGTGTAAGTCTTCATCACTCTACACTGGACTGTTTATTTGTGGGTAACTTGTCATCACGGCCTCACTCAGATCTACTGGCGTTAGACAGGTCATGTAAGCTGACGTCATCACAACATGACGTGGTCTGTGTGTGCGCGTATATATATATATATATATATATATATATATATATATATATATATATATATATATATATATATATATATATATCATCTCATCTCATCATGTTCCTCTTGTACCTTGCGGTGTCGAGGTGAAGTATAAACTTCGTGAGAGTGCCCGGTTATGGGCTTCGTATATCGACATTCCCATGGATTCTGTTATTCCCTCAGTCCAACGTTTACGTGGTCGGCCTCTTCCTCTGTTTCCATCTGGTCTGTACATCATTGCTTGTTGTGGCATGCTGTTGACTGGTAGCCTACTTGCATGGCCAAACCATTTGACTTGCTGCTTTCTAATAAAATCTAGAGCAGCTTTAACCCCTACTTTAGTCCTGATTTCTTCATTTCTGATCTTATCTCTTCTTGATACGTTGAGTATTCTTCTCAGAAACCTCATTTCTGTTGTTGTGATTTTTCTTTTCTCTTTTTCTGTCATTGTCCAGGTTTGGCATTGGTAGCAGAGAGTTGGTAGGAAGATTGTGTTGTAAAGTGCTTTCTTAGTAGTTATTGATACATGTTTGTTCTTTAGTATTGGTGCCATTTGTCCAATGAGTTGATTTGCCTTATTGCACCTATTTTCGATCTCGTCTTCTGATCTGCCATTTGATGATATTATATCATATATATATATATTTAGGGCTGCGACCGATTAATTAAAATTTAATAGTTGACTTTTGAAAACTTAACGATTAATTAAAAGTTAATTTCGATTAAAGCAAAACATGTATAGTCACATAACTCACATTATAGACGTATTTGCCAAAAATTGAAATAACACTGGATTGTCTTGTTCTATGTCATCTAATAACCAACTATGCAGCGTCTTTTTAACAATATAACCAGCAGAGCTGAACAATCGTTCACATGGAACTGAGGTAGCCGGTATACACAGAATGGTCTTGGCAAGGAATGCCAATTTTGGATATCGATGTTCATTAAGTTTCCACCATTGTAAAGGGTCAACCGATTCAGCAACTTACTTCTCCAATTCAGACTCCATTAGTTTAATACGCTTTTCATTTGGTTCACATATAGTTTCATTGCCAATGTCAGTTTCATTCGTTGCAGCAGTCTCCATCTGCTCATCATGAACATCAACTGCTATTTGTTGTTCAATACGTGACCAAGTTCGTTCTTTCGCATCTTTTGACAAACACTTCAGGTATTTGTAGCGTGGATCTAGTGCTGTTGCAATCTGTAGTATTTCAAAACTTGTCATATTAGCTACACGTTCACTGAAGTCATTAAAAGATGTTGCATTAAATGTAGCTATGTAGCCCGGATCATCATCGTGTACAGTCATATGCTTTGTCAACGATGATAGCACTGGCAATACACAGCTACATGTAACATAATCTTGACCGCCAAGCAGGACCGTGGTCTGACAGAATAAGTCCAAAACTTTGACACATTTCGAAATATTCTCCCAATCTGAATCTGACAGTTTTGGACCTTTGTATTGCTTCTTTTCATTTGACATGTAGACAGTTAATGCTACTCTGACCTGTAGAAGACTTTGTAGCATAACAAACATACTGTTTCATCTTGTTGGTACATCTTGCTGCAGCTTACACAATGGAGACTCAGTACAATTTTGAAACTCGGTTGTGTTTGCGGCACTATGTTTAAAATATCCGACAATTTTTCGACATCCGGTTCATTTGTATAAGTGAAGGGAGAAAAGTGTTTGATTTATCGTTAAAAAAAATTAATCGTTAAAATCAATTAACCTTGCGGTGTATGGCAGATGGGTCTTTGAGCCTGAGGAATAAAGGCCGCCTGGCTAGTGCAGTCGGCGCGAACTGTGCAGGTTAGAATGTTCTTTTTGCCCCGACAGAAAAAAAATCCGACACCTTACCGAGGGATCGAATCCGGGCCTCCCGAATGAGAGTCCGGCGTTCTAGCCTCTCGGCCAGCTATATATATGTATATATATATATATATATATATATATATATATATATATATATATATATATATATATATATATATATATATATATATATATATATATATCATGTGCCATGCCGGAAAGCGTGGGCGGTCATGACTCGCCATTTCACTCGATCACCAGTGTCGTGGATCAGCTCAGTGTTCCTGTCTTGTCATTGCCATGTGGCCAAGCCATCCAGGTATTTTCCGCTCGGTCTTCCTCTTGGTCTGTTCCCTTCGATCTTGCCAGTTGTCACTAAGTTCTCCAATCCATTTCTTCTCATAACATGTCCAAAAAATTTTGATTGTCTACGTCTAATTTCTCTAATCAGTTTACGATGTTCATTTGTCTCCTGTAGTACTTGGTCATTGGTTTTTCTGTCTATCCATGGTATTCTTTGCATTTTCCTCAGAAACCACATTTCTGCAGCCATCAGATGCTTTTCAGCTTGACTGCTCATTGTCCAAGTTTCACATCCATACAAAAGAACAGGCTCTATGTATCCCCTGAACACTCATTTTCTTGTTTCAGTTGAAATCTTTTTATTTGAATGAGTTGATCACTACACTTATTAATACGCATGTCCAAGCATTCTGCGGAATTACTAGATATCTTAAAGAAAACACCTAAATAACCAATGAGTAGAGGACATAAACATCTAATATTTTTACAAGGGAGATTACTAGGATTTAAAAGACGAAATTGTATACCTAGCTATAATATCATTAAGTAACTTACAAATCTATTTATTATTCTTTTAGAAATAATATACTGAATACAGCAGTCAGATATTATAATCTCAAGAAAAATAGTTTCAGTATACTTAAAGAAAATTTGCTTAATTTTCACCTACTTTCATTTTGTAATCGATTTTTGTCGTTCTTCATTTAATTTTAATTTCTAACAGTGTTTTTCTGATAACTTAATATTGACGAGTCCCGGTTTGTTTAATTACTCGAATTTTTGACAGGCCTTTAACAGGCTTTAATTACATATAACCTGACTGCTGAACACATTATATCTTCTTCTTCTTCTTCTTCTTCTTCTTCTTCTTCTTCTTCTTCTTTCATTCGCCTGAAATATGTTTATAACTGCAATGTTGTCTCTTGTATGAATCTAACAGTCTTTTTTAGTTCACTCAGCGGTCCATATAGTTTATCTTCCACTGTTGTCTCTCTAGGCCAGAAGGTTCGCCTGGATATGTTGTAGTTTGGGCAGTCCTGGAGTATGTGCTCTGCTGTCTGCGACGCCAATCCACATGTGCACATGGCTGAGTCACCAATGTTGAATTTTGTATACATGTGGTTGCGTAATCTATTGTGTCCTGTTCTGAGGCGCAGAAGAATGACCTGTTCTGGTCTGTCCATAACGTGGTAGTCGTCTTGAGTAAGGTTTGGTGGCCTTCTGACTGATTTGATCATTCTTTTCTTTTGGTGGTATGTAATGGGCACATCAGGTTGTTCTTCTTTTGCTCCTTCCTTAGCCAATCGATCAGCTCTGTCGTTTCCGGGGACTCCACAGTGGGATGGTATCCACTGTATGGTGACCTTACGCTGACTGCTAAGTTCAGAAAGTAGTGTCCTTAGAACTGGCAATTTCCCAGACAGGAGCGCCTCTATTACGGATTTTGCATCTGTCAATATCACCACAGGTTGTGTACCATGGCTGGTATTTTGTAATTTCTCTGTGGCTATCTTGATTGCCTCAATTTCAGCATCATAGTTATGGCAGTACTTTCCTGCTGGAACTCTGGCCGTGTCTCTCGTATTATTTGGGTATTCTATGTACACTTCTGCTCCTCCATTTCGAACAGCATTTTAAGCTGACCCATCTGTGTAGACTCGAATCCTGAGGTCCTGTGGGTATTTGTCATCAAGGAAGCCGAGAGTGGTTGTTCTGCGCTGTAAACTGTTCTGCTCTTCCTTGTCAAATATTCCTCTCACTTTTGTCTGGATGTGTAGCGATAGTCTATGTTCATCTTTCCACGGGGTTTGCTCTGGAATAGTTGTCAGGGTGTTACCAACTGTGGGAAGATCGATGGTTTCTCTGCAGAGTTGTTTGGCCTGGTGGATGAAACTACTTCTTTTTATCCGCCCCATAGCTAAGTTTTCACATCGGTTCTTCATAGGGTGGCCTGGCAAGCTGAGGAACTTTTCTGCTTGTATTAGTGTTTTTGTATCTCTGCGTTCTCTCAGAGTTTGTGTCCTCTCCATTCTCTCCATTGCTACTATAAGGGTTGATCTCATCCCTCCTGTGGTGACTCTAAGAGCTTGATTTTGCACTTGTCCAGTTCCTGTAATGTGGTTTTTGATGCTGAACACCACGCAGTTGACCCTTATTCCAAGTGTGGTCGTATGCTCTGTTGATAAACTTTGCTAAGTATTTTCCCACTGGATCCCCAAGTGTTTCCACTTAGCTTTCTCAGGATGGCTATTTTCCTTCTGGCTATTGCTACTGCTTTTTTTATGTGTTTTCTCCATGTCAGCCTGTCGTCGAATGTTACACCAAGGTATGTTGGTTCTTTATCTTCTCTTAAGGGTGTTCCATTTATCTGAATGATCCTTGCCTTTTGTTTTCGAGAAAGGGTAAATAGAGTGGTGCTGCACTTGTCAGTGTTTATGCTGACACACCATCTATCTGCCCATGCAACAAATGTATCTACAGCTCTCTGTAGCAATATGGTGGCCACTGATGCATGTTCATTTGCGCTCCACAAAACCAGGTCATCAGCGTACATTGCCGCTTTAATTCCATCGGAGAGATTAGCAAGAAGATCATTGATGAAAATTAGAAAAAGTGTTGGGGACAGGACTCCGCCCTGGGGGACACCGTGACGCAATAATACTTTCTTGCTCTTGAGACCGTCTATCTGTACTCGGGCTCTTCTGTTGTGCAAGTATGCTTTCACCCATTTGTACATTCTTCCATTGACTTTGCAGTTTCTCAGTTTCTTCATCAGACCTTCTTTCCAGACTTTGTCAAAGGCTTTCTTCAGATCTATCCATGCTGCAAGTACCAGCTTCTTCTCTTGGAATGCATCCTCAACTTCTTGAGAGTGGTAGGTTGTCTGATCATCCGTAGAGTAGCACTGCCTAAAGGCAGCCTGTTGTGGCACAAGGATGTTTTCACTTTCAATGTACCACTGTAGTCTGTGGTTGATGACGCGTTCCATTGTTTTGCAGACAGCTGGTGAGGCTAATGGGTCTGTAGCTGGAGGCAATGGAACTATCTTTCCCAGATTTTAGGAGAGTTATCATGATTGCTTCTCTCCAGACTTGTGGAAAACTGCCTAAGGTCCATGTGTTATTAAAGATCTGTAGCAGCTTTGCTTTGGCCTCTGTCGTGTCCTCCTTTACAGTGTCGTCCCTGGAGTGAAGAGAGCCGACACCCACATTATAATATTTTTTCCCTCTCAATATTCTGGAGAATCCACCAGCTTCCGTCCAACACACTCCATCAGCCTATGGACACCTTTTCCTATCACTCTCTCACTGTCGTACTATGCCCCCTTCTCATACTTCCCAACGCAACATACTCAACAACTCTTGCTTCTAAAAATTAATAAAGATTAATTTATTAAAATAAAAGTGTAACGTATATGAGACGTGTATGTGAAGAAAATGTGTGACGTGTTCTATAAAGTGTGTAGAATCGGACTCTCAGACAACAACCCAGTCAGCTGATCCCAGCAAGGATAGACCACAGCACGTTACGTCAGAACATGTACATCTCACCCAGTGCCGAAACCATCTTGCCGGATACTGCTTTGCCTCTGTAGACCTCTGGTAATCCAATTTCATGATCATCCGAAATAGACACCGGTGGTATTAACAGTTAATCATGGACCGGTTGCACCCTACACAATGTCCGTTCCTATCGTTCCTTAAAAAAAACTGCACAAGTCCTTTGTAGTGTGTACACAGTCATTAATGTTAATTGTTAATGTGATTGATCCTCACTCGTGTCTATCTAGCCTCACGTATAATGTCTTGTGTTCTATTACACGAGATTATATAACACTAGGTAACTATTAGACTGTTCTCATTTAGTTACTACTGTCTGATGCTGTGTGGTGCATCAGTAATCATCACTATCTTTGGTGAATCAACTTCCTCCTAGCTTTAGTTACGTTCTGTATGCAACTTTATTGATTGTTGAACTGGTGTTCTTCCGAATGGGATTGGATTCTTTCCCAAAAACTTGTTGAGTTTCCTTGGATCTGGTAGGGAACCTAGGATAGAAACAACACATCTGGTGATAGTACTAGTCACTGATCCTTTCGGCTGAGTGTAAGCCTATCACCTTGCTTAATGATCTTTAGCTAACTAGACTTAGTCATAGAGCAGATTAGCTACCCACCTAGAGCCGAATCAGGCTATGACAAAGAAAAAATCAGCAAACAGAATGCGGAACCCCGCCCACCAGGGACACCTACGGGAAGATCCCAATTATCCCTCATTACTCAATTCTCAACTAGTAAAGCTTATCAACACTTCACTAATCTATTCTTAACTAGCAGAGTTAATATCACTATTCTACTCTAACTAGTTTCCACTAACAGTGCTAATCATCACACTATAGTTTAACAAGGCCACAGTCTATATTAATTAGAACTAATATTATAATAGGTTATACCTTAAATGGCACTACTGCAGTCCTATCAATCATATCTACATCTGCCATTATAGGCACGTGTAAAATTAAGTCACTAATTAACACACGGTAGATATTATTTCCACTAAGCACTGCAGTGCCCTGGCACTCCGACTAGAGCATTTTCAAGTCCCCCTAGTTGGTCCCAACTCGGGTTTATATGGCAAACTACCAAAGTTGACCACGTGACGTTATCCTTTATGCCCCCACACAGGTGGCACAGTGGCAGATCATCCCCCGTCAGGGATCCATCCTCCCTGGCTCCATTAATGTTAGATCTGTCATCACTGCTTTAGATTCCCAAAACAAGCAGCGAGTTCCTGTATACCCCCAACAACAGTTGCAAATAACCCCGTCAATCTACTCGATGTTCCGGAAACCCAGAATTGACATATGTACTGTTACTTCCGTGCTAAGTACTTCCGTTTTCCCTCTGATATGTTTATGACTTGTCAAAGTGATATATGATTCAGCGCACTCACTTCCTCCTCACTCACCACCAAATGTGTATATGGGCTGACCCCACTGCTTCCATTTGTATTCAAATGTTGACAAACTGCCACGGCGCTGCCGGGATCTGTCTCCATCACCACCAAATGTGTCAAATCCGTTAGAGATGTACACGTGCAGCTACAAATATTGTCCTGGGATTTTGACATCCGCTTTGTTTTTTCCAGTTAGTAAAAATAGTTGTCGCTGGCAGATCGTCCGCTTAATCAGAAAATCCTCTATAATAATCAACCGGTTAAACACACGGTTTTATTTTGTGACATAGGCCCCCTCCTAAGAGAGTAGTCCATCTCACTCTTCTCCACCGTGAGTTTAATCCAGATGATTCATTCTTCTTCTTCAGGAGCTGGGTGTCTTGACAAGAAATCCGCTCCAACATTTTTCTTCCCAGGAATGTACTCTACTGTGAAATTATAAGGTTGAAGTAACAACGACCACCGCATCAAACGGGCGTTGAGCTTCTGAGAAGTAGCCTAGGAACATCAGGGGCTGATGATCCGACTGGACCCGAAACTTAACTCCATACAAATATGGCTGAAATTTTTGCACTGCCCATACAAGAGGACAAGCACTCTCTCTCGACGGTTGAATAATTCCTCTCCGCCTGTAGAAGTTTCTTACTTGCGTATGCCACAGGTTTCAAAACCGAAGCATCGTCTTTTCCTTCCTGTAACAAAGCGGCTCCAATTCCAATCGCACTCGCATCTGTTCTCAACACAAATGGTTTGGAAAGGTCAGGGAGCTGTAATACAGGTTTGCTGACCAAGGCCTCCTTTAACTGACTATAGGCATTCTCACATTCTGGTGTCCAAATGATTTGATCCGGGAATCCCTTTTTCAAGGTTTCGTCAACGGAGCTCCCAGTTCAGTGAAATGTGGGATAAATTTGTGGTAGAACCCACACAACGAGAGAAAAGATAGCACATCCTTCTTCGTTTTTGGTCTAGGTGCATTTCTGATTTTCTCCAGGTTCTTCTCTTCTGGAACAATGTGTCCTGGAGTGATGGTGTGACCTAGAAATTCCAGAGTCTGGTAACCAATCATGCACTTGGTTGGACGAGCAGTAAGCCCTGCTTCCTTGAGTCTATTAAACACTCTCTCCAAGGATTGTAAGTGGTCATCCAGGCTGTCACTGGAAATCAGAATATCATCCATGAATGAGATGATGGACGGATCCTGTAAAGGATCAAGTAAAGTCCTCATCATGCGTGTAAACACACTAGGTGCATTGCTGAGTCCAAAGGGCATGACCTTGAATTCGTAGTGTCCACTGGGTGTACTGAAAGCTAACAGTGGTCGAATCTCCGGTTTGACTGGTATCTGATAGTACCCCCGACTCAGATCCACCTTTGAAAAGTACCGAGCCTTATGGAGCCTAGCGAATAACTGAGTTGGATTCGGCAAAGGTTCCACCTGAAACTGTGTATGACTGTTCAGAAGTCGGTAATCTATACACAACCTGTGTTCTCCACTTGGTTTGCGTAACAAAACTACCCCCGCATTGTATGGGGATGTGGATGGTGCAATCACGTCATCCTCCAGCAGTTTTTTTATTTCCTCCTCCAGGGCCTTTTCTTTAGAGAATGGCACTGGGTAAACCTTTTGGCGAACAGGCTCCTGTGTGGTCAAAGTCATCTCGAACTCAACCAACCTCGTTCGTCCTGGTTTATCAGTCAGTATCTCCTTATGAGACTTGAGAACCTGGGTTATCCTTTCCCTCTCCTGGGAGGTCAGATCAGGGTTCACTTGCACATCCCTATAGGTTTCCTGGTGTACTAAGGGATATTCCCTGCCCTCGCTGGTTCCCACTTCTGTCTCCACTGCAACTGCCATTGCCATGAGGTGAGCTGCCTTGTCTCCGGGTCTCTCTTCGTATTTCCGCAAGAGATTGATATGGAAAATCTTCGACTTTCCCCGGATCCGGATCTGATAGTTGGTTCTGGATATCACCCTTTCCACGGGAAATGGTCCTTGCCAACCTATCTCCAGTTTGTTGTTTCCCGTTGGGAGTAGCAACAAGACTTTATCTCCCACCTCTAGAGATCTTTCTTTAGACCTACGGTTGTAGTAAGCCGCATGTCTTTTCCTGGCCTTTTTCAAGTTTTGATTTGCCAGAGTCCATCCCTTGTGGAGTTTTTCTTTCAGTTCCTCCACGTATTGATAGGATGAGATCACTTCTTCTGACGTCCCCTCTTCAGTCCAACTCCTCAACATGGCTTCCAACGGTCCTTTGATTGGACGACCAAACAGCAACGTAGCGGGTGGTAGTCCTGTTGAGCCATGAGGAACTTCCCGATAGGCAAAGAGTGCTGCTGGGATATATTCATCCCACCTATCAGGTTTTTCCTGCGCTAATTTCCTGAGCATTGTCATCAACGTGCCGTTGAAACGCTCTACTTGTCCATTGGCTTGAGGGTGGTAAGGGCTGGTATGTATGTGGTTAGAGTGAAACACCCTAAATACCTCCTCCATGAGTTTTCCACAAAACTGAGATCCATTGTCCGTCAGAATTTGATCCGGAAAGCCTAATCTGGTAAAGGCCTCCATCAGTGCGTCCGCCACTCTTTTCGAGTCAATCGTGGTCAACGGTATAGCCTCACCCCACATTGTACAGCAATCCACCATTGTGAGTATATACATGTTCCTCTTCCTAGTCCTGGGAAGTGGACCCACGATATCGATGGCTACCCTCTCGAAAGGAGAGTTCATGATGGGCATCTCACCCAACACCACCGGTGCTGTCCAGTGTTTCGGTGCCACCCTCTGGCACTCAGGGCATGACTTCACATACCGACGCACATCATCTGTCATTCCCGGCCAATAGTAGTGGCAGGAAATCCGCTGCATGGTGGCGGCAATACCCATGTGTCCACTAAAGGAGATGGTATGCCCCATATGAAGAATCTGGGACCGGTGAGCTTTCGGGACGACCAACTGACCGTATAGGTTGTCTCCCCTTCCTGCTCTCCTGTAGAGTATCCTATTCTTCATGTAGTACTGCCCCCGTCCTGGTGGATCAGCACTTTTCTGCAGCTTTTTGTAGCAAGGACGTAAAGTATCATCCTCCCTCTGGGCAGTTCGTAGCTCCCCCGGCATTGGGTTAGTCACAATTGCGTCTGCCTCTTCCGTTTTCGTCTGAGAGCGAGTCTGCATTGCTCCCATATGGATTGGCTCCCTGGGCATTCCCAGAAAGACATACCGGCAACCTAGGATGACTGGAAAAATGGGATCGGTCAATACAGCGGCCTTGATGGTGCCGGTGACGTACCTTGACCGAATCTCCACATTAGCAATGGGCAACTTCATGGTTACAGCACTCTTCTGTGCAGGCTGTATATCCAATGGTTTCACCTGTGAATTGTTCTGGATGTACCAGATCCGCAGAAATCACGGCCTCCCCGTCCAGTCCTGTGTCGTATAAACACTCCACTTGACGACCGTTAACCTCTACCAATTCCACTACAGGTGGTTTTTCCTGGTCTGGAGTCTCTTCCTCGGCCTCGACCTGTTCGGTGGGCTCCACCTTAGGTTTTCCTGAGCACACGACGAATTGAGTGTCTCCTGACTTTCCCCTGCAGTCAATAGCATTGTGCGTGTTTGACTTGCATTGGTTGCACCATTTCCCTGTCCTAGATTTTCTATTGTCGGACTTGAGTGAGCTCTCCTGGTGGCGAGCTTCCTTGTTGACCTTGGCATTTTCCGTGACAACCTCCTTGGAAGTCACTTGACATGCTGCAAAGTGAGGGTTCTTAGCCTTCGATTTGCAGTCCCTCGTATTGTGAGAGGGTGACTTACAAATTGAACACCACTTCTCCGACCACAGTCGTTTAGGTGTAGAGCTTGAAGTGCTCTTGCTTCCCTCCTTCTTCTTCTCTGAACTATCCTCTGATTTTTGCACATAAGGTTCCCACTTTTTGGTTCCTGAGTTTTTGGCTTTCTTCTTGTCATGTTTCTCTTGACTTTTGGTGTTGGTGGAAAGGTTTTCCCCTGCCTCCCCATGTACCTCGACGAACCGTTCTGCTAATTTAGTCACGAGGTCAATACGTTCCGCTCCTTGTTCTCCCAGGAACGTCCTGAGAGGTTTAGACATTTGCTTCTTCAGCTGGTCGACCACCATGAGCTCTTCCAGACTCTCATAGTCATGTGCGAACCCAGCCAAATCCATCCACTTATGGAGATAAGATTTAAGACGCAAACTGTAGGCGGCAAACAACTCTCCTGGTTCTCGTTTCGCTGCTCGAAATTTTTTCCTGGTAGGTATGTGACGTAACCTCGAATCGTTTCAGCAGAGCCGTCTTTAACTCGTCATAATTGTTCTCATGTCCTGGTGGCAGGCGAGTATAAACCTCGTATCCGGTCCCGCGTAATCCCTGGGATAGCTTAAGATTCCATTTGTTACGCTCCAGACCCATAGCAACTGACATAGCCTCGAAGCGTTGAAGGTACTGGTCAATCTTCTCTTTGTCCTCCTCGTAGACCGCTAAAGGAAACTTCATAGCATGGTACCCATGTCCACCTACTGGTGTTGAGCCTGGGATGGAGGAACCTCCAACTGCTCCCTCAGTCTCTCCCTTAGATTGACTCTTCCACTCGAGTTCCCTCATCCGGTACTCGTGCTCCCTTTTCTGTGCTTCCTGTTCAGCTTCTAATTTCCTAGCTGCTTGCTCAGCTTCAAATTTCCTAGCTGCTTGCTCAGCTTCCAATTTCCTAGCTGCTTGCTCAGCTTCCAATTTCCTAGCTGCTTGTTCCAACTCCATCCTTCTCAATTCCAGCTCGGCCTTTCGATCTTCCCGTTCAGCTTGACGATACTCTTTCTCCACTTCCTGTATGTAATCCGTTAGAGCAGAACCCGCCAATCCCATTTCTTCCCCCTTTGCCTTTAATTCTGCTGTGCTAAGTTTAGGGGTGGCCATTATACAGAGAGGTCAGCTAGCAGGTCTAGTACAATATAACTGCAAATTACTATACAGATATATGAACAAGTACTATAAATCTAGATATTACTACACACAGCACATTCACGCAGTGACAAGAGTAGAATCAGGACCACAGACCTATGCAGACGTGTGAAGTGTGAACAGGTAAGATATTTGTCCTAACTCCTATCCACATTCACTCTAGCTGGATTCTCCAAAATGATATCTCCCTCTTATAACTAAGGATCCCGTGTCAAAAGACCCCGTTGTCAGAAGATCCCACTGTCAAAGGTTCCTGCTTGCAGGAGATCTCGCTGTCCAAAGATCCCGTTTACGAGAGATCCCGCTGTCCAAAGATCACGTTTACGAGAGATCCCTCTGTCCAAAGATTCCGTTTACGAGAGATCCCGCTGTCCAAAGATCACGTTTACGAGAGATCCCGCTGTCCAAAGATCACGTTTACGAGAGATCCCGCTGTCCAAAGATCACGTTTACGAGAGATCCCGCTGTCCAAAGATCCCGGACGAGCCCCCAATAATGTCGTGTCCTCCTTTACAGTGTCGTCCCTGGAGTGAAGAGAGCCGACACCCACATTATAATATTTTTTCCCTCTCAATATTCTGGAGAATCCACCAGCTTCCGTCCAACACACTCCATCAGCCTATGGACACCTTTTCCTATCACTCTCTCACTGTCGTACTATGCCCCCTTCTCATACTTCCCAACGCAACATACTCAACAACTCTTGCTTCTAAAAATTAATAAAGATTAATTTATTAAAATAAAAGTGTAACGTATATGAGACGTGAATGTGAAGAAAATGTGTGACGTGTTCTATAAAGTGTGTAGAATCGGACTCTCAGACAACAACCCAGTCAGCTGATCCCAGCAAGGATAGACCACAGCACGTTACGTCAGAACATGTACAGCTCACCCAGTGCCGAAACCATCTTGCCGGATACTGCTTTGCCTCTGTAGACCTCTGGTAATCCAATTTCATGATCATCCGAAATAGACACCGGTGGTATTAACAGTTAATCATGGACCGGTTGCACCCTACACAATGTCCGTTCCTATCGTTCCTTAAAAAAAACTGCACAAGTCCTTTGTAGTGTGTACACAGTCATTAATGTTAATTGTTAATGTGATTGATCCTCACTCGTGTCTATCTAGCCTCACGTATAATGTCTTGTGTTCTATTACACGAGATTATATAACACTAGGTAACTATTAGACTGTTCTCATTTAGTTACTACTGTCTGATGCTGTGTGGTGCATCAGTAATCATCACTATCTTTGGTGAATCAACTTCCTCCTAGCTTTAGTTACGTTCTGTATGCAACTTTATTGATTGTTGAACTGGTGTTCTTCCGAATGGGATTGGATTCTTTCCCAAAAACTTGTTGAGTTTCCTTGGATCTGGTAGGGAACCTAGGATAGAAACAACACATCTGGTGATAGTACTAGTCACTGATCCTTTCGGCTGAGTGTAAGCCTATCACCTTGCTTAATGATCTTTAGCTAACTAGACTTAGTCACAGAGCAGATTAGCTACCCACCTAGAGCCGAATCAGGCTATGACAAAGAAAAAATCAGCAAACAGAATGCGGAACCCCGCCCACCAGGGACACCTACGGGAAGATCCCAATTATCCCTCATTACTCAATTCTCAACTAGTAAAGCTTATCAACACTTCACTAATCTATTCTTAACTAGCAGAGTTAATATCACTATTCTACTCTAACTAGTTTCCACTAACAGTGCTAATCATCACACTATAGTTTAACAAGGCCACAGTCTATATTAATTAGAACTAATATTATAATAGGTTATACCTTAAATGGCACTACTGCAGTCCTATCAATCATATCTACATCTGCCATTATAGGCACGTGTAAAATTAAGTCACTAATTAACACACGGTAGATATTATTTCCACTAAGCACTGCAGTGCCCTGGCACTCCGACTAGAGCATTTTCAAGTCCCCCTAGTTGGTCCCAACTCGGGTTTATATGGCAAACTACCAAAGTTGACCACGTGACGTTATCCTTTATGCCCCACACAGGTGGCACAGTGGCAGATCATCCCCCGTCAGGGATCCATCCTCCCTGGCTCCATTAATGTTAGATCTGTCATCACTGCTTTAGATTCCCAAAACAAGCAGCGAGTTCCTGTATACCCCCAACAACAGTTGCAAATAACCCCGTCAATCTACTCGATGTTCCGGAAACCCAGAATTGACATATGTACTGTTACTTCCGTGCTAAGTACTTCCGTTTTCCCTCTGATATGTTTATGACTTGTCAAAGTGATATATGATTCAGCGCACTCACTTCCTCCTCACTCACCACCAAATGTGTATATGGGCTGACCCCACTGCTTCCATTTGTATTCAAATGTTGACAAACTGCAACGGCGCTGCCGGGATCTGTCTCCATCACCACCAAATGTGTCAAATCCGTTAGAGATGTACACGTGCAGCTACAAATATTGTCCTGGGATTTTGACATCCGCTTTGTTTTTTCCAGTTAGTAAAAATAGTTGTCGCTGGCAGATCGTCCGCTTAATCAGAAAATCCTCTATAATAATCAACCGGTTAAACACACGGTTTTATTTTGTGACAGCCTCTGATACTAAGTTCCTGATCATTTCATTGGAGATACCATCAGCTCCTGGTGACTGTCTCATTTTAAGTTTTGATATTGCTAGCTCCAGTTCGCTGATTGTGATGGGTGCCTCCAGAACCTCATGTACTATTTCCTTCTGTCCTGTATGTTGCCATTTCTCTCGAATCTCTTGTTGTTTCTCTGGACTAATTTAGATATTGTCATCTTGTGCGAATGAGTCCGCAAAATGGTCAGCTGCTTGCTTTCCTGTTAAGATGTTTCCGTCCTTATGTAGTGCAATTTTTGAGTTTCTCCCTGTGCCCTCATTGTTAAGCTGTTTTATTAGCTTCTGTCATGAAAATCACCGTGGATTAACCAGTTGAGGATAATACAGGCAATCTGATTAACGGCATGTTTGCAGGGCCCCAATTGTTTTTTAACAATACAGTAAAAACAGGTCGGATCCAAGCAGAAGTGCCCGGCTCGGGAGATAAAACAGTCCCGTCTGTCATTTAGAATTTCCCGACATCAAACGAAATGGCGGCTTTGCTTGTCACCACATGACAGAAAGTGTGGGCTTGTTATTGGGAACATTGGGACACCTGCAGGACATCAACAACGTCACGTGAACAATTCAAGGCTGTTTGAAAAAAAAACATGATTGGGGGAGACAGTGTAACTCAAACAGTTGATTTAGGCGGACGTGCTTTGGCACTGCAGTTATGGATTGGAATAATGTCTACCGTGTGCGAATTAAGTGAATTTAATTTTACACGTGCCTGTCATGGCAAATGTAGATGTGATTTGATAGAACTGCGGTGTTGCCTAAGGTAGTTCATATTGTATAATTAGTCCTAATTAATTTAGGCAGTAGCATGGATGAAACTAGTTAGAGTAGTGAAGTGATTGTTGGCTCTGCTAGGATGAATAGGATAGCGGGGTGATATTTGGAGAGATTTAAGATGGGTTGGGAGATGGGGAGGGTGTCCAATGGGGGGGGGGATCTTTCAGTGGTTTTCCCACTGAAGTTGTGCACTCTGTTTATGGGTCTTTCCTTGTCATAGCTTGATTCGGACCTATGTGAGGAGCTAATATGCTCTATGACAGAGTTTAGTTAGCTGAAAAATAACAGAGCAAGGCAATAGGCTTACACTCAGCCGGTAGGATCAGTGACTAGTGCTATCACCAGATGTGTTGTTTCTCTAACAGGTTCCCTGCCAGTTACGAGGAAGCTCAACACTGGTTTTGAAAAAAGTTCAACTCCAATTAGAAAGAACACCAGTTGGACACTCAAATGTTTCTTACGGAAAATGAATAACGTCCGAGAAGAAAGATGGTATTATGTTTACGCTGGACTCATAATCAGGAGGGTTCACCATAACATGGCTCAGAAGAGCCAACCAATATAACGATTCCTGTGTGTTAAGGTTCACCTAGGATGGGTGATGATTGTTGATATGTCACACATCATACAAACATTGTTAAAGGAACGAGAACATTAAAATGTAAGTCACATGGTGTGATAGATTCCAGTGAAATATTACAAAAGACATTATACTTGAGACTTTATAGACACTAGTTAGGATCAAGTATATTAACAATAACAGTGATACCTAAGTACACACAACAAAGGATTCGTACATTTTTTAGGAACGATAGGAACTTATAATGTGTAGTGTGCAACCGGTCCTTGATCAGCTGTAAATTACAAACAGTATCTATTTCGGATGATCAGGAAGATGGATTACCAGGTAGCTACAGATGACAGTCGGTGTCCGGCAGGAGAGATACAGCACTGGGTGAGATGGACTTGTTCTGACTTAACGTGCTGTGGTGTGTCCTTGCAAGGATGAACTGACTATGCTATTATCTGAGGGTCCGATCCTACACACATTATAGAACACATCACACATTTTCTTCGCATACACGTCTCACGTACATTACACTTTTTCTTTTAATAAATTAATCTTTATTAATTTTTAGAAGCAAGAGTTGTTGAAAATGTTGCGTGGGGAAGAATGATAGGGGGCATAGTACGACAGAGATAGAGAGAGGAAAAGGTGTCCATGAACTGAAGGAGTGTGTTGGACGGAAGCTGGTGGATTCTCCAGGATATTGATAGGGGAAAAAAAATTATAATGTGGGTGTTGACTCCCCTCACTCCAGGGACGACACTTTAAAGTAGACACGACAGCTTCCATAACTTCCTTGTGTCTCTTTCAAAGTTCAGTGACTCTGTTTTGTCCTGCCAGCTTTTCCGTCTAGCCCGCAGCTGGGCCCTTTGAAATTTGGCTTTTGCTTGCTGATATTTATTGTGGTGCTCTTGGCTAGGTGTGGCCTCTGCTTGCTTTCTACATACATCCACACCATTATGCAACTGTTCCAGTTCTCTACTCCAGTAGGGTTTATAATGTTTACGGGCTCCTCTTGGTATTGTTTCTCGCGCTGCCTGTAGTATGCATTTCCCAAACTCTTCACCTACTTTATTTATGTCCTTCTCAGTGTTCCGGTTTCTAACCAGCATGCTGGTGCGATTCTTGTACATTGCCCAGTCTGCTTTCTTGTAGTTCCACCTCGAGAGGGTGCTGCTTTCACTTACAGGCTCATTTTCTACAGTTAGAAAGACTGGCCGATGGTCACTGCCACCAAGTTGTTTCCCAACAGTTCGTGTAATGTTCCACTCCAGGTCTGGTGAATGAAACGCCAGGTAAGGTGTAGTTGTAGTGTGCCATGATCTCGAGTAGAAGGTATGTGGGTCAGACGCCTTGTTAATCAGGATGAATCTATTCTCATCCTGCCAATCTTCCAATCTCTCTCCTCTCTGGTCTATGTGATCATAGCCCCAGCTCTGCGAATGGCTGTTGAAGTCGCCACACACAATCATTTTCCTTTTAATGGTAGTGTGTCCAGTGCCTGTGGGCGGTCATTTGGACAGTAGTAATTGATCAGGTGAAGGTCTGTATTGTCTGTCTTAAGTTTAAGTGCCTGATACTCAGCCCCTTCCATGTAAACTTCAATTTCGGAAGCAGGAATGTTGTTTTTGACAAGAGTCAGTATCTCACCCTTTCGCCTGTCCTTTCGTCCTTTTGAAGGCTATATTTTCGTTCAGGTGAGTTTCTTGCAAGCAACATACACTTACATTTTCTTTGGCCAAGATGTTTTCTAGTTCTATTCTTCTTTTGTTGATACCCTCTGCATTCCAGTGCATTATTTTAAGCCATTGTTTGGTACGGCTAGACGTTCTATTGTTAGGGCCTCTGGCACCGCAGGACATCTGAGAAGGACCTCCATTAGTTGTGGTTAGACCCTTACGAGGCATAAGGCCCGGCACTGCACCTGCCTGGAGGTCTAGAGCAGGGCGAGCACCATAACATGTAGCAGTTGTCGACATAATTCAACAGCGTTATTGCGTGGCAGCCTGATTTCTGTGGTGCGCCTCCTGGCTGGCTGCCTCCGTCTTCAGTACTAATCTTTTGCAAGAGTAGACTATGGTCTTAATCACACACGAACACCAACATATTATATGATACTGGAGATATCAATCAATCAATCATATGCCATGCCGGAAAGCGTGGGCGGTAATTACTTGTCTTTTCACTCGGTCACCAGTGTCGTGGATCAGCTCAGTGTTCCTGTCTCGTCCATGCCATGTGGCCAAGCCATCCAGGTATTTCCTCTCGGTCTTCCCCTTGGTCTATTCCCTTCGATCTTGCCAGTAGTCACTAAGTTCTCTAATCCATTTCTTTTGATAACATGTCCAAAAAATTGTGACTGTCTACGTCTAATTTCTGTAATCAATTTACGATTTTCATTTGTCTCATGTAGTACTTATTCATTGGTGTTTCTATCTGTCCATGGTATTCTTAGCATTTTCCTCAGAAACCACATTTCTGCAGCCATCAGATGTTTTTCAGCTTGACTGCACATTGTCCATGTTTCACATCCATACAAAAGAACAGGCTCTATGTATCCCCTCAACACTCTTTTTTCTTGTTTCAATTGACATCTTTTTATTGGTCAGAATGTTTTTCATCTTGCTAAAGGCTACTTTCGCCATCGCGATTCTTGTTCTAATCTCTTCAAGGCATCTCCCATCAGATGTTATGACTGTTCCGAGATAATTGTACCGATTCACTTGTTGAAGAATATTCCCATTTACTTGTATATTACATTGTGGTACTTCGTTCTTCCTAGTGACGACCGTAGCCTGTGTCTTTTTAAAATTTAATTCTACCCCCAGTTGCTCACTGTGTACAACAACCGCATCTACTAATTGTTGCAGATCCTGCGCATTGTCTGCAATCATTACTGTATCATCTGCATATCTAATGTTATTGATGTTTCGTCCTCCAATGTTGACTCCATTTATATCATCTACATTTCTGAAAATATTTCACTGTACAGGGAGAAAAGATCTGGAGACATTACACATCTCTGCCTAACACCTCTCTTAATTGGCTAATATTGTCCCACTTCATTATCAATCCTTATGGCAGCTTGTTGTTTCCAATATATGTTTTTTAGAAGTCGAATGTCTTTCCCATCAATTTGTAGATCTGCAAGCATATTCACCATGTTGACATGTCTAACTCTATCAAAAGCCTTTGTGTAGTCAATAAAGCAAAGATGTATATCCTTGTTTACATCTATAGCACGTTCAATAACTGTTCGCAGCATATACACAGCATTTACTGTACCCTTTCCTTCCACAAACCAACATTGTTATTCCCCTATGTCAGGTTGTAATTTCTTCCTCACTCTTTGCATGATAATTCTTAGCAAAATCTGTGTGATGTGACTCATTTTACTAATTGTTCTATGTTGATCACATTCCAAGGCTCCTGATTTCTTTGGGATTGCAATAAATACAGAGTTACATAATTCAGAAGGTATATCTCCAATATCATATAATATGTTCATCAGTTTGGTGACTTGATCTGGTCCATATTCTTCTAAAGCTTTAATCATTTCTGTTGTGATGGTATTTGCACCGGGGGCATTGCCAGCTTTCATAGCTTAAGAACATTTCGAACCTCCATCTTCAAAATTGGCGGTCCTTCATTATTAAATCTAATATCATACTGTTCCTCTCTGTTATCCCCATAACGGTTTTTCACATAATCTGTCCATACTTATATAATCTGATCTTTTTCTATTATGATTTTGCCATATTTAGTTTTTAGACAGCCCTGTGATGTAGTTGTTCTTTTATTAGTAAGTTCCTGAATTCTTTTGTGCACTAATTTGGTATTTTGACTGTTGTGTTATATTTCAATTTCTAAGCAATTTTCCTCCTTGTATAATAGTCTGACTTGTCTGTGAATTTCTTCATATTTGGCAGAATTATTTTTGTTGAGTCTTCTTGTTTCCATTAGGTGCAAAATTTCTTCAGTCATCCATTTCTTACGACCCACCTTCTTTAATTTTGGAATAGTTGTTTCTGCAGCTAAAGTGATTGAATTCTTCAACATTTCCCATTGATCATCCACATCCTGGAATAGGATCTCTAGATCAGACAATATATCAAATCTGTTCTGTACTGAATTTGTTTTGTATTTCCTTGTCATTACTCAATATACACAAACCATATTTAGTGTTTCCTGTTATATACTTGACTTTCTTCAACTTTATCCTCAATGTTCATGTAAGTAATCTGTGGTCGCTATAACAGTCAGCACTGGGAACTGTTTTTGCTATAGTTAACGCGTTTCTAAATCTTCTGCTAATTAGAATGTTGTCAGTCTGGTTTCTAATCGTGTTATCAAGACTCATCCATGTCCATAATCTTCTAGGGTGTTGCTTAAACCAGATGTTTCCTACAGTCATATCCTGCTCTTTTGCCCACTCTACGAGTCTGTATCCTCTTTCATTTCTCTCTCTTAAACCATAGTTTCCTACTGTGTATGTATCACCTTGATTTCCTACTTTTGCAGTTATGTCCCCTATTATGATGTTTATTTCTGAATTTTTACATTTCTTTAAGGCAGACTCTATGTCATTATAAAAGTCCTCTGCACTATCTTCACTGGATTCTCCTGTTGGGACATATACTTGAATAACATTTATGCTAAAAGGTCTGCCACTTAATTTAACTAGTAGAACTCTGTCCGACACGGCCCAATATCCTTGAACAGATTTTGATGTATTCCGGTCCAAAATAATTGCCACTCCCCTTTGTCGATCTTCACCTCCAGAATAAATAACCTTAACATCTTCATCTATCTTGATGCCTGCTCCTGTCCATCTCGTTTCTCACATCCCTAAAATATTAATTTTTTCTCTTCCCAGTTCTTGTTTTATGTTCTCTAATTTGTCGTTGTCGTTTAACGTCCTAACCATCCATTTGCTAATTTTAATGTCTCTGTCCTTGTCTTGCGATGATCAGTCTTTAGGTGAATCATACAATGTTATCAAAGTTAAATGAACTAACTTACGAATCTCTTTATTATTCCTTTAGAAATAAAGCAGTGAATACAGCAGTCAGATATTGTAATCTGAAGAATAACAAGTTATCTTAAAGAAAATGTGCTTATTCTTTACTTACTGACATTTTGTAACCAACGTTTATCGTTCTACATTTGAATAACGAAGACACAAACCATATATAGTACGATTTATTGCCTAGCACATTTCGCTGCATCTCGTCAGGTACTTACTTCAGATGTCACATAACGTAGAGTAAAATAATTAGAATCATCGTTCAAGCTGAAATTACACATGGTCACACAGTAATATCAGTTCACTAAATTCTGCACAGAAACAGTGTACAAGGTGAAAATCGCAGAGAATGCTCGCCTCAACAAATCACTGAGCACTGAAAAGATAACAACGTCAGTACTAGACAACCCAGAGAAGTATGTGAGGAACTTATCGTCGTACGTACTCAACAACATTGAAACGGAGGCCCTTGCATATGGATTAAAATTCGGCATAAAGCCCAAACACATCAACCGCATTGAGTCGCACAGTTTGAAATGTTGTGTGATCAAGTCTCTAAGTTGTCACCTACTTCTGCTGAGTCGGTCGGGTGGCTGAAGCCCAAACTGGTAGATTTAGAACACCAGTATCGCACATCACCCTCTAAACAGACATGCCCGCTGACCAATGAACACCTTACTGCATTAAAAGCATTAAAGGCTAACAAAACGCTTGTATTACTGAAACCAGACAAAGGAAGTGGTGCAGTATTGATGGACATGTCAGACTATCAGAGTAAAATGGAAGTGATATTATCGGATGAATCTAAATTCAGGTTAGATCAAACAGTAAACAAGTCGGAGGACCTGGATGCAAAAATGAGAAAAGAGATCCAGTCACTTGTGAATGAGGGACTTATCAGTGAGGCCACTGCAAAAATGCTCACACCACGTGGCTCCCAAACTCCTCAAATGTACGGTCTACCCAAACTTCACAAGCCCGGAATCCCGCTAAGACCGATCCTGTCTATGGTTAACTCTGCACAACACCGGATGGCGAGATGGCTAGCTGAAATTTTAAAGCCAGTACGACAGTCGTTTGATCCAAAAATACTTAGAGATACATTCGAACTGGTGGAATTATTGGATACTATGGACATAAATAATAAACACATGGCATCCATGGATATAGCCTCCCTATTCACCAACGTTCCATTAGATGAGACAGTGAAAATAATAAGTGAACGCATCAGAGACAAACAACTAAAACTAGGTATACCAACATCTATTCTGGAGAGGCTACTATTACTATGTACTGCCAATATAAAATTCAATTTTCTGAATAAGTCATAGCGCCAAATTGACGGAGTGGCCATGGGGAGTCCTCTTGGTCCTATTCTAGCGGACATCTTCATGGCACATTTAGAAGAAAAGAGATCCTCAGACATTAAAAACTTGGTCTTCTACCGTCGTTATGTGGACGATATATTAATTATCACCACAGACGAGCTACAAGCAACATCGTTCCAGGCCATAATGAACATGGCGCATAAAAACATCTCTTTATCTATGGAACATGAACACAACGAAACGTTGCCGTTCCTGGATATCCTAATGAGACGTAGAGCAGACGGCACAATTCAAAGATCGGTGTACCGCAAAGAAACATGGACTGGCCAATACTTAAATTTTCACAGCTTCGCACCTGTCCAGTACAAACGGGGCTTAGTGAGGACCCTGTTTGACCGTGCTAGGAAGATATGCACCCAGGATACACTGACGGAAGAAATTGAAACTCTGAAGAATGTCTTACACCTGAATGGGTACTCCACAGGATTTATAAAGCGCCACTGCCAACAGCCGAAACCAAAATCAGACGTGACTACGGTCCCTAAGCTCAAGGTATTTATACAGCTAACCTTTCGAGGGGATGACGTAATGCAACGTCTACAGGACCGGCTCGTTACAGCAGTTGGCCGAACATTCTGTGCTGCAACTCCAGTTATTAGGTACAAAACCACACCTATTCCCACCCCAAAGAAAAGAATCTACCCCTCTGTACGCCACATCTAATTGTATTTACCAATTCACATGCAGGTGCGAGTCTACCTCCATTGGCCGAACAGAGAGGCAGTTACACACCAAGATTTTTGAACACATACCAAACTGGGTTGACAAGAAACTACACACAAGCGATGGGATCATGGGAAGTGTGACACACCACAATTATAAACTTCCGGCGTCGTCCATTGCACGTCATGTCTTGGAAACCGGTCATGTCATTGATAGAGACAGCGCTTTTCGTGTGTTGTTTCATACACAAAATAGTCGTTTGTTAAAGTTTGCAGAAGCGATAATGATCCACCTGCACAAGCCAATTTTGTGCTGTCAAACTCTTGATGCTCAGTCTGTTCTGCAATTTTGATTTTATATCTCCCATGTGACTGAAAATACGCTCCACGTCCGCATTAGAATGAGATAAAATGAGCACAGTTAAAGCTAAATCTGTAAGATCTTGGAAAGGATTTTCACCGGTGGCATCTCTGTATGACGCTATTTCTGCCCACAGTCCAAGTGTGTCAGAGGTCTGGGTCCACTGCATATGATGAAGTTTTCTCCACTGGAAATCGATGCGGGTGAGAGTAGCTACTTCTTCTACAAACATTTTAGCAAGATCCAATATACTGGGCTTCATTGGCTGTAGACATTCACTTCCACTAAGACATGACATGGACTGCAACACACGAACGTTATTGGGTGTACGTAAACGCAGCTGTGTCAATAGCTCTATTAAAAACTGGATGCACCTTCCACGAATTTCTTTCTCATCGGGAAACTTGTAGTCTGCTATTTCTTTCTCAAACTCATAACCTAGATTGGGATTAGGATCTAAATAATCTTGAATAGCATCACGTTCTGTTATTTTTTTTCCCAAGAATAGCAATCTTTGAACTGATAGAATCAGTGAGCTGGACAAGATCGCTGAGTAGTTTTGTTGGATCCTGTATATCTGCTTCGAATTTCTTATTCACACTCCGAGAATATGCTTGAGAAATATGAGATACACAGAGTTTTTCATGTCGCTAAACATAGAATGTAGAAGTCCTACTGTATAACAGCGCTCGTTGAGTCTTGCTACATGAAAATGAGTTCTGAGCTCGACCCACTGCTGCAATATTCTGACAATGGCAGATTGAATGGACATCCATCGTGTCTGGCGTAATTGAACAATCTGCAGCAGATGTTGTCCATCATTTATTGAAGCAAAAAACTCCCTGTACTTTGCATGACGAAGACTTGAGTGAGAAAACCAGTTATATGTTTCTCTAATCATGAACTCTATGTTCCTGGGCAGACAAGCAGCTGCAGCCTGTGACACTGCCAGCTGAAGGGAATGACATACACACCTAATTAGTACCAGATGAGGAACTTCGGATTTTAATTTTGTATATACTCCATTGTTTACACCTGTCATGACAGACGCATTGTCAGTGCCGAGTGCAACTAGTCTTTGCAACTCAAGTCCATTCTTGTTTAAACAATCTTTTAAAGCATTGCATATTGCCTATGCGTTTCAATCATTCAGTTCAACTAAATCTAAGTAAGTAACCACAAACTGCTTTCTTGTCTCTTAATAATAGCTACTCCAAGTACTGTTGTAAAGCAGCAGAGAAGTGGGTGGGCATTTACAGCCCATTCAGCGGGCCGAACCGTTCAAGAATCCAGTGGTGCCCACTCTATGACCACGAGCAGCATGACGATGGAGGTGATGGCAGTTACAAAGGCTTTCATATGGCTGGAATCACAGCATTATACCAACGTGTGTGTACTAAGTGATTCAATGAGCATGATTCAGAAGGTCGACGCTGGATCTGTACGTAGACAGTGGACTGAGTCGCTGCGGAAGTCTGTTGTCCGTAAAGTCACCTTCATCTTCGTCCTGTGACATGCGGGAATCGAGGGAAATGAACGAGCTGATAAACTGGTTGGCTCTGCACCCCCTGTAAGTGGCCAGCTCATGGATCGTGCCGATGTTATTAACGTCCTCAAAGATATGGCGAGAACAGAGGACTTTGACATCAGTGAATCCACATCGCTGTCCAGGATGAAAGACTTGGGAGTAAGAATCGGCACGGCCAAGCGCGAGAGGTACATCGGGAAAACAAAGTGCCTCGTCAACCAACACAGAACTGGCACTAATAGCCACCGGACGCTGATGCATATGCTGGGGGGGGGGGGATCTGAGCACCTATGGACATGTCCGGAGTGCAATGAAGATACCCCAACTGATAACCAACTAACTAACTACTCCAAGTAGCTTAGTTTCAGAAATGTCATTGCTCTCATCAATCAATAAGCTGTATTTACTTTTGCAAATATCAGCTGTCAAGTCTGTTGTGAAAATGGTGCAAGTACATTTGAAATAACTGCTCTGCACTTAGTTCTCCTAAGCTTAAAGTTCTTGCAACCTTTGCCGTTACCAAAGTGTACCTTGCAGAGTTCACTTAAATGGTCAACAACGCGCAGCGAACAATGGCCAGCTATGAACAAAGACATGCATCCTTCTGTTTCTTTGACATCATCTTTCAGTTTGTCAAATGCAATTGTTGTTTGCCTTTGTGTACTGAATGGTTGTTCGGCTTTCTGATGCTTCGTTGTATTCTTGTACCTCTCAATATCATTTAACATGGCTGCAATTGAACATTTGCAATATTTGCAAAAACACTTAGTATTATCCCCTTCTACTTTTAACAACCATTTTTGAAATATCGTGTCACTGAGCCACTGTTCTCTGAAATGTTGACAATATTTCTAGCTCATGGTGAAACACAAATAAGCTTAAATGAAAGGATAAAGTAGACACCACAAAATTATGAACTCGATTACAAGCTAATATATTGACGTTTAGACTTGTCTGCAAGATGGCGTTCGCTTTCAGCTAAATCGTATTAAAGGGAGTTAAATTAGTTGAATATTGCGCGGTAACGTACTAAGACTATTTTACTCCCTCGCTTCAGTTCAAATTCGGCATTTTAGTGTTCCCAAAATGATTTGTAAAGTAATTTTTGCCCACCCCAAAAAAGCACCAGAAAAATTGTGTGAAGCACCAAATTAGCGCGGCCGCGCTAAAAGCAAAATTTTCGCACTAAATGACTTGAAAAAGCACTATGTGCGAAAAGCACTAAAATGGCAACACTGCTCGTAATGTTGAAACAATCATAACGGTACATGAAATTCTTTAAAATTCAACAAAATAACTTAAAAGCGAAGTAAAATTATTTATTCCTAAATGCCTTCGCGGGCCGCATAAAATCATGTGGCGGGCCGCATGCGGCCCGCGGGCCGTAGTTTGCCCACCCCTGACCTAGGCCATAGCCACCAGTCACACCACTCATCTTCTCGTTACTACTTTGGCGTTGAAATCCCCGAGGACGACAGTCATTTCAAATGTTTACATTGGTCCTCGGCCATGTCTAATTCGTTATATCATTCTAGAAGCCCTGGGCATAAAAACGTGAGGCGAAGCAATTCATTGACATTGAGAATCTTTCGCATTTACTGAACCCTTGCCTTCTACACACCCACATTGTTCTTCTCATATTTATATAACCATCATTGATACCCCTATATATGTTTTTTCCTCTCCACCAGAATGGTTTATGCTACATTCCTAGGAAGTTATAATGCCCTCTGGTCTCACATATATCTAACATGTTAATATTCAGTCTTCTCATTTTTTTCTTAATGTTATAAAAGTTTGAGATGGGCGTGGTTAATTTTCTTTAAATTGTGTGTGGCCCTAGGAGGCCAAAAAAAAAAAGAATATTTTGTTTTGTTTTTTAGCTTCTATTGAGTGTTAAAACTTCTGCATTTGTATTGTTAGTACTTTAACAGCCGTTATGTGTGTATAGTAATTGTGTGGGTCTCTCTTATCAGTGTATTAATTTGTCGAATTGGTATGTGCGTGCAATTGCATTCTGAGGTAAAAATTACGAAATATATTTACATGTAAATGACATATGCATCTAGTTCGTTCTTAAATGATTCATGATGAGGATGATGGTGATGATGGTGATGATGATGATGATGATGATGATGATGATGATGATGATGATGATGATGATGATGGTGGTGATGGAGATGATGATGATGATGATGATGATGATGATGATGATGATGATGATGATGATGATGATGATGATGATGATGATGATGATGATGATTATGATTATGATTATGATGATGACGACAATGGTGTTGACATAGATTATGACATGACGATGTTTTCTTTTTCCCTCATCTAAAATCAAGACATCCTTCACACACCCACAAAACCCTTTCTGACATCATGTGTTCTCATTCATACCTGTAATATATACATAAATGGTAATGTAAGTGTCAATGGAAAATAAGATCCAGAGAAACTTTCTCTTGATAGTTTAGCACTAGAAGATACAAATCTTGTTACATTTCAATTAATTATTTAGAGATGTACTATCGTGACTATATACATTCTCAGTTAACAGTTTATAATGTGTGAGCTATTAACCTAGTTATGATGATAATATTTACACATGGGTGATAATATTTGTTGACAACTATAATTATGACAATATATACATACGCATGCATTTATATACAATAATACTATATATTTGTGTTTCAAACTCAGGTAAGTGTAATTACGAACCACGTCCGTAATGACTTTGCCACAGAGATCAAAAATCTTAAGCAATGTATATATAAAATTAAAGAAAGTCAAATATATACCAAGAAACACAAAATTTGATCAACGGGCACTGAAGAGTGAGTTGACGAAAGATAAATTCAACGTAGAGGTTAAAGAAAAAACATGGTTGATGCATTGTCCGATATGGAAATATTATTTCAAAATGTCAGTGACCAATAGGAAATATAAAAGTAAATCAGCCAACCAACCTGCAAAAACAACCATCCAAAAAGTAAAGATTTTGGGACGTAAGAAATAGAAGACAGAAGACATCCTAAAACTCGTGGAAATAAGAAGAAAATAACAAAAATAATAATGGACAATGTGAAGAGATTCACGGGAAAATTAAGAAACTATGCAGAGAGGCAAAAGAAGCATGGTTTGAGAAAACACGCAGGGAAATTGAAAACAAACACAACACCAGGAATATTAAAATAATGCACAACAGAATTAGTGACATCACTAAGAAAAGTACACATACATCACCAGGTTGCCTAAATACCAAAGATGACAAAATCATAATAGAAAAGGATCAGGTTTTACATGTGTGGTAAGGTTATGTGAAAGGCTGTTATGATGGTACAAGAGAAGAACAGTATTATATTCGTAATAATAATGAAAGAGAATCAATTTTGAAGGTGGAAGTTCAGAATGCTCTTACCCATATGAAAACTGGCAATACCCCGGTTCCAGATATCATCACAACAGATATTATCAATGCCTTTGAAGAATATGGAATAGACCATCAGACTGCTGAACGCAATATGTGACACTGGAGTTATACCTTCTGAATTATGTAATTCTATATTTATTGCAATCCCGAAGAAATCAGGAGCCTTGGAATGTGATCAAAATCGAGCAATTAGTATAATGAGCCACATCACGAAGATTTTGCTAAGAATTATCATGCAAAGAGTTAGGAAGAAAATATAACCTGAAGTAGGAGAAGAACAAGCGTACAGTAAATGTTGTGTATATGCTGAGAACATTAATTGAACGTTCTATAGAAGTAAACAAAAACTTACATCTTTGTTTTATTGACTACTGTGGCGAAACGCCAATGGCTCATGTCCTCATGCCTTCTTTTATTTTGGGTAAACAGGGGGAAACAGCTTTCGGGCGCTCTCAGTTCTCTTGTTCGCTCAATCACCATGAAAGATAGTTCTTTGGGTTACTTTCATAACACGATCTTTTCATAGAGCGATTAGATATAGGTCTTTTCCTTCGGGTAGACCCGATGGAGCGCCTTGCGCCAAATGCGCACTGGTGCGGCTTCTGGGGTAATTCATGTCCGTTTCTACTGATCGTTACCCACTGCCTAATGTCAAGATGTCAAGTTAAAGATTGGGACATTTTAAAGGCAGACTACTGATGGGCTATGAAAGGTAATCTTAGGTTGTAATTAGTTTGGCACTTATAAATCTCTATTGTCTTAACGACTGAGATGATATGGCGAAACGGCAGTCTTGCCATATTGGGAGGGGGTGACCGTTAGCCAATCTGGCTAAGCGTCTTAATCTTGGCATGGCAAGGGAACAAATCTGAACAATAAATATTTCCCAAATGATATCGCTTGTTCTTGGCAGCCGATAGACGAGTGCTATCTTTCTTCCTACGGCTTACCTCTACTTAGTAGCATCTCTCATTTAAATATAAGCACATTAGATAGCTACGGTGTGCCGGAAGGAGGGAAGGGCTCCTTGGGGATGGGGTCCACCAATCTATGATCTATCTTCTTGAGCCGGAAGAGGCTATCCACGGTGCTATCTCTTTCGTCTTTTAGTCGATAGGATGATGTGGGGAATATAAATAAACTTCTTTATCTCATTGAGAGAACATCCATTCCTCTGAATCTACGTGTTATGTGAGGCACTGCCGGTACATTGCGGCGACAGCTCAGACAAGAGCAGCGGCCGGAAGGGGTAGTATCTTCTTTCCTATTCTTGCTGGGAATGGGGAACTACACTGCGTGCCATACAACCCCACTACTATAATATTAGTTAAGGGGGAGAAACACACAGATTACTAGGGCACACCACACCACAAGATCTTTGTCGTGAGAAAGGCATGGTTTGCAAGGGAGAGAGAAGCTGGGAAACGAATGTGCCCAATAATAATAAAGGCAGGGTATGAGTGTGGAGAGTGAGTCTTGTATGCAAAAGGGTGCATAGGGTAGCCGACAGGACGTCTACAAGTTGGAGGTCTATGCAAGCCAGGACGTAGCCAATCCAGGGGCTACCTGACATGTCAGACGCATTCAAGCAAGCCACTTATATACTGGTCTTGGTAAGCCGAAATGCATAACTAATGTAATGACTGAGGCCCAATTGGACCTCAGGATTGTGGTGCATGAGTCAGCTTGATCCCTCACTAGAATTTTGTTATCTACAGGGTCCTTCTTTTGAAGTCTTCTCATCGACTTAAGGTCGAGTGTTTACCGTAAAGTGTGTTGAAAGACTCGACAGGGCTTCTATGCCAAAAGTTATAAGTACCTGATGAAGCCAGGGCAAGTCAGTGGACATATCAGGTATATTGTTTCTAATGTCAATGGAGAAGCATTACAAAAATTAAATGAGTGCAGCAACCACAACGCAAGTCTTCTCATCGACTTAAGCTCGAGTGTTTGCTGAGGATGCTGTTTGGACCTACGCCAATTCCCATCCTTGTCCGAGACAGCGAAAGACTCTGACTCATTCCCTATACACAATCTGGTCTCAGGACTGTGGTTCCCATCCTAAATTGTGCCAAGTGATCCCATGGCATTTTCCCAGACCAGATGAGTGATTATATCGTGTTTCCCAACCTAAATTGTGCTAAGTGATCCCATGGCCTTTTCCCAGACCAGATGAATGAATATATCGTGTTGGCCTAGGAAACTTGGAAGCTGTTGTTCGAACAACCGACGCTGGATAGAGAGACTGGAAACTTTGCCCGGTGAGGCAGTTGTGAAATAACAGGACAATTTAGAGCTTTGTGATCTATGAACTTCAGAGTTTTCTGGCTTCATATCTGGACTAGAGTTATCTCATCAGTTTTTGTTTTTCTAGATGTTTATAGGTTTATCTGTCTTGGTGTTCTTCTGTGTTGTCTTTATTACGGTATTAAATTCTAATTATAGTGACTGAGACGATCGTCATGTTACGTTTGTGTCAGCCAGAAATACACTGCAGGAAATAACCCTGAGGTCGAAAGAGAGAGTGACAGTAAGTCCGGGGAACGGATGAGGGTTGGCAGCAAAGACCTATCCCCAGCCAGGGCAAAAGAATAAGTTTGAAATATTGTGACGAGACATTATGGGACCCTCCCCATAGCTTGTTACAACTACACAAAGCTTTCGATAAAGTAAGACACGTCAACATGATACAAATTCATGGGAAAGACCTTAGACCACTGGTTCTCAACCTTTTTTTTGGCCCGTGCCCCCCTTCACCATATGTTCAGAGTGTCATTTCCCCCCACCCCTCCCCCCACCTTTCCAAAATTGTCAGCCTTTAAAATGCATTAAAATAGCATGCCTATAATACTGAAAATCCTTATTTTCTTAAATGTGTGTACATAACCTTTATATGCAAAGATAAATTGTATAGTGTAGGTTTATACAGTTAATGGCAAATAAATGTGCTGATGGATATTAAAACTTAAATGAAATCATTTTTATATTCACAATATTTTACTAAAATATCATACTACAATAAACAAACAGTTAAAACGTCAATGAATTGTAGCTTAATATACGACACCAGAATGCCAGAAAATTGTGCGTCATCAAACAAAACGCTCATTACAAAACCAGGATATTGTAGATTCGTAATTAACTTAATTTAAATGAAGATTGTAATCAATAAGAACACTGTGATTGTTTTTCCCGCAGTAATTCTGAAATATGCGGAGAGGTGCTTAAAAGGGCACAACAGAGATCATTTTCAATATCTAATTTATTACGTCGTTTCATTTTAATTTTCAACAGAACTGAAAAGCCTGACTCAAAAAGATATGATGATGCGAATGGAAGCAATGCACAGATTTCTTTTTCTGCCACTTTTGGGTAGGAATCGCACATCAAAGGCCTAAATTCCGTGACTGGTTTCTCATCGAACACATCTCTTGATCCCGAATCATTTTTCAACTAAAGAAATTCATCTTGACAATCATCAGAAACTTTTTCAACTGATAATTTGAATGGATTTTGCACCAAATCCAGCTCATAATCACTAAGTTCAGAAAAATATCGCTCAAATTCATTTTCTAGTGCTGTCAAATGCTGCGAAATTTAATTTTTTTGCAAATTGTGTACTTGGTCTTTACCATCAACAACGAGAACGGATGACAGCTTCTCAAACATTGCAACATTCGTCATATTGACCTTTCATTTCCAGTTTTCCAGTCTGCTCATAAAAGCTCTCAAGGCATCCACAAATTGTATGGTATTTGTATTCCTTCCTTGCATCTGAAGATTGAATTTATTCAACTGCTCAAAAATATCAACTAAATAGGCAAGACGCATGATCCATTCCTCATCATTCAGCCAGGCGAAAAAGTCCATCTTACCCTGAACTTCAAAACATAATTTGAGCTCGTCTCTCAGCTCATATACTCGCGCAGTTACATTTCCTCTTGACAGCCATCGAACATTTGTGTGGAAAAGAAGCAAATAGTGGCCTGCATCCATGTCAACGCATAACTGCTTAAAAAGCCGTGAGTTGAGAGCTCCTCCTTTGATAAAATTCACTATCTGAACGGTTTGATCCAAAACCTTCCCCAAAGGAGCTGGAAGTGTTTTGGAGGCCAGTGCTTGACGATGGATCATGCAATGAATGCCTTTCACTTTTGGGGCACGTTTCTTCACACTAACTTGAAATCATGATTTGGTCCCCAACATAGCTGGTGCTCCATCTGTACAGCACCCACACATATTACCCCATAAAAGATTTTCTGATTCAAGGAAAGATGAAACCTTTTCCAAAATATCAGAGGCCATGGTAGTTGTTTCAAGAGGCGAACAAAAAAGAAGTTCTTCTTTATATGCTCCTGAATGCACATACCTTGCAAATACCATCAACTGAGAACACGATGCCACATCAGTCGATTCATCAATTTCAATTGAATGGAGCCCAAATGCTGCAGACTTGATCTCTTGCACAGCTTGATTCTTGATGTCACTGGCCATATCGCTGATCCTCCTTTGAACCTTTGAATAGTGTCGTTTGATAGTGAAACAGCTGCAAGTCTTTTCTCTGATTCATTTCCCAACACAATTTGTACCATCTTGAGACAACAAGGTTTGATCAAAGATTCCCCGATTGTATGTGGTTTTTTCTGCTTCGCTATCTCCAGTGCTACGACACAGGAAGCTTCAGTAACCTTTTGGTTTGTTTCTTGGAATACCCCTGTTAAATCCAGTCTCATCCTTTTGACAGCATTCTCAAGACGTTCAAAATATGTTTTGTCCTTGTCTTTGAGTTGAGGTTGAACATTCAACAAATGTTTCCTAAACTGTTTCGGTCTCATAGAATCATTTGACAAACTTTTACTACAAATAATACATTGGGGTTATTATTCTCCGTTGATGACGATATTTCTAGGCGAAGCCGGGTCAGACAGACAGACAGACAGACAGACAGACAGACAGACAGACAGACAGACAGACAGACAGACAGACAGACAGACAGACAGACAGCCAGCCAGCCAGCCAGCCAGGCAGGCAAGCAGGCAGGACAGACAGACAGACAGACAGACAGACAGACAGACAGACAGACACGGGAGCTTATATGAATTAAATGAGATGCTCCCCACCAGGGACTGGGTGAAGCCGGGCCGGGTCAGAGAGACAGACAGACAGACAGACAGACAGGCAGACAGACAGGCAGGCAGACAGGCAGTCAGACAGACAGACAGACAGTCGGGAACGGGAACTTATATGACTACTTATATGAACTAAATTAGATGGTCCTATAACAGTGTGAAGGACTAAGAAAGACTGTTGGTTTCATATAAATAAGGTTTATTTACGTTTGATGGCAAGTACTATAAACATGGCGTCCTTCCAGTTCCAGGCCCTGATCTTGACTGCCCCCTGACAACCAACTACGTCACGACTTGAGCATCTCTCTTCCCATTCTCCCCCGATGCTCAATCGTGCCGTAGCCTTTTCCCACCTACTACTCTACTTCTGTTACACCTCCCCATGTTAATTAAAGAATTTTTCTTGTAAAGGAAAAATCTTTACTCCTAATCTCCTTACTCTATTCCCTCTTTTTTTTCCTTACCTCTCACAGTTCCTCTAACCTTCCCCAAACCAACTCCAACTTAAGTAAATATTCTATTCTTTAACTCTTTCCCGTGCTACATAGTCAACCACTATATAGTCATATATTTCTGGCTCGTTCTTGGCCCCTTATTGTTCCTGT